>CM040623.1:17890243-17910467 GCA_022817965.1 Solanum lycopersicoides
AAAAAAATTAAATGAATTAAGATACAAACATAAATTTCAAAAAGATATGTTAATTACAAACATAGTTGCAGGAGTATGTAAACAATCTATATTAATCCAGCAAAGAAATATATTTGAGTTAGAACTACAAATAAATTGTTTAGAATATAAATTACAACATAATTTATATAATAAAAACCAATAAAAATGAATAAAGAGGAATATGCAGTAGAAGAAAAAATATTCGAAAATCCAGAAGGATTAACAATAAAAATAGTATTTTCAAATTTAGGAAGACGATACAAGAAAATAGGAGATAAAATGTATTTAATGCTAGAAAAAGAAACTGCAAAATTAGAAGATAGTTTAACAGCTATGATAAGAATAATGAAAGAAAATGAAGACATAGATAGATCTAATGAAATTAAAAGAATAGAAAAACAAGCAAAGCAAGAAATTCAAAAAATAGAAGAAATAAAAAATAATAGAATAAGTGAATTAGAAAAAGAATTAGCCCAATTAAAATTATTATATGAAACTAAACAAAAAGAAAAACAATTAGCTAAAGAAAGAGAAAAAGAAGTTACATTAGAAACTGAAATAAATAAAATGAAACAAATATTAAATGAAAATGAGAATCTAGAAATAGAAGAAATAAATGAAATTAATGAATTAGAAGAACGAAATTCAGAAGTAAGTGATATAAGTGATACATATACAGAAATTTTAGAGAAAATAGAACAAACAGACAAATTAAAAAATTTAGAAATAAATACAGACGATATGCATAAACCAGGAACATCTAGAGTAAACACTCCAGATAATAGTCCTAGACATAATCCTAGAAAATCAATACCAACTTATTATACAAGAAGTTATGAAAGTTCAGATAGAATAGACTCTATATGGAAAAGTAGATTAAATAAGAATTGGACACCTAAACAAATAACAGAAACAAATAACTTTTTAGATTTAGATTGTGTAATAGATATTAATAAAACAGTCTTATTATGGAAAGGAAATTTAGCAAAACAATTAGTAGACAATAAAATAACAATAAAAGAAACCCCAGGATATATAGAAAGAACACTAATAGGAACAATAAAATTATGGATAGATAATTTATCAGAAGAAAGTAAAGCAGCACTTAGAAGTGATAAAAACCTAGATGGATCAACAACAACATCTAATATAGACATATTAGAAAAATACGAATTAGCTATAAGAAATGAATTTGGAAATATGACCACAGATATAAAAGAACAAAACAAAGAAAAATAATAAATAGACAGTTACTATCAAAATTAGCTATATGCAATATGTGTTATTTAGAAGAATATACATGTGCATTTAAAGAATTTTACTATAAAGCACAATATACGACAGAAGAAGCTAAAGAAATAAGAAAACAATACTTTATAAAATTACCAGAACCATTTAGTACAAATGTAATTAAAGATTGGAATAATGAAGAAATGACAGATACTTTAGGATCTAGAATAACATATTTAAAACATTGGTTTGTAAAATTATGCGAAGATCAAAGAGAAAAATTCAACATGGAAAAAGTATTAATTAAAAATCTAAAATGTTGTACAAACAAAGTTGCACCCCAATTTGGATGCAATGATAAATATTATAGAAAACCTAGAAAAAATAAGAAATATAGGAAAACTCCAAATAAATATAAATATAAAATCCGAGAAAAAGAAATTATGTAAAAAACTATAAGGAAAAAGAACAATTTAAAAGAAAAAAGAAATTATCCGATTGTAATTGTTACAATTGTGGTAAGTTAGGACATTTAGCTAGAGATTGTAAGTTACCAAAAAATATGAAAAGAAAACAACTTACAGAAATAGTTATAAATAATGAAGATTATATGCAAATAGATTACATAGATTATGAGTTAAGCGATGATGATAGTATATATGAAATTTCAGATATAGAAATTGAATCTGATAATGAAGAATTAAGCATAGAATCAGATAACAAAAGTATAGAATATAATGACTGAAACTGATATAAAAATAATATCTAAGAAAGAATATCAAGATGAAGAATTTGAAGAACAAAATATTAATGTAGTTAGTCAAAAAGAACATATTATTGATTGTAAATATACAAAAGGAAAAGCACAAATACCTATACTAAATAAAAGAGTGATAAATCAAGAAATACAACAAATAAAAACAAAAACACCTATAAAATATGTACATTTAGGAGCAACAGAAATATTAATAAAAGCTTGTTTTAGAGAAGGAATAGATACACCAATAGAAATATATTTAGCAGATGATAGAATTATACATCCTATAGAAAAAAGCGTAATAAGTGCAATAAAAGGAAACCTAATATACCAAAAATTTAAATTTATAATAAGCGCAAACTATTCAATTGCTTTAACAGATAAAAATATAGATAAATCATTAGTACTATATTGGAAGCTATCAGGAATAAAACTAGCACCCGGAAGTAAGATATTTACTGTAAGATGTAAAAACTTATATATCTTAACAACAAAACATAAAATAATAGCAGAAAATAAAATAAATAGGATTAAAATAGAAAATCCTTTTGAACAAGTTATTACAATTATAGATAAAAATGATTATAGTTACAAGGATATAGACTTAGAAGAAGATTTACAAATAGTAAAAGATAGAATCAATACTCCAAGTATATTAAGTAGAAGTACCTCATCAAGAGCAAGTACATCAAAAAGAAAATATGAATTAACAGAAATTAAAAATTATTATTATATAACAGGAATTATTAATGATAAAAAATACAAAATATTAATAAATACAGGACAAGAAGATAATTATATAAATAGAGATTTAGTATTAAACGAAGAAGTTATAAGAACAGGACAAGAATGCCCTGAATTACCTAGTGAAATAATGCTACAAGAAGAAATAGTAGAAAAGGAAATAATTATAGGAGGAATCTTATTAGTAATACCATTTAAAATAAATAATGAAGAACAGAATATAACTTTAGGAATAAACTGGCTAGACCAATTTATACCATATAAAATTGAAGAAGATAAGTTAATATTAACCTGTCAACATAAAAAGATAATAATACCAAGAACATAATGAAAGAATGAAAATATACATTCTTGCTAAGATAATTGTAGAAGGATATTATAATAGATATTATACACCTATGATAGATACAGGAGCAGAAGCAAATATATGTAAATATAATTGTTTACCTGAAGATAAATGGGAAAAGTTAAATACACCATTAGTAGTAACAGGATTTAATAATGAAAGTAGTTTAATAACTTACAAAGCAAAGAATATAAAAATACAGATATGGGATAAAATATTAACAATAGAAGAAATGTATAATTTTGAATTTACCACAAAAGATATGCTTTTAGGAATGCCATTTCTAGATAAGTTATACCCTCATATAATAACAAAAACACATTGGTGGTTTACTACACCTTTTGGATATAAAATAGGAGCTAAAAGAGTTAACAATAAACAAAGAAAAATAACGGAGTGGATAAAAGGAAATGAGAAAATAAATCAAAAATTGGAAAATATAAATACAAAGGAAATAAATAAACTTGAAATAATAATTTTTACGATAGATAAAATAAAAATGATAAATGAACAACTAGAATTTTTATATAATGAAAATCCATTAGCAGGATGGGAAAAACATAAAACAAAAGTAAAAATTGAGTTAATAGATGAAAATAGTATAATAACTCAAAAACCATTAAAATATAATTTTGATGATCTAAATGAATTTAAAATACATATTGATGAATTGTTAGAAAACAAATATATTCAAGAGACTAATAGTAAACATACAAGCCCAGCATTTATAGTAAATAACCACAGTGAACAAAAAAGAGGTAAAAGTAGAATGGTAATAGATTATAGAAATCTAAATGCCAAAACTAAAACATATAATTACCCAATACCAAACAAGATATTAAAAATACGACAAATCCAAGGATATAACTATTTTAGTAAATTTGACTGTAAATCAGGATTTTACCATCTAAAGTTAGAAGAAGAATCTAAACAGTTAACAGCATTCACAGTACCGCAAGGTTACTATGAGTGGAATGTTTTACCTTTTGGATATAAAAACGCACCAGGTAGATATCAACACTTTATGGATAGTTATTTTAACCAACTAGAAAATTGTATAGTATATATAGATGATATATTGTTATATTCAAGAACACAGGAAGAACATATTAAGTTATTAGAAAAATTTATACACATAGTTAAAATTTCAGGAATAAGTTTAAGTAAGAAAAAGGCAGAAATTATGCAATCACAGATAGACTTTTTAGGAATTCAAATAGACAAAAATGGTATAAAAATGCAAATACATATAGTACTGAAAATAATTAATTTAGATGAAAATATTGATACGAAAAAGAAATTACAATCCTTTTTAGGATTAGTAAATCAAGTACGAGACTATATACCTAAATTAGCAGAATATTTAAAACCATTACACAAGAAATTAAGAAAAGATGTAGAATATCACTTTGATAATAAAGATAAGGAAAATATAAAAAATATTAAAAATTTATGTAAAAAGTTACCTAAATTGTATTTTCCTGATGAAAATAAAATATTTAATTATATAGTTGAAACAGATTCAAGTGATCATAGTTATGGAGGAGTTTTAAAATATAGATATGAAAATGAAAAAATAGAACATCATTGTAGATATTATTCAGGATCATATACTGAACCACAAATTAAATGGGAAATTAATAGAAAAGAATTATTAGCATTGTATAAATGTTTATTAGCTTTCGAACCATATATCGTTTATAATAAATTTATTGTAAGAACAGATAACACTCAAGTAAAATGGTGGATAACAAAGAAACTAGACGATTCAGTTACAACAAAAGAAATACGAAGATTGGTATTAAATATATTGAATTTTACATTTACAATTGAAGTAATTACAACTGACAAAAATATGGTTGCAGATTACCTATCAAGACAAAGGTATACAAACTTACCAAGAAAAAAATATGATGGAAGAAATACTAAAATCCATTACTACACTTTGTAATAAAGTGGACAGTATGGACAAAGAGATACAAAAGCTAAAGACTAATGAAGTTAATCTGAAGTCTAAAGCTAAAGATAGTAGTCAGCAGCATGGCTATAAATATGCGGAGCTATGTCGTGAGGCAGACAGTAAACAGCCAGAGCTAAAAGGTGACGTTGAGAAACACCTAAAAACTCAAGTTATTAACAAATTAGCTATTGCAGGTATTGCAGGTACAAGTACAGAAAAAGTTATACAAAGAAATACAAACTTAAATAGCCTATTTTCCAAATCATTTATACCTAAATTCCAAACAGATATCCCAATACCTCAAACCTCTACATATGCAGCTAGTATTCAAAGTGACAAAAAGAGATATAATTATATAACCCAGTCATATATTTAAAATATATACAAGATCCAATCATTTTTGAATCTAAACCCAAGATCCACACAAACAAAAAATACCAATGAAAATTACATTACTCAAAAATTGCAAGGATATAACAAGTTAATTGCACAACCTAAAACTAGTGCAAATCTAGTTAAAACATGTTATAGTTATGGACTTTTAAGTACCGTATATACATTCGACGGTGAAGAAATTACAGGAATACCTGAACTATACAGAGCATTTAGTACATTCAAAAGAATTACAAAAGGGAATTTATTTTTTATTAAATTCTATACAGCACCAGCAGAAATATTACATGACTAAATAAAATCTCCAATTCAAGTCATCAAAATAGGATTGACAAAAGAAATGATTATACCAACGGAGATAGAAAAACAAGAAGAGATACAAAAAATTGATATACCTAGTTTTTATGCTAATAAAAGAATAATTGGCATATTAACTATCATACAAGAGTTAGCAAGCAACTATTTAAATGGAAATACGATATGGAGCTACTATGATAGAGATCAAGTAATGATATACGCAAATTCAAAGGAGTTACGAAAAAAGACATGGATGAAGTACAAAAATGGATTTTATCCTTATTAAAACCAGAAGAACTACCAACTACAAGAGCTTTGAAGAAAAACTTTATTTCGGATGAATTATTAACAAGATATTGCAAATTAATTAGTCACAAATACCCTGATCATCACTGTTCAAAATGCAATGGTGAAGACAATATAATTCCAGATGTAAGTTTGGAATAGAAAGATATTGAAGAAGAAGATAAGATATTGAAGAAGAAGATAAGATCGACAAGATAAGATATGTCGGCCATACGTCCCTTACTTGATACATGTATATGATGAATATGAACATCTTGAATTAGTAGGCTTAGGCACATTTGTCTTGTATGTGTATGGATGAATGTTTAATGAAAGTCTAGGATCGGTAGACCTAAGATGGTGGCCTTCTAAGCATGACAAATATGTGGAATCTTCAATATAGAAATAAGGTTAAGAATCAGCTATCCTTATAGACCATTGAATGGCAGCCCTAGTGGACCCATCTTTTGTAGTTGCATTATGACTAGTTAATGACTAAGAGATGGTACCTTTTCATATGTCCCTTATATTGAACTTACTCTATGAGAACAAAGGCTAGCACCGAGTGAATATGTTATTGTTTGTAGCTCTACTTAAGAAGGAGACTAGAGTACATTGTACCTCTACTTGAGAATGAGACTACAGTACATAAAAGACCTTGAAATTCCTTAACAATGTGCCTACATGGGATGCATCTTAGTTCTACCCTTGGGAAGTAGAACACCCTCCATCAGAGTAGGTTTATGACTTCGGATTCCATGCCTAGCTAGGCTGGTCTTAGTCGGTTATTGCCTATTCTCATCATGTGGGATACATACTAGTGTCGGATAAGTTCTAGGAAATTTAGGTAATGGATGGGACGCTATCTACACATTGCACGACTAGACTTTCAAGATGTTAGTATATGAGTCCGTAGGTATTTCAAAGACCATTATGTGAAGTCTATAATGAATGAAATGTCTTCTAATTGACTTAAAGAAAGATCACGATTTTAGCTAACATATGAGGAATAGAATGTGGTCTATCTAGGGTAGCTTTGAGGGTTGCTTAGGTAAGCTTGAAGAGGGTGTATGGGCGGTCTCTTCTTGTCCTACGTAGGTGAATCTTAGAGTAACCTTAGGTGGAGAGTTAATAAAAGGAAAAAGAGAATGATCTTATCTTAGGATAACCTTTGGTGTGAAAAATGCAAGTTAAAAGAGGTTAGTGTAAAGATGAACTTAGTTCACTTTAATGTTCTTCAATATTTGATAAAATGCTTATGTGATGTCTTGTATGTTTCTAAGGTGTTAAATGTTGTTCTTATACTTATATTATGATGTTTATATCAAAAAGAGCATGTTTTATACGAATGTCCGTTTTTTCATGATTTTATGCATTACGCCATACTTAGTACAAGTGTTTGTACTAATTCCATACTTTTTGTCTATCTCTAAATGTGTAGGTGGCGTTTGAAAGGAGTCTCAAAGTTGAAGCTTGGATTAGTGATCATTCAAGCAAAGATTTTGGTATGTCCTCACTAGATCCGAGGACATCTTGTGTTTAGTTTTCCTTATTGAAAGTATTGTAATAGACTTAGCTATTTTCTATATTCATATGTCTAAGATGGTGACTTTGAGACTTAGCATTTCATTATATTTTTCTATAAAAGAGATATTTTGGAGTATTATTATTATTTTTTATGAAAAGTTTTAATCCCGCACTACTTTTCACACATGTATGCAATGAATGGTACGAAAGGGCTTGTCTTAGACCTCCGAGAGGTCGATGACGCTTGTCGCAATCCGAGATTGCACCCTAACTTCTATGGTGTGGTTTCGCGATGTGACAAGATTGGTATCAGAGCATAGGTTATGAAAGTAGTATTACGAATCAAAAAGTCTCATCAAGTCACGTCTAGTAGAGTCTCGACCATCGGTGTTAATCGCGACACATCTATGGGCGAGAGTTTATAGGACGATAGAATTTCCTTTCTTTTCTACTCCTATGTCGTGCCGTAGAGTGAAATGTTATGTTATTCTTTTGCACTCCGGACTAGAGGAGCAAAGCTGGATGAGGCTGATGATGAAGCTGGTAAGTTATAGTTTTCTCTCTTTAGTTATATGAGTTCCTTTTAAGTGGGGGAGAGTATGGTGAGTAGTAGAATAGTGATTGTTTGTCTAATCTCTTATATTCAATTCAAGCTTGATAGATAGAATGTTATAGTAGCATGTTGCATGTTGCATTGTGTTTAGGAGTCTAGTTGAAATTGAAATTCATTGATTCCTTGCATTGTGCATTTCATGAAGTTATCATTACATTTTAAAGTGAGTTTGTATGTTTTTATCTCTCATATTGTTATGTTTCCATCATAAATTGCTTAAGAGTTGCATTATTTTAAATTTGAGCATGTTTCACAGTAAAGAAATTGGTGTTTACTGTAAAGGTTTTGAAAATTTGGCTAAATTGTTCTTTCATGAAAAATGGTTATGATGTCTATATAAATGATGTATATGAGCATGATATTATGTGGAGAAGGAAGCTCCTCCTATATGAATTGAAACTGTGAGTTTTATAGCATGATGAGTTGTAGAATTGTTTCTATCTTCTTGTGTTGTCATTTTCTTGAATATGTGAAATTGATGTTTTCTCCTCGATTGTGTGTTGTATAATGTGTTATGTTCTATGGTTGAGAGTTGTTAACTGAATCTTTACTCTTGGATGTGTTCGGAGAGTGGAAAGTGTCATTCGAGGACGAATGTTGTCCAAGAGGGGGAGATTGTAAGATCCCGAAATTTTCTAAGTTATGCCCTAACAATTCTTAAATTTTTGTATAAGGTCATACTGAGTGACTCTTAATTTTTTTAGCTTTTAAGGTAAATTTCTTAGTGTGCTAACGATTTTCAATATCAATTAAGGTCATTAGAAAAACCTTGCACAAAGTAGAGTTGAATGTTTCCTTACCAATTAAGTTTAGACATAAGATTTTATTTGTGTAAACTTCAAACGACCATATCTCTTAGAATATTAAAAATTACGTGAGCCATGACCTATAAAATTAAAGGTATTTGAATCATCTTTCCAACACCACCAATTTCGCATCAATCTGTTTTCGAGTAAAAAGTTATGACTATTTTGGTGAATAGTATGGTGCAGTCCCGTTTTGGCCGCGGGAAAATAGTAATTAAGGTAATTTTCTCTCCTTTTCCCACTAGGAAAATCTTAATAAAACGGGTTTCACAAGTCCTATAAAGCCTTACATAATCCTAATTCCATCTTTAAATTCATCATTCTCTTCTCTTTCAAACCCTAGGGTAAAACCTCAAGAAAAAAAAAACAAAGTAGAAGACTCCATTCAAGAAAATTCAAGATTTGTCAAGATTCTTTAAACAAGGGTAAGGTTTAATCTAGGATTGATGTTCTTCATTGATTTCTTCACCAAAATTCATGGATTTTCTCCAATAAAGGTATGTCTTTTGATCTTTGAAACTTGTTTCATCAAGGAGCCCAACTTTTAAAGATGTTTTCTAAAGTTTTCAAAAGATGAATTGACCTTTTTTCATAATCTACCATGGCTTCTTGCATTAAAGATTTTTTAATCATTGCTTAGTGATTGAATTGTGGTTATTAATGTTATTTTAACTCAATTAACCTATGAACCATTAAATTGATGAACCCTAGATTTTGACTAACTTATGGGTTACATGATATTGGTCTAATGTTTATGAATTAATGTGTAGTTTCTTATGGGTTTTCTAAATGATTTAAGAATTGTATTTAATTGATGTCTAATTGGTCTTAGATTGTTAAATATATATTGAATTGACCTAGTTTCATCTAGTATTATGGTTTACACTTTAAATTAATGTTCATGGCCATGTGTAAGCCTTATGGTATTGAATTGGATGATTTAGTCATGTATTGAAGTGGTGAGAATGGATTGGTGGTACGCTTCCCTAAGTCTCTATATTTTATGTTAATTAAACTTCAATAATGTTGTGTTTGGTATGATCCACTTATGATGGCGGTGTTATGTGATTGATGTGGCCTTCTCGGCGTTATTTTAAGTATATTGATTATCATGGCCTTATCGGCACTACTTGAAGTATTATGATGATTTGTGTAATTGATTATGTGAAGTAATATTATTTCTATCTACATGCTAGTAATGTGAAAGTATGCGTTCTGCAATGGATATTAGGTGATCATGTTGGATTATGACTATGTGTTTATGTGTGTAGTCTTAATGTTGATACATGATTATTCCTACTTGACTATATGAGTATATGATTGTTATATTGATGATGTTATAGTAACGTATAGGGTGACATAAAGATGATAAGGGTCATTCTTAAGTGCTTCAAAGAATAATATGTTATATGTGCTAATGTGAATTAATGATGTGTCTTGTTTTGGTAGATTATGTCCCTTACTTGATACATGTATATGATGAATATGAACATCTTGACTTAGTAGGCTTAGGCACCTTTGTCTTGTATGTGTACGGATGAATGTTTAATGAAAGTCTAGGATCGGTAGACCTAAGATGGTGGCCTTCTAAGCATGACTAATATGTGGAATCTTCTATATAGAAAGAAGGTTAAGAATGAGCTATCCTTATAGAACATTGAATGGAAGCTCTAGTGGACCCATATTTGGTAGGTGCATTATGACTAGGTAATGACTAAGAGATGATACCTTTTCATATGTCCCTTATACTGAACTTACTCTATGAGAACAAAGGCTAGCACCGAGTGAATATGTTATTGTTTGTAGCTCTAATTAAGAAGGAGACTAGAGTACAATGTACCTCTACTTGAGAATGAGACTAGAGTACATAAAAGACCTTGAAATTCCTTAACCATGTGCCTACATGGGATGTGTCTTAGTTCTACCCTTGGGAAGTAGAACACCCTCCATGAAAGTAGGTTTATGACTCCGGATTCCATGCCTAGCTAGTATGGTCTATGTCGGTTATTGCCTATTCTCATCATGTGGGATACATACTAGTGTTGGATAAGTTCTAGGAAATTTAGGTAGTGATATGGGACGCTATCTAGACATTGCACGACTAGACTTTCAAGATGTTAGTATGTTAGTCCGTATGTCTTTCCAAGGCCATTATGTGAAGTCTATAATTAATGAAATGTCTTCTAATTGACTTAAAGAACGATCACGATTTTAGCTAACATATGAGGAATATAATGTGCTATATCTAGGTTAGCTTTGAGGGTTGCTTAGGTAAGCTTGAAGAGGGTGTATGGGCGGTCTCTTCTTGTCCTACTTAGGTGAATCTTAGAGTAATCTTAGGTGGGGAGTTAATAAAAGGAAAAATAGAATGATCTTAACTTAGGATAACCTTTGGTGAGAAGAATGCAAGTTAAAAGAGGTTACTGTAAAGTTGAACTTAGTTCACTGTAATGTTCTTCAATATTTGATAAAATGCTTATGTGATGTCTTCTATATTTCTAAGGTGGTAAATGTTGTTCTTATACTTATATTATGATGTTTTCATCAAAAAGAGTATGTTTTATAGGAATGTCCGTTTTTTCTTGATTTTATGCATTACGCCATACTTAGTACAAGTGTTTGTACTAATTCCATACTTTTTGTCTATCTCTAAAGGTGTAGGTGGCGTTTGAAAGGAGTCTCAAAGTTGAATCTTGGATTAGTGATCATTCAAGCAAAGAGTTTGGTATGTCCTCACTAGATCCGAGGACATATCTTGATGTTTAGTTTTCCTTATTGAAAGTGTTGTAATAGACTTAGCTATTTTCTAGATTCATATGTCTAAGATGGTGACTTTGAGACTTAGCATTTCATTATGTTTTTCGTTAAAAGAGATATTTTGGAGTATTCTTATTATTTCGTATGAAAAGTTTTAATTCCGCACTACATTTCATACATGTATGCAATGAATGGTACGAAAGGGATTGTCTTAGACCTCCGAGAGGTCTACGACGCTGGTCGCAATTCGAGATTGCACCCTAACTTCTAGGGTTTGTTTTAGGGACGTGACACTCGTGGTATCAGAGCATAGGTTATGAAAGTAGTCTTAGGAATCAAAAAGTCTCATCAAGTCAAGTCTAGTAGAGTCTCGACCATAGGTGTTAATCGCGACATCTATGGGCGAGAGTCTATAGAAAGATAGAATTTCCTTTCTTTTCTACTCATATGTCGTGCCGTAGAGTTAAATGTTATGCGTTTCTTTTGCACTCCGGACTAGAGGAGCAAAGCTGGATGAGGGTGATGATGAAGCTGGTAAGTTATAGTTTTCTCCCTTTAGTTATATGAGTTCCTTCTAAGTGGGGGAGAGTATGGTGAGTAGTAGAATAGTGATTTTTTGTCTCATCTCTTCTATTCAATTCAAGCTTGAAAGATAGAATGTCATAGTAGCATGTTGCATGTTGCATTGTGTTTAGGAGTCTAGTTGAAATTGAAATTCATTAATTCCTTGCATTGTGCATTTCATGAAGTTATGATTATATTTTAAAGTTAGTTTATATAGTTTTATCTCTCATATTGTTATGTTTCCATCATAAATTGCTTAAGAGTTGCATTATTTGAAATTTGACCATGTTTCACTGTAAAGAAATTGGTGTTTACTGTAAAGGTTTTGAAATTTGGCTAAATTGTTCTTTTATGAAAAATGGTTATCATGTCTATATAACTGATGTATATGAGCATGATATTATGTGTAGAAGGATGTTCCTCCTATATGAATTAAAATTGTGAGTTTTATAGCATGATGAGTTGTAGAATTGTTTCTATCTTCTTGTGTTGTGATTTTCTTGATTATGTGAAATTGATTTTTTCTCCTCGATTGTGTGTTGTATAATGTTTTATGTGGTATTGTTGAGATTTGTTAACTGAATTTTTACTCTTGGAAGCGTTCGGAGAGTAGAAAGTGTCATTCGAGGACGAATGTTGTCCAAGAGGGGGAGATTGTAATATCCCAAAATTTTCTAAGTTAAGCCCTAAAAATTCTTAAATTTTCGTATAAGTTCATACTGAGTGACTCTTAATTTTCTTAGCTTTTAAGGTAAATTTCTTAGTGTGCGAATGATTTTCAATATCAATTAAGGTCATTAGAAAAACCTTGCACAAAGTAGAGTTGAATGTTTCCTTACCAATTAAGTTTAGACATAAGATTTTATTTGTGTAAACTTCAAACGACCATATCTCTTAGTATATTAAGAGTTACGTGAGCCATGACCTATAAAATTAAAGGTATTTGAATCATCTTTCCAACGCCACCAATTTCGCATAAATCTATGTTCGAGTAAAAAGTTATGACTATTTTAGTGAATAGTATGGTGCAGTCCCGTTTTGGCCGCTGGAAAATAGTAATTAAGGTATTTTCCTCTCCTTTTCCCACTAGGAAAACCTAAATCAAATGGATTTCACAAGTCCTATAAAGCCTTACATAATCCTAATTCCATCTTTAAATTCATCATTCTCTTCTCTTTCAAACCCTAGGGCAAAGCCTCAAGAAAACCAAAACAAAGTAGAAGACTCCATTCAAGAAAATTCAACATTTGTCAAGATTCTTTAAACAAGGGCAAGGTTTAAGCTAGGAATGAAGTTCTTCATTGATTTCTTCACCAAAATTCGTGGGTTTTCTCCAATAAAGGTATGGCTTTTGATCCTTGAAACTTGTTTCATCAAGGGGACCAACTTTCAAAGATGTTTTCTAATTTTTTCAAAAGATGAATTGACCTTTTTCATGATCTACGATGGTTTCTTGCATTAAAGGTTTTTAATCATTTCTTAGTGATTGAACTGTGGTTATTAATGTTATGTTAACTCAATTAACGTATGAACCCTGAAATTGATGAACCCTAGATTTTGACTAACTTATGGGTTACATGATATTGGTCTAATGTTTAAGAATTAATGTGTAGTTTCTTATGGGTTTTCTAATGATGTAAGAATTGTATTCAATTGATGTCTAATTGGTCTTAGATTGTTAAATATACATTGACTTGACCTAGTTTCATCTAGTATTATGGTTTATACTTTGAATTGATGTTCATGGCCACGTGTAAGGGCCTTATGGTATTGAATTCGATTATTTAGACATGTATTGAAGTGGTGAGAATGGATTGGTGGTACGCCGAACTAATTCTCTTTATTTTATGGTAATTAGACTTCAATTATGTTGTGATTGGTATGGTCCACTTATGGTGGCGGTGTTATGTGATTGATGTGGCCTTGTCGGCGTTATTTTAAGTATATTGATTATCACGGCCTTATCCGCACTACTTGAAGTATTATGATGATTTGTGTATAATATTATGTGAAGTATGATTATATCTATCTACATGCTAGTAATGTGAAAGTATGCGTTCTTTAATGGATATTAGGTGATCAGGTTGGAGTATGACTATGTGTTTATGTGTGTAGTCTTAAAGTTGATACATGATAATTCCTACTTGACTATATGAGTATATGATTGTTATATTGATGATGTTATAGTAATGTATAGGGTGACATAAAGATGATAAGGGTCATTCCTAAGTGCTTCAAAGAATAATATGTTATATGTGCTAATGTGAATTAATGATGTGTCTTGTTTTGGTAGATTATGTCACTTACTTGATACATGTATATGATGAATGTGAAAATCTTGACTTAGTAGGCTTATGCCCCTTTGTCTTGTATGTGTATGGATGAATGTTTAATGAAAGTCTAGGATCGGTAGACCTAAGATGGTGCCCTTCTAAGCATGACTAATATGTGGAATCTTCTATATAGAAAGAAGGTTAAGAATGACCTATCCTTATAGACCATTGAATGGCATCCCTAGTGGATCCATCTTTGGTAGGTGCATTATGACTAGGTAATGACTAAGAGATGGTACCTTTTCATATGTCCCTTATATTGAACTTACTCTATGAGAACAAAGTCTAGCACTGAGTGAATATGCTATGGTTTGTAGCTCTACTTAAGAAGGAGACTAGATTACAATGTACCTCTACTTTAGAATGAGACTAGAGTACATAAAAGACCTTGATATTCCTTAACTTTGTGCCTACATGGGATGTGTCTTAGTTCTACCCTTGGCAAGTAGAACACCCTCCATCAGAGTAGGTTTATGACTCCAAATTCCATGCCTAGCTAGTATGATCTATGTCGGTTATTGCCTATTCTCATCATGTGGGATACATACTAGTGTTGGATAAGTTCTAGGAAATTTAGGTAGTGGTATGAGACGCTATCTACACATTGCACGACTAGACTTTCAAGATATTAGTATGTGAGTCCGTACGTTTTTCCAAGACGATTATGTGAAGTCTATAATGAATGAAATGTCTTCAAATTGACTTAAAGAACGATCACGATTTTAGCTAACATATGAGGAATAGAATGTGCTCTATCTAGGGTAGCTTTGAGGGTTGCTTAGGTAAGCTTGAAGAGGGTGTATGGACGGTCTATTCTTGTCCTACTTAGGTGAATCTTAGAGTAACCTTAGGTGGGGAGTTAATAAAAGGAAAAATATAAGGATCTTATCTTAGGATAACCTTTGGTGAGAAGAATGCAAGTTAAAAGAGGTTAGTGTAAAGATGAACTTAGTTCACTTTAATGTTCTTCAATATTTGATAAAATTCTTATGTGATGTCTTGTATGTTTCTAAGGTGTTAAATGTTGTTCTTATACTTATATTATGATGTTTATATCAAAAAGAGCATTTTTTATATGAATGTCCGTTTTTTCATGATTTTATGCATTACGCCATACTTAGTACAAGTGTTTGTACTAATTCCATACTTTTTGTCTATCTCTAAATGTGTAGGTGGCGTTTGAAAGGAGTCTCAAAGTTGAAGCTTGGATTAGTGATCATTCAAGCAAAGATTTTGGTATGTCCTCACTAGATCCGAGGACATCTTGTGTTTAGTTTTCCTTATTGAAAGTATTGTAATAGACTTAGCTATTTTCTATATTCATATGTCTAAGATGGTGACTTTGAGACTTAGCATTTCATTATATTTTTCTATAAAAGAGATATTTTGGAGTATTATTATTATTTTTTATGAAAAGTTTTAATCCCGCACTACTTTTCACATGTATGCAATGAATGGTACGAAAGGGCTTGTCTTAGACCTCCGAGAGGTCGATGACGCTTGTCGCAATCCGAGATTGCACCCTAACTTCTATGGTGTGGTTTCGCGATGTGACAAGATTGGTATCAGAGCATAGGTTATGAAAGTAGTCTTAGGAATCAAAAAGTCTCATCAAGTGACGTCTAGTAGAGTCTTGACCATCGGTGTTAATCGCGACACATCTATGGGCGAGAGTTTATAGGACGATAGGATTTTCTTTCTTTTATACTCCTATGTCGTGCCGTAGAGTGAAATGTTAAGTGTTTCTTTTGCACTCCGGACTAGAGGAGCAAAGCTGGATGAGGGTGATGATGAAGCTGGTAAGTTATAGTTTTCTCCCTTTAGTTATATGAGTTCCTTTTAAGTGGGGGAGAGTATGGTGAGTAGTAGAATAGTGATTTTTTGTCTCATCTCTTATATTCAATTCAAGCTTGAGAGATAGAATGTTATAGTAGCATGGTGCATGTTGCATTGTGTTTAGGAGTCTAGTTGAAATTGAAATTCATTGATTCCTTGCATTGTGCATTTCATGAAGTTATGATTATATTTTAAAGTGAGTTTATATGTTTTTATCGCTCATATTGTTATGTTTCCATTATAAATTGCTTAAGAGTTGCATTATTGGAAATTTGAGCACGTTTCACTGTAAAGAAATTGGTGTTTACTATAAAGGTTTTGAAAATTTGGCTAAATTGTTCTTTCATGAAAAATGGTTATGATGTGTATATAACTGATGTATATGAGCATGATATTATGTGGAGAAGGAAGTTCCTCCTATATGAATTTAAACTGTGAGTTTTATAGCATGATGAGTTGTAGAATTGTTTCTATCTTCTTGTGTTGTGATTTTCTTTAATATGTGAAATTGATGTTTTCTCCTCGATTTTGTGTTGTATAATGTGTTATGTTCTATGGTTGAGAGTTGTTAACTGAATATTTACTCTTGTAAGTGTTCGGAGAGTGGAAAATGTCATTCGAGGACGAATGTTGTCCAAGAGGGGAAGATTGTAAGATCCCGAAATTTTCTAAGTTAAGCCCTAACAATTCTTAAATTTTTGTATAAGGTCATACTGAGTGACTCTTAATTTTTTTAGCTTTTAAGGTAAATTTCTTAGTGTGCGAACGATTTTCAATATCAATTAAGGTCATTAGAAAAACCTTGCACAAAGTCGAGTTGAATGTTTCCTTACCAATTAAATTTAGACATAAGATTTTATTTGGGTAAACTTCAAACGACCATATATCTTAGAATATTAAGAGTTACGTGAGCCATGACTTATCAAATTAAAGGTATTTGAATCCTCTTTCAAACGCCACCAATTTCGCATCAATCTTGTTTTTGAGTAAAACGTTATGACCATTTTAGTGAACAGTATGGTGCAGTCCCGTTTTGGCCGCGGGAAAATATTAATTAAAGTAATTTCCTCTCCTTTTCCCAGTAGGAAAACCTAAATAAAACGGGTTTCACAAGTCCTATAAAGCCTTACATAATCCTAATTCCATCTTTAAATTCATCATTCTCTTCTCTTTCAAACCTAGGGCAAAACCTCAAGAAAAAAAAAAGTAGAAGACTCCATTCAAGAAAATTCAAGATTTGTCAAGATTCTTTAAACAAGGTAAGGTTTAAGCTAGGATTGAAGTTCTTCATTGATTTCTTCACCAAATTTCGTGGATTTTCTCCAATAAAGGTATGGCTTTTGATCCTTGAAACTTGTTTCATCAAGGAGCCCAACTTTCAAAGATGTTTTCTAAAGTTTTCAAAAGATGAATTGACCTTTTTCATGATCTACCATGGGTTCTTGCATTAAAGGTTTTTAATCATTGTTTAGTGATTGAATTGTGGTTATTAATGTTATTTTAACTCAATTAACCTATGAACCCATGAAATTGATGAACCCTAGATTTTGACTAACTTATGGGTTACTTGATATTGGTCTAATGTTTATGAATTAATGTGTAGTTTCTTATGGGCTTTCTAATGATGTAAGAATTGTATTCAATTGATGTCTAATTGGTCTTAGATTGTTAAATATATATTGAATTGACCTAGTTTCATCTAGTATTATGATTTATACTTTGAATTGATGTTCATGGCCATGGTAAGGGCCTTATGGTATTGAATTGGATGATTTAGACATGGATTGAAGTGGTCAGAATGGATTGGTGGTACTGCCCTAATTCTCTTATTTTATGTTAATTAGACTTCAATTATGTTGTGATTGGTATGGTCCACTTATGGTGGCGGTGTTATGTGATTGATGTGGCCTTGTCGGCGTTATTTTAAGTATATTGATTATCATGGCCTTGTCGGCACTACTTGAAGTATTATGATGATTTGTGTAATTGATTATGTGAAGTATGATTATATCTATCTACATGCTAGTAATGTGAAAGTATGCGTTCTTCTATGGATATTAGGTGATCATGTTGGATTATGACTATGTGTTTATGTGTGTAGTCTTAAAGTTGATACATATTATTCCTACTTGACTATATGAGTATATGATGGTTATATTGATGATGTTATAGTAACATATAGGGTGAATAAAGATGATAAGGGTTCATAAGTGCTTCAAAGAATGATATGTTATATGTGCTAATGTGAATTAATGATGTGTCTTGTTTTGGTAGATTATGTCCCTTACTTGATACATGTATATGATGAATATGAACATCTTGACTTAGTAGGCTTAGGCACCTTTGTCTTGTATGTGTATGGATGAATGTTTAATGAAAGTCTAGGATCGGTAGACCTAAGATGGTGGCCTTCTAAGCATGACTAATATGTGGAATCTTCTATATAGAAAGAAGGTTAAGAATGAGCTATCCTTATAGACCATTGAATGGCAGCCCTAGTGGACCCATCTTTGGTAGGTGCATTATGACTAGTTAATGACTAAGAGATGGTAACTTTTCATATGTCCCTTAATTAAATCTATGAGAACAAAGGCTAGCACCGAGTGAATATGTTATTGTTTGTAGCTCTACTTAAGAAGGAGACTAGAGTACAATGTACCTCTACTTGAGAATGAGACTACAGTACATAAAAGACCTTGAAATTCCTTAACCATGTGCCTACATGGGATGTGTCTTAGTTCTACCCTTGGAAGTACAACACCCTCCATCAAAGTAGTTTATGACTCCGGATTCCATGCCTAGCTGGTCTGGTCTATGTCGGTTATTGCCTATTCTCATCATGTGGGATACATACTAGAGTTGGATAAGTTCTAGGAAATTTAGGTAGTGGTATGGACGCTATCTAACATTGCACGACTAGACTTTCAAGATGTTAGTATGTGAGTCCGTAGGTCTTTCAAAGACCATTATGTGAAGTCTATAATGAATGAAATGTCTTCTAATTGACTTAAAGAACGATCACGATTTTAGCTAACATATGTGGATATAGAATGCTCTATCTAGGGTAGCTTTGAGGGTTGCTTAGGTAAGCTTGAAGAGGGTGTATGGGCGGTCTCTTCTTGTCCTACTTAGGTGAATCTTAGAGAACCTTAGGTGGGGAGTTAATAAAAGGAAAAACAGAATGATCTTATCTTAGGATAACCTTTGGTGAGAAGAATGCAAGTTAAAAGAGGTTACTGTAAAGTTGAACTTAGTTCACTGTAATGTTCTTCAATATTTGATAAAATGCTTATGTGATGTCTTATGTTTCTAAGGTGTTAAATGTTGTTCTTATATTTATATTCTGATGTTTTCATCAAAAAGAGCATGTTTTATACGAATGTCCATTTTTCATGATTTTATGCATTACGCCATACTTAGTACAAGTGTTTGTACTAATTCCATACTTTTTGTCTATCTCTAAAGGTGTAGTGGCGTTTGAAAGAGTCTCGATAGTTGAAGCTTGGATTAGTGATCATTCAAGCAAAGAGTTTGGTATTCCTCACTAGATCCGGCGACATCTTGATGTTTAGTTTTCCTTATTGAAAGTATTGTAATAGACTTAGCTATTTTCTATATTCATATGTCTAAGACGGTGACTTTGAGACTTAGCTTTCATTATGTTTTTCTATAAAAGAGATATTTGGAGTATTATAACATTTTCGTATGAAATTTTTTAATTCCACACTACTTTTCATACATGTATGCAATTAATG
>CM040623.1:17911467-18115015 GCA_022817965.1 Solanum lycopersicoides
GGATATTAGGTGATCATGTTGGATTATGACTATGTGTTTATGTGTGTAGTCTTAAAGTTGATACATGATTATTCTACTTGACTATATGAGTATATGATGGTTATATTGATGATGTTATAGTAACGTATAGGGTGACATAAAGATGATAAGGGTCATTCTAAGTGCTTCAAAGAATGATATGTTATATGTGCTAATGTGAATTAATGATGTGTCTTGTTTTGGTAGATTATGTCCCTTACTTGATACATGTATATGATGAATATGAACATCTTGACTTAGTAGGCTTAGGCACCTTTGTCTTGTATGTGTATGGATGAATGTTTAATGAAAGTCTAGGATCGGTAGACCTAAGATGGTGCCTTCTAAGCATGACTAATATGTGGAATCTTCTATATAGAAAGAAGGTTAAGAATGAGCTATCCTTATAGACCATTGAATGGAGCCCTAGTGGACCCATCTTTGGTAGGTGCATTATGACTAGGTAATGACTAAGAGATGGTACCTTTTCATATGTCCCTTATATTGAACTTACTCTATGAGAACAAAGGCTAGCACCGAGTGAATATGTTATGTTTGTAGCTCTACTTAAGAAGGAGACTAGAGTACAATGTACCTCTACTTGAGAATGAGACTAGAGTACATAAAAGACCTTGAATTCCTTAACCATGTGCCTACATGGGATGTGTCTTAGTTCTACCCTTGGCAAGTAGAACACCCTCCATCGAGTAGGTTTATGACTCCGGATTCCATGCCTAGCTAGTATGGTCTATGTCGGTTATTGCCTATTCTCATCATGTGGGATACATACTAGTGTTGGATAAGTTCTAGGAAGTTTAGGTAGTGGATATGGGACGCTATCTAGACATTGCACGACTAGACTTTCAAGATGTTAGTATGTGAGTCCGTAGGTCTTTCCAAGACCATTATGTGAAGTCTATAATGAATGAAATGTCTTCTAATTGACTTAAAGAACGATCACGATTTTAGCTAACATATGAGGAATAGAATGTGCTCTATCTAGGGTAGCTTTGAGGGTTGCTTAGGTAAGCTTGAAGAGGGTGTATGGGCGGTCTCTTCTTGTCCTACTTAGGTGAATCTTAGAGTAACCTTAGGTGGGGAGTTAATAAAGGAAAAAGAATGATCTTATCTTAGGATAACCTTTGGTGAGAAGAATGCAAGTTAAAAGAGGTTACTGTAAAGTTGAACTTAGTTCACTGTAATGTTCTTCAATATTTGATAAAATGCTTATGTGATGTCTTGTATATTTCTAAGGTGTTAAATGTTGTTCTTATACTTATATTATGATGTTTTCATCAAAAAGAGCATGTTTTATACGAATGTCCATTTTTCATGATTTTATGCATTACGCCATACTTAGTACAAGTGTTTGTACTAATTCCATACTTTTTGTCTATCTCTAAAGGTGTAGGTGGCGTTTGAAAGGAGTCTCAAGTTGAAGCTTGGATTAGTGATCATTCAAGCAAAGAGTTTGGTATGTCCTCACTAGATCCGAGGACATCTTGATGTTTAGTTTTCCTTATTGAAAGTATTGTAATAGACTTAGCTATTTTCTATATTCATATGTCTAAGATGGTGACTTTGAGACTTAGCATTTCATTATGTTTTTCTATAAAAGAGATATTTTGGAGTATTTTATTATTTCGTATGAAAAGTTTTAATTCCGCACTACTTTTCATACATGTATGCAATGAATGGTACGAAAGGGCTTGTCTTAGACCTCCGAGAGGTCGACGACGCTGGTCGCAATCGAGATTGCACCCTAACTTCTAGGGTGGTTTCGGGATGTGACAACTTGGTATCAGAGCATAGGTTATGAAAGTAGTCTTAGAATCAAAAAGTCTCATCAAGTCACGTCTAGTAGAGTCTCGACCATCGGTGTTATCGCGACATCTATGGGCGAGAGTTATAGGACGATAGAATTTCCTTTCTTTTCTACTCCTATGTCGTGCCGTAGAGTGAAATGTTATGGTTTCTTTTGCACTCCGGACTAGAGGAGCAAAGCTGGATGAGGGTGATGATGAAGCTGGTAAGTTATAGTTTTCTCTCTTTAGTTATATGAGTTCCTTCTAAGTGGGGGAGAGTATGGTGAGTAGTAGAATAGTGATTTTTTGTCTCATCTCTTCTATTCAATTCAAGCTTGAGAGATAGAATGTCATAGTAGCATGTTGCATGTTGCATTGTGTTTAGGAGTCTAGTTGAAATTGAAATTCATTGATTCCTTGCATTGTGCATTTCATGAAGTTATGATTATATTTTAAAGTTTTATATGTTTTATCTCTCATATTGTTATGTTTCCATCATAAATTGCTTAAGAGTTGCATTATTGAAATTTGAGCATGTTTCACTGTAAAGAAATTGGTGTTTACTGTAAAGGTTTTGAAAATTTGGCTAAATTGTTCTTTCATGAAAAATGGTTATGATGTTATATAACTGATGTATATGAGCATGATATTATGTGGAGAAGGAAGTTCCTCCTATATGAATTGAAAATGTGAGTTTTATAGCATGATGAGTTGTAGAATTGTTTCTATCTTCTTGTGTTGTGATTTTCTTGATTATGTGAAATTGATTTTTTCTCCTCGATTGTGTGTTGTATAATGTTTATGTGGTATGGTTGAGAGTTGTTAACTGAATCTTTACTCTTGGAAGTGTTCGGAGAGTGAAAGTGTCATTCGAGGACGAATGTTGTCCAAGAGGGGGAGATTGTAAGATCCCGAAATTTTCTAAGTTAAGCCCTAAAATTCTTAAATTTTCGTATAAGGTCATACTGAGTGACTCTTAATTTTCTTAGCTTTTAAGGTAAATTTCTTAGTGTGCGAACGATTTTCAATATCAATTAAGGTCATTAGAAAAACCTTGCACAAAGTAGAGTTGAATGTTTCCTTACCAATTAAGTTTAGACATAAGATTTTATTTGTGTAAACTTCAAACGACCATATCTCTTAGAATATTAAGAGTTACGTGAGCCATGACCTATCAAATTAAAGGTATTTGAATCCTCTTTCAAACGCCACCAATTTCGCATCAATCTTGTTTTTGAGTAAAACGTTATGACCATTTTAGTGAACAGTATGGTGCAGTCCCGTTTTGGCCGCGGGAAAATATTAATTAAAGTAATTTCCTCTCCTTTTCCCAGTAGGAAAACCTAAATAAAACGGGTTTCACAAGTCCTATAAAGCCTTACATAATCCTAATTCCATCTTTAAATTCATCATTCTCTTCTCTTTCAAACCTAGGGCAAAACCTCAAGAAAAAAAATAAAGTAGAAGACTTCATTCAAGAAAATTCAAGATTTGTCAAGATTCTTTAAACAAGGGTAAGGTTTAATCTAGGATTGAAGTTCTTCGTTGATTTCTTCACCATAATTCGTGGATTTTCTCCAACAAAGGTATGTCTTTTAATCGTTGAAACTTGTTTCATCAAGGAGCCCAACTTTTAAAGATGTTTTCTAAAGTTTTCAAAAGATGAATTGACCTTTTTTCATAATGTACCACGGGTTCTTGCATTAAAGGTTTTTTAATCATTGCTTAGTGATTGAATTGTGGTTATTAATGTTATTTTAACTCAATTAACCTGAACCCATGAAATTGATGAACCCTAGATTTTGACTAACTTATGGGTTACTTGATATTGGTCTAATGTTTATGAATTAATGTGTAGTTTCTTATGGGCTTTCTAATGATGTAAGAATTGTATTCAATTGATGTCTAATTGGTCTTAGATTGTTAAATATATATTGAATTGACCTAGTTTCATCTAGTATTATGATTTATACTTTGAATTGATGTTCATGGCCATGGGTAAGGGCCTTATGGTATTGAATTGGATGATTTAGACATGGATTGAAGTGGTGAGAATGGATTGGTGGTACGCCCTAATTCTCTTTATTTTATGTTAATTAGACTTCAATTATGTTGTGATTGGTATGGTCCACTTATGGTGGCGGTGTTATGTGATTGATGTGGCCTTGTCGGCGTTATTTTAAGTATATTGATTATCATGGCCTTGTCGGCACTACTTGAAGTATTATGATGATTTGTGTAATTGATTATGTGAAGTATGATTATATCTATCTACATGCTAGTAATGTGAAAGTATGTGTTCTTCTATGGATATTAGGTGATCATGTTGGATTATGACTATGTGTTTATGTGTGTAGTCTTAAAGTTGATACATTATTATTCCTACTTGACTATATGAGTATATCATGGTTATATTGATGATGTTATAGTAATGTATAGGGTGACATAAAGATGATAAGGGTCATTCCTAAGTGCTTCAAAGAATGATATGTTATATGTGCTAATGTGAATTAATGATGTGTCTTGTTTTGGTAGATTATGTCCCTTACTTGATACATGTATATGATGAATATGAACATCTTGACTTAGTAGTCTTAGGCACCTTTGTCTTGTATGTGTATGGATGAATGTTTAATGAAAGTCTAGGATCGGTAGACCTAAGATGGTGCCCTTCTAAGCATGACTAATATGTGGAATCTTCTATATAGAAAGAAGGTTAAGAATGAGCTATCCTTATAGACCATTGAATGGCAGCCCTAGTGGACCCATCTTTGGTAGGTGCATTATGACTAGGTAATGACTAAGAGATGGTACCTTTTCATATGTCCCTTATATTGAACTTACTCTATGAGAACAAAGGCTAGCACCGAGTGAATATGTTATGGTTTGTAGCTCTACTTAAGAAGGAGACTAGAGTACAATGTACCTCTACTTGAGAATGAGACTAGACTACATAAAAGACCTTGATATTCCTTAACCATGTGCCTACATGGGATGTGTCTTAGTTCTACCCTTGGCAAGTAGAACACCCTCCATCGGTAGGTTTATGACTCCATTCCATGCCTAGCTAGTATGGTCTATGTCGGTTATTGCCTATTCTCATCATGTGGGATACATACTAGTGTTGGATAAGTTCTAGGAAATTTAGGTAGTGGATGGACGCTATCTACACATTGCACGACTAGACTTTCAAGATATTAGTATGTGAGTCCGTAGTTTTCCAAGACCATTATGTGAAGTCTATAATGAATGAAATGTCTTCAATTGACTTAAAGAACGATCACGATTTTAGCTAACATATGAGGAATAGAATGTGCTCTATCTAGGGTAGCTTTGAGGGTTGCTTAGGTAAGCTTGAAGAGGGTGTATGGGCGGTCTCTTCTTGTCCTACTTAGGTGAATCTTAGAGTAACCTTAGGTGGGGAGTTAATAAAAGGAAAAATATAAGGATCTTATCTTAGGATAACCTTTGGTGAGAAGAATGCAAGTTAAAAGAGGTTAGTGTAAAGTGAACTTAGTTCACTGTAATGTTCTTCAATATTTGATAAAATGCTTATGTGATGTCTTGTATGTTTCTAAGGTGTTAAATGTTGTTCTTATACTTATATTATGATGTTTTATCAAAAAGAGCATGTTTTATATGAATGTCCGTTTTTCATGATTTTATGCATTACGCCATACTTAGTACAAGTGTTTGTACTAATTCCATACTTTTTGTCTATCTCTAAAGTGTAGGTGGCGTTTGAAAGGAGTCTCAAGTTGAAGCTTGGATTAGTGATCATTCAAGCAAAGATTTGGTATGTCCTCACTAGATCCGAGGACATCTTGTGTTTAGTTTTCCTTATTGAAAGTATTGTAATAGACTTAGCTATTTTCTATATTCATATGTCTAAGATGGTGACTTTGAGACTTAGCATTTCATTATATTTTTCTATAAAAGAGATATTTTGAGTATTATTTTATTTTTATGAAAAGTTTTAATTCCGCACTACTTTTCATACATGTATGCAATGAATGGTACGAAAGGGCTTGTCTTAGACCTCCGAGAGGTCGACGACGCTGGTCGCAATCCGAGATTGCACCCTAACTTCTATGGTGTGGTTTCGATGTGACAAGATTGGTATCAGAGCATAGGTTATGAAAGTAGTCTTAGGAATCAAAAAGTCTCATCAAGTCACGTCTAGTAGAGTCTTGACCATCGGTGTTAATCGCGACACATCTATGGGCGAGAGTTTATAGGACGATAGATTTCTTTCTTTTCTACTCCTATGTCGTGCCGTAGAGTGAAATGTTAAGTGTTTCTTTTGCACTCCGGACTAGAGGAGCAAAGCTGGATGAGGGTGATGATGAAGCTGGTAAGTTATAGTTTTCTCCTTTAGTTATATGAGTTCCTTTTAAGTGGGGGAGAGTATGGTGAGTAGTAGAATAGTGATTTTTGTCTCATCTCTTATATTCAATTCAAGCTTGAGATAGAATGTTATAGTAGCATGTTGCATGTTGCATTGTGTTTAGGAGTCTAGTTGAAATTGAAATTCATTGATTCCTTGCATTGTGCATTTCATGAAGTTATGATTATTTTAAAGTGAGTTTATATGTTTTATCTCTCATATTGTTATGTTTCCATCATAAATTGCTTAAGAGTTGCATTATTGGAAATTTGAGCATGTTTCACTGTAAAGAAATTGGTGTTTACTGTAAAGGTTTTGAAAATTTGGCTAAATTGTTCTTTCATGAAAAATGGTTATGATGTGTATATAACTGATGTATATGAGCATGATATTATGTGGAGAAGGAAGTTCCTCCTATATGAATTGAAAATGTGAGTTTTATAGCATGATGAGTTGTAGAATTGTTTCTATCTTCTTGTGTTGTGATTTTCTTTATGTGAAATTGATGTTTTCTCCTCGATTTGTGTTGTATAATGTGTTATGTTATGGTTGAGAGTTGTTAACTGAATCTTTACTCTTGGAAGTGTTCGGAGAGTGGAAATGTCATTCGAGGACGAATGTTGTCCAAGAGGGGGAGATTGTAAGATCCCGAAATTTTCTAAGTTAAGCCCTAACAATTCTTAAATTTTCGTATAAGGTCATACTGAGTGACTCTTAATTTTTTAGGTTTTAAGGTAAATTTCTTAGTGTGCGAACGATTTTCAATATCAATTAAGGTCATTAGAAAAACCTTGCACAAAGTAGAGTTGAATGTTTCCTTACCAATTAAGTTTAGACATAAGATTTTATTTGGGTAAACTTCAAACGACCATATCTCTTAGAATATTAAGAGTTACGTGAGCCATGACTATCAAATTAAAGGTATTTGAATCCTCTTTCAACGCCACCAATTTCGCATCAATCTAGTTTTGAGTAAAAGTTATGACCATTTTAGTGAATAGTATGGTGCAGTCCCGTTTTGGCCGCGGGAAAATAGTAATTAAGGTAATTTCCTCTCCTTTTCCCTAGGAAAACCTAAATAAAACGGGTTTCACAAGTCCTATAAAGCCTTACATAATCCTAATTCCATCTTTAAATTCATCATTCTCTTCTCTTTCAAACCTAGGGCAAAACCTCAAGAAAAAAAATAAAGTAGAAGACTCCATTCAAGAAAATTCAAGATTTGTCAAGATTCTTTAAACAAGGGTAAGGTTTAAGCTAGGATTGAAGTTCTTCATTGATTTCTTCACCAAATTCGTGGATTTTCTCCAAAAAGGTATGTCTTTTGATCCTTGAAACTTGTTTCATCAAGGAGCCCAACTTTCAAAGATGTTTTCTAAAGTTTTCAAAAGATGAATTGACCTTTTTCATATCTACCATGGGTTCTTGCATTAAAGGTTTTTAATCATTGTTAGTGATTGAATTGTGGTTATTAATGTTATTTTAACTCAATTAACCTATGAACCCATGAAATTGATGAACCCTAGATTTTGACTAACTTATGGGTTACTTGATATTGGTCTAATGTTTATGAATTAATGTGTAGTTTCTTATGGGCTTTCTAATGATGTAAGAATTGTATTCAATTTATGTCTAATTGGTCTTAGATTGTTAAATATATATTGAATTGACGTAGTTTCATCTAGTATTATGATTTATACTTTGAATTGATGTTCATGGCCATGGGTAAGGGCCTTATGGTATTGAATTGGATGATTTAGACATGGATTGAAGTGGTCAGAATGGATTGGTGGTACTTTGCCCTGATTCTATTTATTTTATGTTAGTTAGACTTCAATTATGTTGTGATTGGTATGGTCCACTTATGGTGGCGGTGTTATGTGATTGATGTGGCCTTGTCGGCATTATTTTAAGTATATTGATTATCGTGGCCTTGTCGGCACTACTTGAAGTATTATTATGATTTGTGTAATTGATTATGTGAAGTATGATTATATCTATCTACATGCTAGTAATGGGAAAGTATGCGTTCTTCTATGGATATAAGGTGATCATGTTGGATTATGACTATGTGTTTATGTGTGTAGTCTTAAAGTTGATACATTATTATTCCTAGTTGACTATATAAGTATATGATGGTTATATTGATGATGTTATAGTAACATATAGGGTGAAATAAAGATGATAAGGGTAGTTCATAAGTGCTTCAAAGAATGATATGTTATATGTGCTAATGTGAATTAATGATGTGTCTTGTTTTGGTAGATTATGTCCCTTACTTGATACATGTATATGATGAATATGAACATCTTGACTTAGTAGGCTTAGGCACCTTTGTCTTGTATGTGTATGGATGAATGTTTAATAAAAGTCTAGGATCGGTAGACCTAAGATGGTGGCCTTCTAAGCATGACAAATATGTGAAATCTTCTATATAGAAAGAAGGTTAAGAATGAGCTATCCTTATAGACCATTGAATGGCAGCCCTAGTGGACCCATCTTTGGTAGGTGCATTATGACTAGTTAATGACTAAGAGATGGTAACTTTTCATATGTCCCTTAAATTAAATCTATGAGAACAATGGCTAGCACCGAGTGACTATGTTATTGTTTGTAGCTCTACTTAAGAAAGAGACTAGAGTACATTGTACCTCTATTTGAGAATGAGACTACAGTACATAAAAGACCTTGAAATTCCTTAACCATGTGCCTACATGGGATGTGTCTTAGTTCTACCCTTGGGAAGTACAACACCCTCCATCAAAGTAGATTTATGACTCCGGATTCCATGCCTAGCTGGTCTGGTCTATGACGGTTATTGCTTATTCTCATCATGTGGGATACATACTAGAGTTGGATAAGTTCTAGGAAATTTAGGTAGTGGTATGTGACGCTATCTAAACATTGCACGACTAGACTTTCAAGATGTTAGTATGTGAGTCCGTAGGTCTTTCAAAGACCATTATGTGAAGTCTATAATGAATGAAATGCCTTCTAATTGACTTAAAGAACGATCACGATTTTAGCTAACATATGTGGAATATAATGTGCTCTATCTAGGGTAGCTTTGAGGGTTGCTTAGGAAAGCTTGAAGAGGGTGTATGGGCGGTCTCTTCTTGTCCTACTTAGGTGAATCTTAGAGAACCTTAGGTGGGGAGTTAATAAAAGGAAAAACAGAATGATCTTATCTTAGGATAACCTTTGGTGAGAAGAATGCAAGTTAAAAGAGGTTACTGTAAAGTTGAACTTAGTTCACTGTAATGTTCTTCAATATTTGATAAAATGCTTATGTGATGTCTTATATGTTTCTAAGGTGTTAAATGTTGTTCTTATATTTATATTCTGATGTTTTCATCAAAAAGAGCATGTTTTATACGAATGTCACATTTTTCATGATTTTATGCATTACGCCATACTTAGTACAAGTGCTTGTACTAATTCCATACTTTTTGTCTATCTCTAAAGGTGTAAGTGGCGTTTGAAAAGAGTCTCGATATTGAAGCTTGGATTAGTGATCATTCAAGCAAAGAGTTTGGTATTTCCCCACTAGATCCGGCGACATCTTGATGTTTAGTTTTCCTTATTGAAAGTATTGTAATAGACTTAGCTATTTTCTATATTCATATGTCTAAGACGGTGACTTTGAGACTTAGCCTTTCATTATGTTTTTTCTATAAAAGAGATATTCTGGAGTATTATAACATTTTCGTATGAAATTTTTTAATTCCACACTACTTTTCATACATGTATGCAATTAATGGTACAAAAGGGCTCGTCTTAGATCTCCGAGAGGTTGACAACGCCGGTTGCAATCCGAGATTGCACCCTAACTTCTAGGGTGTGTTTTTGGGATGTGACAGGATGAAGCCCTTATCAAGTAGATCTTTTAACTGCAATTTCAACTCTTTGAGTTCAGCTGGAGCCATTCTATAAGGAGTAACGAAAATTGGTTTGGTGTTGGGATCAAAGTCAACACCATAGTCAATTTCGCGTTCAGGAGGGATTCCTGGTAAATCCTCTGGAAAAACATCTAGAAACTCATTCACTACGGACAGAGAGTCTATGGAAGGAACTTCATGTTCTAAGTCATTGACTAGGACTAAGTGGTATCAATACCCCTTAGATAACATCTTATTGGCTTTAAGATGGGAAACTATTTGGCCTGTTAAATTTGAACCACGCCATTCCCATTCGATCTTTAACTCATTTGGAAACTGAAACCTTACTACCCTGTTTCGACAGTCTATGGTAGCATAGCATTCATGGAGCCAATCCATACAAAAAATTATATCAAAATCAAGCATGGTTAATTCTATTAGGTCAGCATAAGAAACTCTATCAAGAACCGTTATTGGGAAATCTCTATATACACTTTCGGCTCTAATGTTGTCTCTAATGGGAGTACTAACCAGAAAAGGTTCATGCAAGATCTCACGAAGCAATTCAAATTTGCTAGCTACTAAAGGAGTAACAAAAGACAAAGTGGATCCCGGATCTAACAATGCATACACAGGAAAAGTAAAGACAAGAAAGTTACAGTGACCACATCAGTGGACTTCTCGTGCTCCTCTCTTCCTTTCAAAGAATAAAACCTATTCCTTTTGGAAAGCTTGGCTGCAGCAGTAGTATAAGGTCGAGGCTGAGTATCTTCCTTGGCCTGATTCTTTACATGTGGGTAGTCCCTGATCATATTCCCACTCTTTCCGCATCCATAACAGGAATTAGAACGTACCATGAACTCACGTCCATGCGGATGACCACACTTACCACACGGCTTCCTGTCACGCTGGGCATTTTTATCATTGCCCTTCTTGGGGCCTGACTTGTCCACTTTGGCATTAGTGTTCCTGGAGGAGTAGGATTACCTGAGTGCTGGTTCCCCTTATTCAACTTGGGCCTGTCCTGGACTCCAAACGAACTCCTACCAGTGCTAGAACCAGCCTAATCCGAGGGCCTAGGATTCTTGCCTTCTCGACCTCTCTTCCTCCGACGACTCTCCTTCACCTGCTGTGAATGTACCACCAACCTAGCAAGGTCCATATTATCATGCAACACGGCTGCCCGACATTCCTCCTCCAGATCCTTGGATACACCAGTCACAAACCTGCTCATCTAATCCCTGCTACTGGACACCAGGGAAGAAGCATATTTGGAAAGTTTAACAAACTTCAAGGAGTATTCCTTGAGTGACATACCTCCCTGACGTAGGTTGATGAACTCCTCTACCTTATACTCTCTCAGCTCTCTGGGAAAGAATCTCTCCAGGAATTCAGTCTTGAAAATCTCCCAAGTGATGGGGACTTCTCCTGGTGCTCTGCCATCTCCCCACATCTTGTACCACACCTGAGACACATTCTTGAGCTGGTATGCATCCAACTCAGCCTTATCCTCTTCAATAACACCCATAGCACAGAGAATCTTGTGGACTTCGTCCACAAACTCCTGGGGATCCTCATTGGTTTTGGACCTGAAGTAGACTGGAGGATTCATTCTGGTGAAATCTCCCATTCTGCTAGCCATGGTGCTAGCATATGAGTTCTCCGTGGGAGCATCCTATCTAGTGGCGTATGCTGTGATAGATTGTGCCTGAACAGTGATGGCTTGGGCCATCTGAACCAGTGTTGCTCTCACTTCTCCATCCGTCAACGCAGATGTTGATAGGCACTTGCACTCCAACAACTGGGGCTTGAGGAGGGGCTTGAGGAGGAGCTTGGTTTCCCCCACCAACTGCTTCTCCAATTCTCCTGCCTGCGTTTCTTCTTGTGTTCATTTTCTACACGCACACACAAGAAGGAAGTTTGATGCTAGAATGACACAAAATGTAAAAACTCTAGACAGAACGATAAAGAGTAGAAGAAGGGAAGATTCTTGACATCACTAAGTCTCTAAGTCTTGATTGTGGTTCACTTCACAACGATAAGCTAGAAAATACGCAACGTGGTTGTTTTGAGCCTTAGTTCGTAGGTAATTTAACCTCATGCTCTTATACCAAGTTTGTCACACCCGGATCCTAGATCCCAGATGAGACCGGCTTCGTTAACCTCCCAGAGGTCGCAGAAAAGCCTCTTCTTAGCTTTCATCACAATCATACAGTTAAATTTAGCGAAAAATTTAAAACTTTTATTAAAGTATACTTAGACTTCATATAACTGCATAAGAATGATATACTAATAGCTTAAACTAAACAATCATCTATCAAAAGATTAAACAATTGAAATAAAGAATCATAATATTAGTAATAGTTTGCCAAATCGTCCTTAATACAAACGCTTTAACAAATGTTTGAAATGAAACGCTAGGGACAACATCCACTAGATATGTCTAATGTACTAAAGCTAGAAGTGAAGCGTAGACATCCTCGAACTCAAGAGGACCTACCAAAGTCTGGAGGTACTAGTCGAAACAGCTTCAATGAAACTTCAATCCTCTCAAGGACCTGCACCTATAAAAATCGTAATTGTATATGGGTTAGTAAACACTTGTACTAAGTATGGGTGTATGAACATAAACACATAAGGACTATGCATGATCAAGGAAAGCTCTTCCTATAACAACATTCCATTTCTGGAAAGTAAAGTCACTTCACTTTCCTAATTCGTTATTTATGAATCATGCTATGAATATGACATGTTTTCATGCATTTAAAGAACACAACTCATTTTATATATCAACATAAGATCTTGGAATCATGAACATAATTTTAGAACAACTCAAGCAAAAGTTAATAATTTTACTCCTATTAGGCTGAGAGCTCTCTTTCCCAGCCTTACTTTATTTTTCCGTCTTTTCTTATTTTATGTTGTGTAGTTCAATGATATCCTTTGATCCTATGTTTTACTTACAAGTGAAATGATTCATTGTAGTCCCATACCTATAATGAATCAAGTAAGTAATCCAAAAGACTAAGGAAATGATTTGGCTACCTTACTCATGAGTTATATTGTTTTCATTCTTGTTAAATTGGGCATGAAGTCTTTATAAGCCAATCTTTATTGGCTATGCCCATTATTTGATTATTTGCATAATATATAGTTACTGGGCATATATTCATACTCCAATATTGGCATAAACCAATAACTCTTAAAACTTCATTCTTTTCAAACATTGATGATTTGATATTCTCATGCTTTTCGTACTTAGTTCACTTTGAACTTACATTTCTTCTTCTTTGATCTGCTGTTCACTTTGAACATGCTACTTTCTTTCTTTATTACTTTCTTAAATAATTCTTTAGCATTAACTAATATAGATCATGTGAGCTAACATGAAATCCAGTGTCTTCCCCACACCAAAAAGAGGTGGCTCACTGGCTAAAGTGAAACCGAATCCAATGTCTTCCCCACACCGAAAAGAGGTGGTTCACGGCTAAAGTGAAACTGAATACTTTCTTGAGCATTTAACCTACATAGATCATGTGAGCTAACATGAAATCCAGTGTCTTCCCAACAGCGAAAATAGGTGGTTCATCGGCCAAAGTGAAACCGAATACTGCCTAGCTTTCTTAGGTGAATTCCACTAGCTAGTTCATATGATGGAAACATAGTTCAAAGACTAGTAGACCTTGGAGACCCTGATCCACCTTGGGGTTTCTCTCGTCTCATGAGGCTTACATGTGCTGGCACAAGCTCATTGCTAGTCTATCGGTGCTCAGATTTGTTATACTTTACAACTTTTAGAGTTGACTCAAACATTATGGATTCTTGCTTCTAGTATGAGGTATTCTTCGGTCAATGGATGACTAGTCATCCCTTTCTTTACTTGATGAATGTGAACTCAATTCTTACATTATCATCATGGTGCGAGTGAGACTTGTCTCACGGTTTCTAACACCCTCTTATGTGAGTATCTTTGACATAATTGTTTAAGTGTAAGTGAGACTTTTCTCACTTCCTTTAACACCCTATATTAGGTAAATTTCATAACTCAAAAGCTTTTAGTTATTTCATTACTCACCTTATCTTGTTCAACGTTAATTGATAGTCTTGTACCATTCTTTATGAAAGTTATAAGGACTTATTCAATGTGCAATTATGTTCACAATGTTTAATTAGATTGGGTATGTTGGGACTTCTCCCAATCGTTGGCTTACCCTTGGTTATGATTTCATTGAGTTACATATTGTCAAGATAACTTATCAAACATGTATTTGGCATTACAATACATTGGCCAAATAAGATTGGTATGATTTAATATTGCCATTTCTATTACATATTTTTGGAAATAATATTGCTAGCCAATTTGTTGGCATAAATCAAACTTTGATATTATCACTAGCCAAGTCAATTAACTTCATATATATACTATAGTAATCTCATGATGTTAAACAAGCCAACTTATAACCTTTGATTAGCCTTTAAGAACAATTCCATCTTCTCGAACACAATTAGGCATTAAAACATTTATTATTACATGTAAATAATACCCTAATCATACGGATCTAAAATATAGGTCTCATTCGACATTATAAATCACAGAAACATACACATAATGATCAGTTAGCACTACATACAAATAACATGCTCGAGACTTACATTATACACACTACTAGAATAAGAAATAGGGAGAACTAGGGAGATTAACATTCGACAATTTCATTGGGAACAACCCTAGTTTCAGTTTTCTTGAAGTCAATACGATTGAAAATACTCCTGGGGAAAGGAATCCAAGAGATAAAACCCATACCTTACTCTAGAATTGAATCTACGATGATCACCTTATTCTTTGCACGAAAACCTTGAACAACTTCTTTGAAATCGCCTAAGGTTTTTCTTACGTTGTTCACTGTTTTTCAGTCGTAGGTTTTATAATGAATAAACGTGAGTCTAATTCTTAGGAAATGAATATTGAGTAATTCAACTTAGGCTAAATAACTTAATTAAATAAATCAATTAGTTAATTACCAAAGCGCCCCTCCTAAATTGACTAAAAATAGGAGAGCATTTGACTTAGCTAAAATCATTTATCATCTCTTTAGAAAACACACTAAGTCATATGAAAGTCTCCAATGAACATACCATATAACATATACAAGTTAAGGATTCCATCACTTAAAGCATAATCATAAGTAAAGACATATTCTCATTGAGTCATGTTAACATTACATATTTAAAAGATCATATAAACATAATATACAAAACACTTACCAATGATCCCATCCCCAACCTACAAGTGCAATGGTCATGTGAAGCCCCATAACCCCACATAACCAAGTAGATAAGATAGGGGACCATAAGTAAACCCTTGCTTCATGTAACTTGTAACATAAGTAGTCATCACTTCATATAGCAATATAACCAAATAACATATTCATCATAGTGATCAACATTCCTATAAGAGTAACATCATGTATCATAATCATCATATCTTTCATGTTATCATATTCATAAGAACAATCTCCTAGGACTTTCCTTAGAGTCAACTTGTGCAATTTCTAGGTAGAGTCCCATACCCCTACCTATACTAAGCAAACTACTCAAGTCACCCTAGTCAACGTATTTTACATGAGGGAACATATGCATTAACCGACATAGACCATGTGAGCTAAACATGGAATCCGGTGTCATGAAACCCCACACCGAAAAAAGGTGGTCTACCGGCCAAAGTATAAGTAACATGACATAGCTTTCTAGGTGGATCCACTAGATAGTATCCTACGGTGGAAATAGTTCAAGAACTAGGAGATGTATTATACACCCATAGTTCCACATTACATGGCAGCCTCAATCTCATGAGAATCATTGTGAACCTACCTTCCAACTAGGGAAGGACACTTCTCATATCTAGTACATCGGTGCTTAGCTTAATTCCCTTTCTTGAATAAAAGTTTTCTTTATCATAACTTATCATAGGTCATAAGAGATTAACTCCCTATATAACATGATCATGAGCTATTTTAGATTAGATGAGATTTTCCTTTCATCATAAACCTTCATATGTGAGATTAACATAACATAATCACCGTGTGTAAATTATACAAGGGATATCATAAACTTGCATATTTGTATTCTTATCATGATCTCACAATTTACATGTTCATAGACCAGCATATTCACATAGCAACATCATACATTCCTTTCCTTATCATAGAATCATAATTATAGGCTAACATAAACATTGAGAGTAATCATACTTAGAAGACTTACCTCTTGCTTCCAAGAATCTTATTCATCATGCAATATTCATAATCATACATAGTGAAGTACTCAATGGAATAATCAAGAAAAAGTCATCAAATCATGTAGAAGATCAATGCATAGCGTAGGAGAAAGTAAACGGGACGTTAAAGGGTTCATTCAAGTCTTAATTCCAATCCTAACGTTTACACATTATCAAATACCATAAACAACCCATTCGGAACCATCACTAAGGGAAAGATCATGTATCACATGACATTCAATCATTATCAATCAATTACTCAACAATTCGTGCGAAATTAAATATAGAAAATGTTTACTTTTCATTGAAAATCATAAATCTAGGGTTAGGAAGAAAATCCGTTTTAAGAGTAAGAACCCTAGTATTTGAAGTTCTTGAAAACTTATCTTGAAATGACCTCTTGGGGAAAGAAATCCCAAGAGTGAAAAACCCATACCTTATAGATGATGAATCCACAAAATCTGATTGGAAACTTCGAAACCTTCGTCTTCTCCCTTAAGCTTTTCTTGTTCTTCAATGGAGTTTGGAAAAGAGAGTGCTCTTGAGAGATTGGGAGAAATTTCATTTGATCTGATTTGGGACGTGTAGATGTGGTCTAAAACTGACCTAATATCAATATATAGTCGTTCCATTAATTACCCGAAAGACCCTCCACTTAAATTACCAAACTGCCCCTCCTAAATTGACTAAAAATAGGAGAACATTTGACTTAGCCAAATTATGAAAAAATTTCCTTAAGGGTCTCGGGTTTGACCATTTAAATTAATTAATTAAGTGACCTAGGTTAATTAATAAAGTACCCCTAAGTTGTTAAGACCATAACCAACCCCTTTGGACCATCCTAGTTTAGGTACTAGGATGTTTCTTTAGTTAGATACTCGGTTAGTGTCACCCGGTTAGGTCTTAGGATTTCGGGCATACTAGTTGGTTCATTTTAGTTAGTCCTAGGTTACTTAGCTAGTTAGGTAGGTTAGTTACAGCCTAGGATAAATTAGGAAGCTAGGCCCCACGTGGTTGGACCTGTCGCGTGCCTGCCCCCTTACCGCCCTAACTGAATCAGTTGGGCTTGGTCTCTCGGCCGGTAGCACATGTGCTTGCACATGCGCTTGCACATGTCCTTGCACATGTTTTGCCGTGCACTTTTCCTAACCGTGCACTTTGGGAAGTTCACTTCTTGTCCAAGGATCCTCACTATGTCCTTGGGAACTGCTTAATCTACATGATCATTTTAAATTATCATGTGCTATGGTGCCTACGCTTGACACTTGGATGCCTCGTACTTAATGTGTATAAGCTATGAAAATAAGAATTTTAGCTTAGGGTCCTCATTGCAGGTACACTCCTAAACAAGCCTTGATTGGAGTGTATGTCAAGATACTTGTTAATACATAATATTTGGCTAACACCCTTAAGCCAATATTCTCTAACATGCCCAATAATACTCAATATTGGGAATTGGGATGCCTATGTACCTCAATACATATTCTTAAAACCTAATAGACACTTCACTAGACAAGTACATTTTCTGGAATGTTACATTATCCCCCCTTTAGGAACATTCTTCCCCGAATGACACTAAATTCTTTTGGAGGGTAGGAAAAGACTCAATACTAGAAGCACAACCAACACATAACATATCATTACACTTAGCACTCAATTCATGATCCACAAACATATAAGAGCTACATATTCGTAACACATAGTGAGGAATTTCCTTCTCAACGTTATCATAAGCTCAAAATGCGTCAAAGAGTTACCATGCTATCAATCTTCTCAAGATATCAACAAAATAGCAAAATCTCAAGAAAACATATGCATACAAGTTTCACATAAGTGCAAGAATAGAGTCCGAAAACATCTTCTTAAAACTGTAATTGGTACTATGTTTTACCAAAACATGCACCTATTTAGTAAACAAGTTAATTTAATGAATATGCATTACTTTCTCTATTAAGATGAATGTCTAACCTTAAGGAGTAAATAGATGAGGGTAGTGGGAATTCATGTCGGCTTTAGCCTCCCATGTTGCACCCTCAACAAAATGGTTCCTCCATAGAACTTTTACAGAGGCAACCTCCTTGTTTCTCAACTTCTTGACTTGGCGATCTAGGATATCAATCGGAAACTCTTCATAGGAGAGATTCTCATCCACTCCTAAACCTTCAATAGGCAGAATAGATACCGGGTCGTCTATGCATTTCTTGAGCATGGAAACATGAAACACCGGATGAACTAAAGCTAGTTCACTAGGTAGTTTAAACACATAGGCAACCTTTCCAATTTGTTGTAAGACCTCATAAGGACCAACATATCGGGTACTTAGTTTCCCCTTTCTACCGAATGTCATCACCCCTTTCATAGGTGAGATCTTCAAGTAGACATGATCACCTATTTAAAACTCAAGATCTCTTCTTCTATTGTCGGCATAAGACTTTTGCCGACTATAGGCTATCTTCAATATATCTCTTATTATTCGAACTTTCTCTATCGCCTCATAGATAATCTCTGCACCAAGGAGTGAGGACTCACCAACCTCAAACCATCCAACCAGACATCTACACCTTCTACCATAAAGAGCTTCAAAAGGTGTCATGGAGATGCTCGAATGATAACTATTGTTTTAGGAGAACTCAATCAAAGGTAAGTGATCATCCCAACTTCCCTTGAAATCAATGACACATGCTCTCAACATGTCTTTAATGGTCTGAATGGTACGTTCCGCTTAACCATCCATCTGAGGATGAAAAGAGGTACTAAGTTTCACTTGTGTACCTAAACTCTTCTGAAAAGCCTTCCAAAACCGAGAAGTGAATTGGGCACCTCTAACCGAAATGATGGACAAAGGAATCCCATGAAGGCTCACAATCTCATTAATGTAGATTCTTGCATAATATTCGGCAGTATATGTAGACTTAACAGGAATAAAATGGGCAGATTTGGTCAACCTGTCCACAATAACCCATACAGAATCATTCTGCTTTCGGCTTCAAGGCAACCCAACAACAAATTCCATATTGATGGCTTCCCACTTCCAAGTAGGAACATCCATGATTTGGGTTAAACAACAAGATTTTATATTCTCAACATTAAAATATTGGCAGTTTAGACACTTAGCAACGAACTATGCTATGTCCCTCTTTAAACCATTCCACCAATAGACCTCTCTAAGGTCATGGTACATTTTGGTGTCATCCGGATGTATAGAATAGCGAGAACCATGGGCTTCTTCTAGAATCTAATTTCTCAAATCCTTAACATCGGGTACACATAATCTCCCTTGGTACCTAAGAAAACCATCCTCCCCTTGGTAGAATGAATCGTTGAGCTTACTAAATACCAATTCCTTCAAATCCATCAATAGGGGATCAAGATGTTTCTTCGATTTCACATGAACCACTAATGATGAGTTGAAGTTATGATAGACCATAAAACCACCAATTGGAGAATCTTCTAATCGCACACCTAAGCGAGCCAACCTATGAACATCTTTCACAAGTTCTTTCTTCTCTTCATCCACATGAAACACACTACCCATAGTCATACGACTCAAAGCATCCGCTACCATGTTGACTTTGCCGGGGTGGTAAAGGACACTCATATCGTAATCCTTCAATAATTATAACCACCTTCTTTGTCGGAGGTTCAACTCCTTTTGTGTAAACACATATTGAAGAGTCTTATGGTCAGTAAACACATCACCACATGGTATAAACAACCCTTGTATATCATCTTACAAGCCTTTAAACACGAAATTATTTAACCTCTTGGCATAGAATTTCCCCCCTTCCACTCTAGAATAGGTTCAATAGGGAATTGAAACTTCACTACCGTTGTTCTACAATCCGTCACAACGTCGGGAGAGCTTTCTTGTTCACCTCTAGACTTGAGTGCATAGAAATGGTTCTTTTTTGGAGCTTCAGAATTAGGACCGCTTGGTTGAGCTTGACCATTACACTTACCTTGACTTCTCAAATTAGGACAATCTTTCACCATATGTCCAGCTTTGCCACAACCATAGCAACTATTAGTTCCAACAATACATTCGCCCCCATGCTTCTTACCACACTTACCACAAGTTAGTCTTTCTCTTGGTGGATCAACATTTCTCCGCTTTTGAGGTTTCGGATTAGAACCTCTATCATTGCGATTATTGGAGAAATTTGAAGGAACTTGGTTGAAAACCTCTTCTTAAACTTAGGCTTGTCTTGAACATCAAGCCTACTTTTAGGTGAACACTCTCAAAAGACTTTGCCTTCTTAGCTACCCTATTCCTCTTCCTTAGGCGACTTTTCTCGACATGTTGAGCATGAACCATCAACCTAGAAAGATCCATATTGTCATGAAGCATTGCTTCACGAGATTCTTCTTCAAGCTATTCGGACACGCTCGTTCCATAACGAATCATTTCATCCTATCATTAGAAACCAAAGAAGAAGCATATTTGGACAGCTTAATGAACTTCAAGGAATTTTCCTTAACACTCATACCTCCTTGACGAAGGTTGATGAACTCCTCTACCTTAGCTTCTCTTTGTTCCCTTGGAAAGAATCTGTCAAGAATTGAATTAGATGCTAAAAGACACATCGTGTCAAAGCTCTAGAGGCACGACATAGGAGTATCAAGAAAAGAGAAGTTTCCTAATCATCACATAGCCCCTCGCCCACAATTGTGGAGCGCTTCACAACCATGAACAAGACACTAGGTAATGTGGTTTGGTGAGACATTGATCCTAAGGATATTCAACCTCACCCTCAGATACCAAGTTTGTCATACCCGGAGAGCATACCCCGGATGAGACCAGCGTTGTCGTCCTCTCGGAGGACTCAGACAAGCCTTTAGCATTAGTCATAACATGTGATCAATAAAATTTACGGAAAAATTAAAACTTTTAAAATACTAATGAAGTATACTTAGACTTCATACTTAAGATTCATAAAGACATACGATATTCTAAAACTGTCTCACATATATAGAAATCATCTAAGAGTGCAAATATTGACTAAGCCAATAATAGTCAATATGCCATATAGGCCTTAATACAAAAGAATCCAAAGAACATAAATTGAAATCTAGTACCCTTAAAATTCTACAAATGTCTTCATAAATCTAGAAAATGAAATGGTAGCGTACCGAACATGACGACCTACCGAGACTTGGAGAAAGAGTTCCAAGCTTCTTCAAACCAACCTCTTTAACTTCAATGGCCGGAACCTACAATTGTAGTAATATAAAGTAATGGGGTTAGTACGTCACATGTACTAAGTATAGGTATATGCACATAACACTTAAGTACATGCATGAAAAAGAATCATTTATCATCTCTTTAGAAAACATACTAAGTCATATGAAAGTCTTCAATGCACACGATATAACATATACAAGTTAAGGATTCCATCACTTAAAGCATGATCATAATTAAAGACATATTCTCATAGAGTCATGTTAACATTATATATTTAAAAGATCATATAAACATAATATACAAAACACTTTCCAATGATTCCATCCCCAACCTACAAGTGCAATGGTCATGTGAAGTCCCATAACCCCACATAACCAAGTAGATAAGATAGAGGAACATAAGTAAAGCCTTGCTTCATGTAACTTGTAACATAAGTAGTCATCACTTCATATAGCAATATAACCAAATAACATATTCATCATAGTGATCAACATTCATATAAGAGTAACATCATGTATCATAATCATCATATCTTTCATGTTATCATATTCATAAGAACAATCTCCTAGGACTTCCCTTAGAGTCAACTTGTGCAATGTCCAGGTAGAGTCCCATAACCCTACCTATACTAAGCAAATTCCTCAAGTCACCCAAGTCAACGTTCATTTACTTGTCTTTTATTTTACATGAGGGAACATTCACATTAACCGACATAGACCATGTATGCTAAAGATGGAATACGGTGTCATGAAACCCCACACCGAAAAAAGGTGGTCTACCGGCCAAAGTAGAACCTAACATGACATAGCTTTCTAGGTGGATCCACTAGCTAGTATCCTATGGTGGCAACATAGTTCAAGATCTAGGAGATGTATTAGAGACCCATAGTTCCACATTACATGGCAGCCTCAATCTCATGAGAATCATTGTGAACCTACCTTCCAACTAGGGAAGGGACACTTCTCATATCTAGTACATCGGTGCTTAGCTTAATTCCCTTTCTTGAAAACCTTTAGATTTTCTTTGTCATAACTTATCATAGGTCATAGGAGATTAACTCCCTGTATAACATGATCATGATTTATTTTAGATTAGATGAGAATTTCCTTTCATCATAACCCTTCATATCTGAGATTAACATAACATAATCACCATGTGTGAAGCATACAAGGGATATCATAAACATGCATATTCGTATTCTTATCATGATCTCACAATTTACATGTTCATAGACCAGCATATTCACATAGCAACATCATACATTCCTTTCCTTATCTTAGAATCATAATTATAGGTTAACATAAACATTGAGAGTAATCATACTTAGAAGACTTACCTCTTGCTTCCAAGAATCTTATTCATCTTGCAATATTCATAATCAATCATAGTTAAATACTCAATGGCAGAATCAAGAACAAGTCATCAAATCATGTACAAGATCAATGCATAGCGTAGGAGAAAGTAAACGGGGCGTTAAAGGGTTCATTCAAGTCTTAATTCCAATCCTAACGTTTACACATTATCAAATACCATAAAAACCCCATTTGAAACCATCACTTAGAGAAAGATAATGTATCACACGATATTCAAACATTATCAATCAATTACTCAACAATTCGTGCAAAATTAAATATAGAAAACGTTTAATTTTCATTGAAAATCATAAATCTAGGGTTAGGAGGAAAATCCATTTTTAGTGTAAAAACCCTAGTATTTGAAGTTCTTGAAAACGTATCTTGAAAGTACCTCTTGGGAAAAGGAATACCAAGACTGAAAAACCCATACATTATATATGAAGAATCCACGAAATCTGATTGGAAACTTCGAAACCTTCGTCTTCTCCCTTAAGCTTTTCTTGTTCTTCAATGGAGTTTGGAAAAGAAAGTGTTCTTGAGAGATTGGGAGAAATTTCGTATGATCTTATTTGGGACGTGTAGAAGTGGTCTAAAACTGACCTAATATCAATATATAGTCGTTCCATGAATTACCCAAAAGACCCTCCACTTAAATTACCAAAATGCCCCTCTTAAATTGACTAAAAATAGGAGAACATTTGACTTAGCCAAATTCTGAAAATTGCTTAAGGGTCTCGGGTTTGACCATTTAAATTAATTAATTAAGTTGCTAATTTAATTAATTAAGTGACCTAGGGTAATTAATAAAGTACTCCTAAGTCGTTAGGACCATAACCAACCCCTTTGGACCATCCTAGGTTAGGTACTAGGATGTTTCTTTAGTTAGATACTCTGCCAGCGTCACCCGGTTAGGTCTTAGGATTTCGGGTATACTAGTTGGTTCATTTTAGTTAGTCCTAGGTTATTTAGCTAATTAGATAAGTTAGTTAGAGCCCAGGATTGGTTAGGAAGCTCTGCCCCACGTGGCTGGACCCCACGCGTGCCTTCCCCCTAACCGCCGTAATCGAATCGGTTGGACTTGGTTTCTCGGCCGATAGCACATGTTTTACCATGCACTTTTCCTAACCGTGAACTCTAGGAAGTTCACTTCTTGTCCAAGGGTCCTCACTATTTCCTTGGGCACTGCTTAATCTATATGATCATTTTAAATGATCATGTGCTATGGTACCTATTCTTGACACTTGGATGCCTCGTACCTAATGTGTATAAGCGATGAAAATAAGAATTTTAGCTTAGGGTCTTCATTGCAGGTACAATTCGTAAACAAGCTTGGATTGGAGTGTATGTCAAGATACTTGTTAATACATAAATTTGGCTAAGACCTTAAGTTAATTTTGCACTAACATACCCAATATTACTCAATATTGGGCATTGGGATGCCTATGTACCTCAATACATATTCTTAAAAACTAATAGACTCTTCACTATACAAGTACATTTTCTGGAATGTTACACAATACATACCAAACATAACCAAATACAACAAGTAAACACCGCCACGAAGAAGGTGGACCATACCACTCAAGAGCATTTCATAATACAACATAACCAACTTACCCTTTATCCAAGCTTCCCTCACCTATAAAAAGTTCTTCAACAATTCATCATAATATAGCCCTTAGGGCAGTAGCTAAACAACAACATCAACCCAATGAAACAAAAGCTCTAAGACTACAAGTTCAAGCTCATTTAACCCATTTCTTAAGCCAAAATTTGACATAAAACTTTAACATATTTTCATTGAAGTTTTAGCATTAAAATCACAAACTAACTTTATAAACATCATATTTGAATCATTTAAAACGTTTTCATGCAAGACCCTTAATTAGAGTTAATGATAGAAGAAGTTAGGGTTGAAAACCCTTTTTGAAAATTCATTAGAAAGGACTCCTTGAATGGAAGAGAGTTCAAGGATGAATACCATACCTCACATTGATTTTGATGAAGAACTTGACCACCAACAGCCCTCCTGATCCTTCTTGACTTCTAGCTTCTATGGAGTTTGAGAGAGTCTTTTACGAGAGAGGGGTTTGGGTTTTAGGAACTGGAGTCTAAAATTAGGTCTTAGTGTTTGAAATAATTTAATATACCTAATAGACCCTAAAATAAACGTCCAGGGTTCTTAAAATACTTGGGGTGAATTTACCAAACACCCCAAGCCAAGGCAACCTTTTTGACAACTTTTGGCATCTCACAGACGGCTCCAACCAACGAACGTTTGTCCATCGATAATCCATTGGTGGAGGGTCGTTGGTTAAGTCTGCAAACTCCAAACATGCAGGCCTGAAGGTACAAACAACGGACCAAGTTGAAGGGGCGTTGGTTGGACCACTGACAGTCGTTTGGTCTCGTTGGTGGACACTGCCAAGGCAGTCTTGGGTTCTAGTCAGGGGCCCTTCTATAGGGCCCCTCGTGTGTCCTAGGTGGGGTCGTACCTTGAAGTTAAACCACTAAACATAGTCGTTTAGGTATTAGGAATATCACACACCAATTTTGATTAAAATGAACACGTAAAACTTACTCAAAGACACAAGGACACACAAGCACTTTCTAAGACGCACCTTCCGAATGTCACGGACGTTCTTGGACGTTTGACCTCAAAACATAACCAAACATCACACACTGCCTAAGGACACTAATATAAATCATTTTAACACAAAACTAACTCAATAAACAACCACGAAGCTTTAGTTCACCTTAGTTCGTTTTAGGGTGTTACAATATATATGCTATTATGTGAAGTGAGAATGATTATATTCTAGGTAATCTAAAGGATCTCTTAGGTAAGCTTGGAGAGGGTGTATGGGTGTTATCTTCTAGCATTACTTAAGTAAGTCTTTTGGATAACTTTTTGGAGGAAAATGTTGCATATGTATATATTCTATTATGTGAAGTGAGAATGATTCTATCCGAGGTAATCTAAAGGATCTCTTAGGTGTGTGTGAAGGGATTGTATGGACGGTCACTTCACAACTCACTAAAGTGAACCTTAGAATTTCCTTTGGTAGGAGGATATCATATTTATGTGTTTTGGATATACCTTGATGCTATAATGTGGAGTGTGAATTTCATGGGAAGTTACAGTGAACTTACAGTGAAGTCACTGTAAGCTTCACTGTAATGTTACTGTAAATTTCATGTAATGTGGCTATAATTTGTAATGTCTTCTAATTGTGTTGTTTGGTGTTTAAATGTTATTTTTATTCTTATGATACGATGTTTAAATCAAAAAGAGAATACTTCTAATAAATGTCCGTCTTCATGATTTTATGCATTAAGCCATACTTAGTTCAAGTGTTTGTACTAATTCCATACATTTTGTTATATCTAAAGGTGTAGGTCGAAGATGAGAAGGAACTTGAAGGAAAGCTTGGATCCTAGTTATCGGTCAAGCAAAGTTGAAGTATGTCCTCATTTGAATCGAGGGCATAGATGTTTTTAGAATTCTTTTATAACAAAGTATCGTAATCGACTAAGTATTTCCTTATTCGTATTGTATGGGCGGTGTCCAAAGTATTTTGAGTCTAAGATTGACATATGTTGAGACTTAGTGTTTTCTATGATTTTAATATGAAATATTTTTTAAGATATTTCATGTGAAATTTTTTAATTTCGCACTACATTTATACATGTATGCGATGAATGATGTCAAAGGGATTGTATAAGACCACCGAGAGGTCAAATACGCCTTGCCATGACCTAGGAATACCCTAACTTCTAGGTAATACATACGGGTTGTGACACTACTAGATGTGGTTCATGAGAAAACTAAGACACTCCCAAGCCTTACGCTCTGATACCACCTTTGTCACGACCCACAAGTACACCCTACAAGATAGGGCATCCCTCAAGTCAAACGGCATATGTCACTCCGAAAAGTATCACTTAAACCAGTGGTATCAATCATCGCATAATAAACACTCTAAAATAAGTATAAATTTAAAACTTTATTCACAGACGAAGAACTCTCTCAATAACATATGCAAGCGGAAGACTTTCGTTAAAACAATAAACCTTTACAATGTCTCATTGAACCATCTATACTTTGGAGTATACAACATTTGGCACAAAGACCATACACAACATAAAAATAAAGACTAAGACATAAAGGAACATGTGGGTATTGTCCTCGAGTCGATGAGGACTCACCAATACATCATATTCAACCCTTAGAAATCTGACATCCGCCATGTCATATTAATACATCCAATTCTGTACACTTTAGTCAAAAAAGGAAAAGAAGGGGTTATCACATTAGATGCACCAAGTATGGATGCCATGCAAGAACCATGAAAAAGGGACATTTAGTATAGAAACATGCTTTTCATGAAATTTGATATAAAACCTTCATAAGATAGGTTAAGAGACATCCAGCAAGTCAATAATCACAATATAAGACACATCTAAATTATACTCAATATGTAGAAATCTTACAGTAACCTTACAGTGACTTCACTGTAACGTTACATATAACTCACGCATCACAAGGTAACAACAAAACCACATTAGAAACGCATAAACATACTCACATGGATCCCCTACTAAGGTTATCCTAAGACTCACCTAAGTAAAATATAAATCGACCGCCCATACAACCCCTTCACACACACCAAGATGATTCATGGGACTACCTAAAGTAAGTTATTCCAATACATCTCATATGACACCAATTTACATAAACATGTGACCCTCCTACCAAATGTTATTCTAAGGTTCACTTGAGTAAGTTATGAAGCGATCGCCCATACACCTTCTCTAAGCCTACTTAAGCAATCCTCACAGCTACTCTAGATAGATACCTTTTCAACTAACAAGTCTTTACTTATGTCGTTATACTCATTGAGTCATTTAGAAGACATTTAACACTTAAGGACATTCATATAATTGTCTTGGAGAAGACCTAGGGACTCACAAACTAACATCTTCCAAGCCTATTCCTGCAAAATCTAGATAGCGTCCCATAGCAGTACCTAAACTTCATAGAACTTATCCAGCACTAGCATGTATCCCATATGATTAAAATAGACAATAACTGACATATACCATGTTATTTATGCATGGAATCCGGAGTTATAACCTACTCCGATGGACGGTGTTCTACTTGCCAATGGTAGAACTAGGACACATCCCATATAGGCACATGGTTAAGGAATATGAAGGGTTTATTTGTACTCTAGCCTCATGTCTAACTATAGCTACTCCCCTTACCATAATCACTCGGTGATGGCCTTTGTTCTCATAGAGTACTTCAATAAAGGAGCATATGAAGGGATTTCATATCAAGTTTGTAACACCCTAAAATTAACTAAGGTGAACTAGAGTTTAGTGATGGTTTATTGAGTTAGTTTTAAGTTGAATTGAGTTAAATTGATGTTCTTAGGAAGTTTGTAAAGTTTGTTTAAGTTTGGAGGTCAAACAACCAAGAACATTCATGACGTTCGGAAGGTGTGCCTTAGAAAGTACTTGTGTGTCTTGACGTGATTCAGTAAGTTTCACGTGTTTGTTTTAGTCGAAATTTATGTGGGATGTTCCGAATACCTAGATGACTTAGTTTATCGGTTTAACGTCTGGGTACGAGTCGATCAAGGACCCACGGGGGTCCCTAGAAGAGGACCCAACTCTTAGACAAAAAACTGTCAAAACAGTATCCATCGACGAGCCAATCGATGGCCTGTCGACCAGGCGACGACTCTTTGACCTAATCCGTTGTTAGGACATGAAAGTATTCAGGTTTGGGAGTTGCAGACCCAAACCACGAGCCATCATCAATGGAACGTCGACTCACCGATGGTCTGTCGTTGAGAGGCGTCGATGGGGGCCTGCATAGACTGTCTAGTCTGCTGCCAACTTGGGGTGTTTTGTGTAAATTCACCCCAAGTATTTTATAACCCTAGGACCATATTTTTAGTGTTTTTTAGGTGTATTAAATATTTTTTATGTCCTAGACCTAGACAAGACCCCTCACTTCAAAATTCAAACTCTCTCTCTCTCTCTAATGACAAACTCTCTGAAAGTCACCATTGGAGCTAATACCCAAGAAGGACTAGGAGGGCTGGTTTGGACGTGTTTCTTCACCAAACATGGTGGGTTTTCTTGCATTTGAGGTTTGTATCCATCCTTCAACCCTCTTCCATTCAAGGTGTCATTTCCAAAGATTTAAAAAAGGGTTTTCAAACTCTACTTTCTTCTATCTTTGATTTTAAGCATGGGTATTATTGTAAAAGTGTTTTAATGATTCAAATGTGTTTCTTCTAGTATGAATTGATGATTTTAATGTAAAAACCCTAATGAACTCATGTTTATGCATATTTCAAACTTTTAGATTATGAAATGAGTTAAGTGTACATGTCTGTGTAGGGTATGAACTTTTGTTTTCTTGTGTTGTTATTATGACTTATATACTACCCTAAGGGTCTTATTACGATCAAATATTGAGAATTTTGTTATAAGTGGTGATGGCTTGGTTCAATGGTGAGTTGCTTATATTGTATAATTCTTAATATAAATTTGCTCTTGAGTGGTATGGTCCACCTTCTTGGTGGCGGTGTTTACTTAATGAACTTTATATTACTTCGTATGTATTCTGAGTGTGGTTTTGAAGGTCTAATATGTCAAGTGAAGAGATATTGAAAAAGGGTCTTGTATTGTGTTTTGTGAAGCTTGAATTGCATGTTAGACTTAGTTTATGCTAAATGAAGTATATGATTATGTGAAGCATGTAAACTGTGTGATTTTATGAATGAAGGTCTAAAGCATGTATAGAATTAATATTAATGAAATGATGCTTATGTCCAAGGTGTGGTCACATGTACACACACACTTAAATTAAAGAATGAAGCTAAGCTAGGTAAATAGAGGAGTTTTGAGGTGGACACTCTTCGTGAGTTGAGATGAACTGTTTAGTAGAACCTCACTACATCTTAAGAGCTTTCTAAGATAGGTAGTAGGATGAATACCCTTAGTGAGTTGAGATGTGGTGTTCATTAGTTATCCTTAACCTATAGTTTATAATGTTGAGAATCCGTGGGGAGTTATGCCTAGCACCGAGAGGATATGAAGAAGGGGTGGTTACATCTCTTGAGTTGAGATGATGTATTCCAATGTACCTCTTGAGATGAGTACTCCTCGTTAGTAGAGAATGAGTTACTTAGTAGCGATCTCCTTATTCCTTAACTATGTGCCTGCATGGGTGTAGCTACTGGGAAATCCATGTAAAATCTAAAAAGTATGACCTTACTCTAGACAAGTGAGGATCCCTCATCCGATAGGGGTAATATCGGGATTCCATGTATAGCTCTCATGGTCTATGTCGTTTAAGATAACCCCCACAAAAGAATTGAATAAACTAAGTCTTCTAAAAGAACGTTCTACTTAGGGTAGGTGGTGGTATGGAAGACTATCTATCCATTGCACGATGTAGGACCTTCCAAAAGGTATGTATTGGTGCCAAACCTTCTAAAAGAGTGAACTACTAAGGGTAGGTGGTGGTATGGGATGCCATCTAATCATTGTACTAAGTAGGCAATCCGAATGGGAAGTCTTTGGTGTGTTGTTGAGTGTTCTTCTAATGTCTTTGATTGAGTGGTGACTTGTTCTCCCTGGTGGAGTAAGCTCTTGGTGGTAGTCTTAAGGATCTCCTTGGTGTGTATTGAAGGAGGTGTTTAGACGTTCCCTTCATGTCATAACTTGGAGAGTCTTAGGATAACCTCGGTTAGGAAACTTCTACGGAAATGAGTTCACTTCCTCATTGGCAATACCTTGGAAGTTCACTATTTTTGGACTCTTTTTTAATTCACTGTAAGGTTTTACTTAGTTCACTGTAATTTTAGTTAAGTTATTGTTATGTGCACAATCCAAGGGAATCCATTAGGAGCTATAACTGGGAGTAGTAGTATGGGATGCTACTCTAACAGTGCACTTTGTGTGACCTATAAGTCCTATTGGAGAAGCGTACTTACATGAAGTCCGTATGAATGAATGTTTTGCACATGTTCAGCCAATAGTGTGGACTTGATTTCCAAACGAGGTAAGCCTATGGATGGTGGTCTTAAGGATCGCTTGGTTAGGGAAACCTCAAAGGAAAAGGGTTCACATGACTTTGACTGTGCATTTCACTGTAATGTATTCACTGTAATAATTCTTGATGTTACTGTAATGTGTTCTTTGATTTTAAAATTATGAGATTCTTATATTATGTGTTAAATGGTGATACTTATACTATTTCAACTCTTAAATCATGAAGTTTTATCATTTTGGCATGAAAGCTTATTTTACTAAAATGTCCCTTTTTGCATGTTTTTGCATATGCCATACTTAGTACATTGTTTTGTACTAACCCCATACTTTTCTATACTCTATAAGTATAGGTTGGAAGCTTTTGAAGGTTTGAAGGTGAATCTTGGGAAAGTTCTTCTCAAGACAAAGTATGTCCTCATATATTTGAGGGCATAGTAAAGGGCCGTGTACCTAAGATATTATGTCGTGTCTTTAAGGTGGCTTGTGACGATGATATTCTCTAAGTATTTATGAAAGACATCCTTTATTAAATTATTCGTGAAAATTCCGCACTAATTTTCATGTCTTATGTAATGAACAATAGTTAAAGGACTTGTATGAAACCCCAAAGGGTCAAGTCTCTACATTACTTTTCATGTCATATGTAATGAACGACAGTTAAAGGGCTTGTATGAGAGCCCAAAGGGTCCACAGTACACCCGGTCATGACCCAAGGGTTATTCCTAGCTTCTAGGGGGTGCTTACGGGTCGTGTCAGACTTGGTATCAGACAATAAGGTTATGGGAAATAGTTTAGCGTCTAAAAGTCTCACAAGCCACGTCTAGTAGTATCTTGGTCATTGGAGTGAGTCGCGACATATCCATGGACAAGAGTCTATAAGATGATAGAAGTTTCACTTTCTTCTTTATTCTAATTTCGTGCCTTAGAGTTGAGTCATATAAGATGTATTTTCTTAACTTCTTATTTTTGTGTTTATACGACATAAATACGAGGAACTCAACCGCTAGAAGGGAGAAGGGAGGTGTAGCTAATGAGAGGATCCCTCCCCGTGCTGACCAAGTTCTTATTGTTGGCCTAGAGGAAGAGAATGAGGATGTTCCCCTTCAAGAACCTGAACTGCCCCAAGTGCCTCCTATGCCTCAAGCTCCTTTTATTGAAGGAGATATAACTAATGCAGAGTTGAGGGCTGCCTTAATGAATTTGACCCAACTCATGACAGTTCAAGCTCATGTCATCAATAATCACTTTGTTGATCAAGTTAAAGAAGGAGTTGGGCATCAACCTAATGCTAGTACTCCCGCTTCTAGAATTCGGGATTTCATGAGCATAAACCCTCCCACTTTTCATGGAATTAAGGTGGATGAAGATCCACAAGGTTACATAGATGAAATTTTCAAAGTGGTAGATGATATGGGTGTGACCCCTAGGGAGAAAGCTGATTTAGCCGCTTACCAACTCAACGATGTGGCTCAAGTGTGGTTTGAGCAATGGAGGGTTGAGAGACATTTAGAAAGAGGTTCAGTTGATTGGGAGGAATTCAAAGAGGCTTTTATAGATAGGTTCTTTCCTCTAGAATGGAGGGATAAGAAGATGGTTGAATTAATGAACCTTCGTCAATGGGGAATGAGTGTGCAAGAGTAGTCTCTAAAATTCACCCAACTCTTTTAGTATGCCACAACAATGGTAGCCAACCCTAGGGCTACGATGAACAAGTTTGTGATGGGAGTGTCTAGCTTGGTGGAGAAAGAGTGTCCTAGGGCAATGCTTCTTAATTACATAGATACTTCTAGGCTCATGGTTTATGTAGAACAAATTGAGGAGTCGAAAATTAGGGAGATAAGGCAAGAGGGTAAGAGGCCTAGGTCGGATGATCCTAGTCACGAAAAAACAAGGAAGAGGTTCTATCACCAAGATTCTTCCATGGTAAACAAGGATAGGGCTCTAAACCAACATGCCCAAGGTGGTGGCCACACTTTTGAGAGGACTAGGTGCACAACTTGTGGAAAGAAACATATGGGTAGGTGTCTTGCCGGTAAGGATGGTTGTTTTGCATGTGGTAATAAGGGCCACAAAATGAGGGACTGACCTAACATCAAAGCAATGGGAAGGAGGTCAATCAAGCTTCCCTAGATCCTAATGCTCCAAAGAAGAACCCTTCCTATGGGATGGGAGCTAGGAAGGATAACTAATCCGGATTTGATAGTCCTGGTATTTATTGACTCTTTATGATTGTTGTTTTTATGTAATGAAATGATTTTATATAGTTTTATACATCATATGATCATTCCATCTTGATAAATTGCTCAAAGAATGGATTTTTGAAAACTTGCATGTTTAACAGTCATAAAGTGAGCAACTCACTGTAATTTTTTTGCGTTTAGAATTTTTTTTTTGCCTTGCCTTGATTGAAGTTTCAATGTGTGAAAAAGTGTTGTATATGAGCATGTTTAATGTTGGAGAAGGTAGATCCTCCATAAAAGAAGGATAAGAATGAATTTTGACTTTGTGAAGTTTGGCAAAAGGTGTTTATGTTGCTAGTGTGTGAAATTGTGAAATTGTGCTCATTGTTAGTTGATGCTTTGATTTTGGATTTTTTTATCATGAGTTTAATGTCTTATGTGATGCTAAGGATTCCTTGTTGTTCTTGAAGTTTTAGTGTCATTCGAGGACAAATGTTATTCTAAGTGGGGGAGAATGTAACGCCCTAAAACGAACTAAGGTGAACTAGAGCTTCGTGATGATTTCTTCAGTTAGTTTTAAGTTAAGTTGAGTTATATTGATTTTATTAGTCAGTGTGTAAGGTTTGGTTAAGTTTGGAGGTCAAACGACCAAAAACGTTCATTACGTTCTGAAGGTGTGCCTTAGAAAGTACTTATGTGTCTTGATGTGTTTGAGTGAGTTTTACGTGTTCGTCTTAATCAAAATTGATATGGGATTTTCCTAAGACCTATATTACTTAGTTTAGTGGTTTAACGTCCGCGTACAAATCCATATAGGACCCACGAGGGGCCCTAGAAGAGGACCCCAACTCTTATATAAAAAACTGCCAAAACAGTGTCCATCGACGAGCCAATCAACGGCCAGTCGACCAGGCGATGGGCCGTAGACCTGGTATGTCATTTGTATATAAAAGTCTACAGGTTTAGGAGTTGCAGACCCAAACCACGATCCATCATCAACGGTCCGTCGTTGAGAGGCGTCAGTGGGGGCCTGCAAAGACTGTCTAGTATGCTGCAACTTGGGATGTTTTGTGTAATTTCACCCCAAGTCTTGTTTAACCCTAGGACAATATTTTTATTGTTGTTAAGGTGTATTAAATTAGTTTTAAGTACCAGACCTAGACAAGACCCCTCACTTCTAAATTCAAACTCTCTCTCTTTAAAGACAAAGTCTGTCAAAGTCACCATTGGAGCTAAAACTCAAGAAGGACTAGGAGGGCTGGTTTGGACGTTTTTATTCACCAAACTTAGTGGGTTTTATTGAATTTGAGGTATTGTATCCATCCTTGAACCTTCTTCCATTCAAGGAGTCATTTCAAAAAGATTTCAAAAAGGGGTTTCAAACTCTACTTTTTTCTATCTTTGATTTTAAGCATGGGTGTTATTGTAAAAGTGTTTTAATTATTCAAATGTGTTTCTTCTAGTATGAATTTATGGTTTTAATGTAAAAAAACTAATGAACTCATGTTTATGCATATTTCAAACTTTTAGCTATTGAAATGAGTTAAGTGAAAATGTTTGTGTAGGGTATGAACTTTGGTTTTCATGTGTTGTTATTACGACTTAGCTATTGCCCTAAGGGCCTTATTATGATGAAATATTGAGATATTGGTTATAAGTGGTGATGGCTTTGTTCAATGGTGAGTTGCTTATATTGTATAATTCTTAATATAAATTTGTTGTTGAGTGGTATGGTCCAACTTCTTGGTGGCGGTGTTTACTTGATGAACTTGATATTTCTTAGTATGTATTGTGAGTGTGGTTTTGAAGGTCTAATATGTGAAGTGAAGATATATTGAAAATGGGTCTTGTATTGTGTTTTGTGAAGCCTGAATTGCATGTTTGACTTAGATTATGCCTAAATGAAGTATATGATTATGTGAAGCATGTAAAGTGTGTGATTTTGATTAATGAAGGTCTAAAGCATAAGTTATGTGAATAAAATGATGCTTACGTGCAAGGTTTGCTCACATGTACACATACACACACTTAAATGAATGAATGAAGCTAAGTTAAGTAAATAGAGAAGTTTTGAGGTGGACACTTTTCGTGAGTTGAGATGAAGTGTTTAGTTGAAACCTCACTACATCCTAAAAACTTTCTAAGATAGGTCGGAGGATGAATGCCCTTCGTGAGTTGAGATTTGGTGTTCACTAGTTATCCTTAACCTATAGTTTATAATGTTTAGAATCCGCGGGGAGTTATGCCTATCACCGAGAGGATATGAAGAAGGGGTGGTTACACTTCGTGAGTTGAGATGTTGTATTCCAATATACCTCTTGAGATGAGTACTCCTCATTACTAGAGAATGAGTTACTTAAGAGCAATCTCCTTATCCCTTAACTATGTGTCCGCATAGCTGTAGCTATTGGGAAAGCCATGTAAAAGCTAAAAAGTATGACCTTACTCTAGGTAAGTGAGGATCCCTCATCCGATAGGGGTAATATCGTAATTCATGTATATCTCTCATGGTCTATGTCGGTTAAGATAACCCCCATAAAATAATTGAATGAACTAAGTCTTCTAAAAGAACGTGCTACTTAGGATAGGTGGTGGTATGGGATGCTATCTATCCATTGCACTAAGTAGGACCTTCCAAAAGGGAAGTCTTGGTGTCAAACCTTCTATAAGAGTTTACTACTTAGGGTAGGTGGTGCTATGGAACGCCATCTACTCATTGCACTATGTAGGCAATCCGAAAGGGAAGTCTTTGGTGTGGTGTTGAGTGTTCTTCTAATGTCTTGTGATTGAGTGGTGACTTGTTCTCCCGAGTGGAGTAAGCTCTTGGTGGTAGTCTTAAGAATCTCCTTGGTGTGTATTGAAGGAGGTGTTTAGACGTTCCCTTCATTTCATACCTTGGAGAGTCTTAGGATAACCTCTGTTGGGAAAGTTCTACGGAAATGAGCTCACTTCCTCATTGACAATACCTTGGAAGTTCACTATTTTTGGAGTCTTTTTTAATTCACTGTAAGGTTTTACTTAGTTCACTGTAATTTTGGTTAAGTTATTGTAATGTTATCAATCCAAGGGAATCCATTAGGAGCTATAAATGGGATTAGTAGTATGGGATGTTACTCTCACATTGCATATAGTGTGACCTATAAGTCCTATTGGAGAAAGGTACTTACATGATGTCCGTATGAATGAATGTTTTGCAGATGTTTAGCTAAGAGTGTGGACTTGATTTCCATACGAGGTAAGCCTATGGATGGTGGTCTTAAGGATCGCTTGGTTAGGGAAACCTCAAAGGAAAAGGGTTCACATGACTTGAACTGTGCATTTCACTGTAATGTATTCACTGTATTCATAATACTTCTTGATGTTACTGTAATGTGTTCTTTGATTTAAAAATTATGAGATGCTTTTATTATGTGTTAAATGATGATACTTATACTATTTCAACTCTTAAATCATGAAGGTTTTATCAATTTGGCATGAAAGCTTATTTTACTAAAATTTCCCTTTTTGCATGTTTTTGCATATGTCATACTTAGTACATTATTTTGTACTAACCCCATACTTTTCTATACTCTATAAGTATAGGTTGGAAGCTTTTGAAGGTTTGAAGGTGAATCTTGGGAAAGTTCCTCTCAAGACAAAGTATGTCCTCATATATTCGAGAGCATAGTCCTTTTCTTAGTTTCTTATTTAAAGACTTATTATGTATTTATCTTTTAATGTAAAGGGCCGCGTCCCTAAGATATTATGTCGTGTCTTTAAGGTGGCTTGTGACGATGAGATTCTCTAAGTATTTATGAAAGACTTCCTTTATTAAATTATTCGTGAAAAGTTTTAAATTCCACACTATTTTTCATGTCTTATGTACTGAACGATAGTTAAAGGGCTTGTATGAGACCCCAAAGGGTCAAGTATGCCCGGTCATGACCCAAGGGTTATTCCTAGCTTCTAGGGGGTGCTTTCGGGTCATGACAAAGTTCACAACCCATATACATTACACCTTACAAAAGAGGGTCCACTAAGTACCTACAATGGTTAAGAGGATAACTCAATGATTTCCCTAAGGATGATTTCATGACGTTCCATCCAATAAACCTTAAGCCAATCATTCACACAAGAAGGATATCATTACGGCTTTCAACTTCAAGGATATCATAACCTTATTTCTAGAAGATTCCACTTAAAGGACCTTCTTAACTATATTCAAGGTCACATGTCAATCACACATACAAGACTAAGAAGTTTTAGCATACTAAGTCAAAAATTCATATTCACATCTTACATGGATCAAGAAAGGGACATAAGTCTACATAAAAAAGACACACACATAATTCACCATATCGCATATAGCATATCATCAAAAAAGCTCATAGGGTAAACTTAGCATACTTACTAGTCACCCTACACACTTCTATAGAATCATCAACATATCTCATTGTAAGTCTCATATAGTCATGTAAGAACATTCACACTTCAACATCAAGTCTACTCACACAACGCATCACTATATCATATCATGATAACATATAATTACATCCAAGAACACATACTTTAACTTCACATGTATACACAAGTCATCAAGACATTTACAATGATCACATAGACAAGTTATACATGATAATAACATATACCTAAAGTAATGACGACGAGGCCACATTGTTTCACAATTCATAAAGTAATGCCGACAAGGACACATTATCCATAATTATAACACATAAGCACCGCAACTATAAGTGGAACATAGCAATCATCATCATAAAATAAGAGTTATATAACATAATATAAAGAGAGTTAGGACATCATACAATTAATCCAATCTCATAACTTCAATCCATAGGCAATTCAACCAACCGAATACTCAAAAGCCCTTCCCCATGGCCATGATCACCAATTCAATCCAATAATCATAATAAACCATGAAATCTATGTAATTCAACATGAATTTATCAATTTAGGACAGACTACACATAATTCTAATATGATTCCTTCATAAATAAATAGCCCATAACAATTTACACATGAATTCACTACTATCAAGTCATGATCAATTCACCCATAGCATAGGCACACATAGAGATTTGAGAAGGTCAAGGGTTAATGGATATTTTTATTAAAAAACACCAATTATACATCAATAATATCATATCTTAATGTTTGAAAATGTTTCATGCAAAAACCCAAGACTTACCGTAGAAATTGGACTTTTTCATCTTTTTGAAATCTTTGAAAATCATCTTTTAAATTTACTCTAAGGTGATACAAATCCTTGAATGAAGAACTCCCATACCTTATTAGAAGAATCCAAAGAGAATTGAAGAAGAAACTCCATTGAGATCCATCATCAAGTTCCATCTTCACCTTGAGCTCTCATGGAGGTTTTTGGAGAAACTTTGGGAGGGAAAGAGTTTTGATCTTGGTGCTAGGGTCTAAAATGCTCCTACACACCTAAAATAACTTTCCTCCTATTTTATAAGACTTGCATTGAATTCCTAAAACCCTTAAGTCAAAACAGTGCAGCAGGCAAACTTGCAGACACCATTGACGCCTTACCACTAGATGATTCCCCGTCGTTTGGGGTCCGTTAAAATTGTTATCCAAATCCCAAACTTGCAGGCTACATGGCCCCATCGACGCGCTGTCGTTTGGACGACTGGCCTTCATTTGGCCACTGCCAGGTAGTCTGCACCCTTAACTAGGGGTCCTCCTCTAGGACATCTTGTGGGTCCTAGGTGGAGTCGCTCACAGACGTTAAACAGCTAAACACGCACGTCTGGGTCTTAGGAACATTTCCAATCAAATTCAACACAAACTAACACATAAAACAAGATAAGACACGCATCAACACACAAGGACGTCCAAAGGCTAACTTTCGAACGTCTCAGACGTTTGACCTACAAACCTAACAAAAATCAACATGCTGACTCTAAAATCTATTATAAACCATATAAGGACCTCATAAACTCATCAAACACACGTAAGCACATGAAAACACAAAAGGTACATAGGTGACTAGTCGTCGAATGACTTGGTCATTCCTTGATGTTTGACTTCATACTTAACCAAATCTTTATAAACTGCCTCAAGACATTATTTTAAACCATTTAAGGACTTCAAGACTTCATGACACACACGTTAGGCCCTAGTTTCACGTAAGTTATTTTAGAGGTGTTACAACATGATAGGTTGCATGGTGGTTAGCATGGTTGTATCCTTCCTTTAGTATTTTGGTTAGTATGATGAGATAATTTCCATGGTAGTAGGTCTATTATGGTAGTATGTTGAGCTTAATTGTAACACTTCGGAAGTTCCATAACTTTGACTAGAGCTTCGCCTATTAAATAATGGTTAAAATGATGTTTCCAGATCTATATTAATTTATTAATTCCAATTAGAAAAGATTAGAGCCAAAACATCAAAGAAAGACTTTGACATCCGGAAACTAGCTAAACGAACTAGTAAAAGTCCCTATGTTTAGTGAAGGTTTTGAAATGTGAAATGAAGTCCAAAACTTGTAATGAGACTTTAAATAGGTAAAATATAGTACAAAGGGACCAAACATCCAGTAACTAATCCCCAAGGACCACTCGAAGGGTCCTTTAGCAGTACCCAAACATTTGCGAGAAAGCTTCCAAAGCAGCTTGCGACAGCCAATATATAAAAGCCCTTGCACGTCGGGCAACCAACATTGGCTAGGAAAAATTTTCCTCGCGACGCGGGGCCTTCTCGAGGATCACTGCCTCGACCCAAATTTTATAAAAAAGAATTGAAGTTGGCCCAGTGACGCGCAGCCACTCCCTAAATTTATCCGCGTCGCTTTTAAGTCAATTTAACTTCACTAAAAGACGCAACTAAGTGAGGGATCTTTTTGATAATTTAGGGGACGAGTTTATATTGGTTTTAGGTCAGTGTAAAACCTTTCACACGCTCTCCAAATCTTAATTACTAAATCCCTCTCATCTCTCTCAAAACACTCTCTCAATTCAACTACCTTTGAAGAACAAGAAAGCTTGAGGAAGAAGACAAAGTCTCCAAGGTTTTCATTCAACATTCGTGGATTAATTCATCAATAATGTATGGGTTCTTCACTCTTGGAATTCATTTCCCCAAGAGGTCCTTTCAAAATGATTTCTAAGCAATTCAAATTCGTAGCATTTTTACTCTACAAGTGGGTTTTCTTCAAAACTCAATTTTTTTTACTAATAATAATGAATTATGATTTTCTATGACTAATTAAGTATGTTTTGTTGAATAGTTGATATGGTATTGTTGGTTTTCTTGTGGAGCATGTTCTCTCCCTAAATAAGGGAATTCAATTATGTTATATCATTCACTTAATGTCATGTAATGTTGGGATTGGAACTATCACTTGAACGAACTCATAAATGAACCATTTTCCATAACCCTAACTATGAATTTGTCTTGTATATGACTAGTGTTGTCTTGTATATGACTAGTGTTGTTGGGATTGGTTGTTTTATTGAGTATTTCACTATATTATTGGATGATTTTTATGAATTGAGTGTAATTTCTTGATGAAGATTCTTTAAAGAAATATGTAAGCCTTCTAAAGTCATGATTGCTCTATTATGTTGATGTTGGCCTAAAATTGATGTTATCATGCAATTGAAGTATATATGATGTTTCTATGAATATATGATGGCCTATAAATATGCTGAATGTGAGATCATGGTAATGGAATGATAATGCAAGCTTGATGATGCTTTTCTTGTGTTCCTTACATAATATGACTATGAAATGTTAATCTCACTAATTTCTCATCTTCAACCTAATGAGCTACGATCATGTTTATACAAGGATTTAATCTCCTATAGACTATGATAAGATTGATGATTAATGATAACATAAAGGCGATTAAAAAAGAGACTTTACATTTGCACCGAGTGAACTAGATATGAGAGGTGTCCCTTCCCAAATTAGATAGTAGGTTCACAATGACTCTCATGAGATGTAGGCTTCCATGTAATATGGAATTATGAGCCTCTAATATATCTCGTAGTTTCTTAAATATGTGCCACCATAGGAATACTAGCTATTGGATCCACCTAGAATTCTATGTTCATGTTTTGGTTCTACCTTGACAAGTAGACAATCTTCTTTCGGTGTGGGGTTTCGTGAAACCGGATTCCATGTTTAGCTTACATGGTCTAGTGTCGGTTAAGGAGATTGTTTAGCTTACGTGGAAGCCTAAATTAAAATTGACATTGACTATGGTGAATTGAGGAGTATACTTAGTATAGGTATGCGTATGACACTCTTACTAGAAATTGCAGAAGTTGACTCTAAGGGAAGTCCTAGAAGATTGTTCATATGTACTATGAACATGAAATGTAAAATGCTTCTGATATATGATGTTGCTCTTATATGATGTTGGTTATGTTGATGAGAATGTTGTCGTCTATATTTATATATGTGATGGTGACTACTTATGATATAAGTTGGAAGAAGTAAAACATTACTTATGGTCTCCTATCTTGTTAACATTGATAATGTGGGGTTATGGGGCTTCACATGAGCATTGCAATTGTAATACCTCGAAAATGACTTAGGTGAATCTAGCGCCTAACATTTTTTTCATGAAGGTATAAGGTCCTAAAATGGTTTATAATGTGGTATTGAGGCAGTATATACAATTTTAGGTTATTTGGAAGTGAAACGTCAAGGGACGACTAAGACGTTCGACGACTAAGTCACTATGTGTCTTATGTGTGGTTATGTGCTTATATATGTGTTTCATGAGATTATAAGTTCCTTATATGAGTTATTATAGTGTTTAAAGGCTGTGTGTCATGTTACATAAAGTTTGGAGGTTAAATGTCCATGACGTTCAAAAGGTTTGCCTTAAAACAACCTTGTCTATCTTGGTATGTTTCATCGAGTTTTATGTGTTCGTTTTGGAAGAAATTAATGTGGGAGGTCCTAAAATCGTATACGAACATATTTGGGTTGGAAACCTCTAGTAAAACAACCCGAAGGACCATTAAAGGGTCCTTGAAGAAGGACCCATGTTGGTGGCCAAAACTGCCCAAGGCAGTCCCACCTACGGATGGCAAACAACGACCAGCAGTCTGGTCGACGCCCCGTAGATGGAGGGCGTCAATGGGTACTTAGAATAGTGATCTAAGCTCCCATTTTACAGGCTCTGATCCAATCAACGGAGGAAATAACGGCCCGTCAGGGATTGACGCCCCGTTGATGGCCAAGTCGTCGATGGTCTGTCTCCTCCGCAGGTTTACTGTAAATGCAAGGATGAATTGGTAAATTCCCCCAGAGTACAAATAAGATAAAGGGCGGTTAATTACGGGTATTTTAGTTATTTTAAGTGGGTTTATAAGTCCTAAATACCTAGACAAATTCATTCTTCAAAATCAAAATCCCAAAATATCTTAGAAATTCTCTAGAACTCCATCGAAGCCAAAACTCAAGGAAGAGCTTGGATTGGAGATTTGAGTGGTGATTCTTCATCAATTTCGTGGATTAACATCATTGAGGTATGATTTTTCATCCTTGGAACTATTTTCTTCAAGGATCCAATCTTCAAAGTGAATTTCAAAGGCTGAACAAAAGATGAGTTTTCTAAATTGAAATCTATCCATGGGTTCTTGCATTACAGGTTTTAAATAATTGAATATTGATTGCATTGTTATTAATTAGATGATTTTAAATCAATTAACCTATGAATCCATGTAATTGATGAACCCTAGTTTTTGACAACTTTATGGGTTAAGTGATATTGTCTTAATGTTTATGAATTCTAGTGTAGTTTTAATTGGGCTATTGAATGATGTAAGAATTGTATTCAATTGATGTCTAGGTTGTCTTAGATTGATAAATGTATATTGAATTGACCTAGTTTCATTGAGTAGTATAGTTTTCTATTGAATTGATGTTCATGCACATGGGTAAGGGCCTAATGGTATTGAATTGGATGATTTAACTATAGATTGAAGTGGTGAGAATGGATTGGTGCTACGCTTCCCTAATTCTCTTTATTTTATGTAATTTATCTCTTCAATTATGTTGTGATTTGTATGGTCCACTTATGGTGGCGGTGATATGTGCTTTACTTGCAATTGATGTGGCCTCGTCGGCATTACTTTATGTATTATAATGATCATGGTCCTGTCAGCAATTACTTGATATATTATGATGATTTGTGTAGTGATTTATGTGACGTATGATCACATCTACCTACATGTTAGTAATGTGAATGTATGTATTCTTTTATTGTTGTTAGGAGATATTGTTAGACTATGACTATGTCTTTATATGTGTAGTCTTAGAGTTGATGCATGATTGTTACTACATGACTATATGAGTCTATATTGGTTATATTGATGATGTTATAGTAATGTATAGGATGACCAAATGATGTTGGTTATGTCTATGTTCTTCTAAAGTGATATGTTATATGTAAATTATGTTGTGTCTTGTGTTGGTTGACCTTTGTCCCTTACTTGATACATGTATGAATGTGAATATGAGATGTCTTGACTTATGAAGATAAAACCTCTTATTCTTGTATGTATGAATGACATCTGACCTTGAATGATATTAAGAGGGTCTTTATGTGAAAACCTTAAACGTAGTTGTAAAGTTATGAACCTTGAAGTCGAAAGCCGTAATGCTATCCTTCTTGTAATGAATGATTGACTTAAGGTTGGTTGGATGGAACGACATCATATCATCCTTAGGAATGTCATTAGAGCTATCCTCTTCAACATTGTAAGGCATCCCTAGAGGACCTCTTTGTCACATTCCGAGACCACACCCTAGAAGATATTGCACTCTCGGAGTGAAACCGGCATACTTGACCTCTCAGAGGTCTTGTACAACCCCTTCCGTATCCTTCATCGCATATAAAGATATGAAAAGCAGTGCGGAATTAAAACTTTTCATAAACATTCTATAAGTCTTTAAAAATTCATTCATATAAAACTCATAGAAAATACTAAGTCACATTTCATCAAATCTTAGACACAAGAGTACTTTCGGACTCGGCCCATACACAATATAAATAAGTACTACTAAGTCTATTACAATACTTCGATAAGAGAAATAAAAGACATCTATGCCCTCGAGTCAAATGAGGACATACTTCAACTTTCTTGAACGATCTTCTAATAAAAGCTTAGCTCTCTAAAATCACCTTCACCTATGAATCACTTTAGAGAAACATAAAATCATGCAATTAGAACAAACACATGTACTAAGTATGGCGTAATGCATAAAAATCATGAAAACGGATATTTATTGGAAATATGCATATTTTTTTTATTAAAACATCATATCATAATCATAAGAATAACATTTAACACCTTAGAAACACATAATAAATCACATAAGCAATTATTGACATTTTAAGTAACCTTACAGTGAACTATGTCACTTTACAGTGACTATTTCTTAATGTTACAGTGAAGTTTCTCAACTTCAGAAGGAACTCTTCCTAGCATGCAATCATCTCACTACAAGCTATCCTAAGACTCACTCAAGTAAGACAAAGAGAGACCGGCCATACAACCTCTCTAGGCACACCTAAATGATCCTTAAGACCACCTATAAGGAGATCAACACACACTTAAAAGACACCAAACATATGAACATGAGATTCTTCAACCAAAGGTGATTCTAAGTCTCACTTGAGTGAGTTTTGAAGCGACCGCCCATACTATCCCTTACACAAACACTTAAGAGATCCTATAGACTACCTAAGATAGAATCCTTCTCACTTAATACAACAACATATAGATGATATGACATTCTCCTCCCAAAGGCAATCAAAAGACTTACTTAAGTAAATCAAGAAGATAACGTCCATGATTTACCTCTTCAAAATTACCTAGATAATCCTTAAGACTACCTAATGCTTAGATCATTTCTACATAATAAACCATCTTCCCTAACCAGAGTCATTCTTAAGACTTATCTAGGTAAGATACGAAGTGACCATTCCTATGCCCCCTTCACACCTTAACTAGACAACCCTTAACTACTCTAGATAAGTATTTATTCATTTAAAATGATTTCTAAACTTAAGTCATTACATTCATTAGTTCATTTAAGACTCATTCATCACATAAGGACATTCTAGTAATGGTCTTATACAAGAACTAGGGACTCTAACGAACATCTTCAAAGCATATTGTGCAATGTCTAGATAGCGTCTCATAACACCACCTAAACTTCATAGAACTTCTCTATTTCTAGTATGTATCCCATATGATGAGAATAGGAAATAACCGACATAGACATTGATAGCTAAACAAGGAATCCAGAGTTCTAACCTACTCTGATGAGGGTGTTCTACTTGCCAAGGGTAGAACTAGGACACATCCCATTTAGGCACATGGTAAAGGAATATGAAGGGCTTTTATGTACCTTAGTCTCATTCTCAAGTAGAGATACATTGTACTCTAGTCTCCATCTCAAGTATAGCTAGTTCCCATAACATAATCACTCGGTGCTAGACTTTGTTCTCATAGAGTAATTGACATTAAAGGATCACATGAAGGGGTTACTTGTATAGTTCATAAGCCAATCACATTCACCCTACCAAAGAGGTCCACTAGGGCTACCTTTTAAATGCAACTAAGACAGCTCATCATGACTTTCCTAAGGATGAGATGATGTTGTTAAATCCAACAAACCCTAAGTCCATCATTCATTACATGAAGGATACCATTATGTATCTCGACTTCAAAGTTCATAACATAACATTACCACTAGATTTAAGGTTCCACGTACATGTAACAACCCGAAAATAAATATGCTAAGTAATGCTTAAACGTACCTAGAATGCATGGATTAGACCGGGTTCACACAGCTTGTTGCGCGTAGAACCAGACCAAAGAACCTATGCACTAGACTAGACAACCAACTTGGTGAGTTAATTGAGTTAGTCAAGGTGAGAACCAACCATGTAGGGCAAACAAATTTGAGAGATTCACCCGGATGAGTCATACCGGATTTAAAAATGGGTAATCTTAGGTTTGGAGGGTATAGGGGTAAAATGGTCTTTTTCCAGGCTAAGGGTAGTATTGTATTTACCCTAAATATTTAATTAATTAATTAATTAATATGGTGGAGGGGCAATTTGGGTAGAAAGGGACGAAATTGACCTTTGAGTGAAATCTTGCTCCACCCGGGTTCGAGCCTAGGTGGGAGCAATTATTTAATTTAATTTATTTTATTTAATGATTTAATTTAATTAATTAATATTTAATTGCTTATTGAAGAAAAAGGAAAAATGAGATTTTTATTTATTAATTAAAGATAAATCCTAGTTTTACTAAGTCTCTCCCTAATCTCCTAATCCTAAGTTAACACTCTCACACGTTTCTCACCATCTCTCTCTCACTCACGATCTGCCTTCAACAAGAGAACAAGGACAGAACGTAAAATACAAAGTTCATCAAGAACTTGAAAGATAAAAACTCAAAAGCAAAACAAGCTTATAAACGAAAAGTAAAAATCAATTTCTCGATGGATTTTTCTGTGGTTTCGGTGGTGAGATGTTGGCTTAGTGGGAAAGTAGGAAGCACGTTGAATCACTTTTGAACAACTTCAGGTATGTGTTTTCTTATCTCGTGGTTCCTTTCCAAAGAGACCCTTAAGGTTCAGTTTAATCGCAATTGAAAAACTAAGGTTGTCCCCGTTGAATGCCCCTGTCATTAGATCCTTTGAAATATTCAAAGCATTTGTTGGTATGTCTTCTGGTAGATAATTTTAGGTCTGGTTGTTTTTATGTGTTGAATGTGTTTTTGGAAATTATGTGAGGAATGAAAGACGTATTCTGGAAAAGTGTTTTAAGTTAACTGTTTGAGCATGTGTGTGCTGTAAATTAACTATGTTGCTGCCTGAAATTTGTGTGTTAAAATGTTATGTTTTTGTGTATGAAAATGTTACAAGTGTGATGTTCATATAAGGGTAATGTTGCTGAAAAAATGTCACCCGAATTACTCCAAGAATCAGCATAAAAACTTGAGAGAAAGATGAATTGAGAGAGACCACATTTCCAGCTTGCTGGAAATGTTGGTCTCGGCCAAGAATTTGAAAAGTGAGCTATGTTTTAAAAAATTTAAAAAATTGTGAGGTCATTGGGATTTGAACCCTCCTCACCAAATGTAAATTACATAAAAATTTCATGAGAAAAATGAAAGGAAAAATAGATGTGGTGAGTGGGGATTTAACCCACAACCTCTTGATTAGATGAGAAAGTTAGGAGAAAAATAAAGGAGGAAAAATAAATGTGGTGAGTGGGGATTGAACCCACAACCTCTTGAATAGATGAGAGAGTTAGGAGAAAAATAAAGGAGAAAAATAAAATGAGGTGAGTGGGGATTGAACCCACAACCTCTTGGATAGGTGAGAAAGTTAAGAGATAAATTAAGAGAAAAAGAATAAGCTTGTGGGGGATTGATCCCACAACCTCCTTGCCTTAAACGAGAAAGAGAGGAGGTAAAGAAATGAAATATTGTGGGAGTGAGGGGGATCGAACTAGGGTCCCCCAAATCTGAAAAATGCAATTATCAAGTTTAATATAAGATTAAGTGTTGCTCAAGGGATTCGAAATCGGGTTCCCTTGCCCAATTTCGTATTGACACATAAGTCATACGTAAACAAATATTTGATGAATGCTGACCCTAAGGATATAAATCAATATCTTGGCATACCTACAAGATGCATAAGTCTTGTACCATATAATCTTGGGCAATATAAATCACTTAAATGAACTATGAATGAAGCCTCATGGCTTGTGTGTGTGGACTCATAAGTCCAGCATACGTTTATAAAGCAAGTGAACCTAAGATGTTTTGTGATGAATGATGAGACCCCAGAAGGGTTATGTAAGAGTGTGAAACACACTAAAAGGCCAAGTGCATTGACATATGATTAAATGAACATTCATGTAAAAAGGGTTGAGTAATTATGAAGGGAAAATGTGCTAAGACTAATGAATGTGGTGACAACATGATAAGAGGATAATGTGAAACATGAGAGCAATCTCAAATGAGCCTAAGTAAATGTTACCAAAACGTACTCACCTATGAGAGTGTAAAGTTAATGAAGAGACCAGTCTCTATGAACACTCTAATGAAAGTATTAAAGTTAATGCATACTTAATACTAATGATGAGATGATAAATCATCTAATGAGCAATGATGTCCTCATGCTAGAAGCCAGCTTCTATGATGTATGATATGAATGTAATGGAACTTTATATTGAGCACCGATAGGCTAGCTATGAGTGGCGATTCATTCTTTCGGGAAGGCAGAGGTTCGTGTATTTATCATGAGATGAGACTGTCCGTCCAGAAGGGTATGGGTCTCCTTATATATCCTAGTCTTTGAACCTATGCAGCCAACATAGGGATCTAGCAGAGTTCAATCCCCTATTTACGCTAGCATGTTTTTTGTTTCACTTTGGCCGGTGATTCCACCTCTTTTTGGTGTGGGGTAGACACAGGATTTCATGGAGCTCACATGATCTATGTTGGTTAAAGTTAAAGTTCCCAATGAAAGAATGAGGCCAGCCTCATATAATGCACACAAGGAAATGAACGATACCAAAGGTGTTAGGTTAGGATAATCAAGAGGTGAACTAGACTTATGTAATGACACTAGGTCATTCTTAGTCATTGCACAGTGAACCCAATGAGAGTCTTAAACTACATCATAGGTATAGCTGGTGTTTACACTAGCCTATGTATGAAATGAAATGAAGTACGTATGAATGAATGAAGCAGACTCTATGTTTCCTAAAGAAGGCTCCCTAGTTGAGGTCACATATGTTGAGCCCTCATTTTGGGAAGTCCTAATGTTAAGGCCATGATTCCAAGGTCTCATGGCATATGAACGAATGAAATGAAATATGATATGTGCTATATGCAATATGTTATGTGTTATATGCAATATGTTATGTGTTGTGTGCAATATGATACGTATGATGATGCATGTTACTCTCATGACATGACTTTCCTAATCCGATTTTGGCAAGTCCACTGACTTGACATTCCATAACTCATATCGTTAGGAGAGACCTATTTTAAATCATGCATGTCCGTGGTGTGTGCTTGCATATACCCATACTTAGTACAAGTGTGTACTAAATCCATACATTTATCTACTTTTAGGTGCAGGTGCAGTTGGACGTTAGAGCTTACGAGTCGACGTAGAAGTTCTCCAGACGTGGAGCTTTCATCCGGATTTGGTAGGCCCTCATTCTTTTGAGGATTCTTACTAGTTTATTCTAGAGTAGACGTAGGCATGAGCTAGTGGAGTATGTTCCACTAGCGTTTCCTTCGTATTTACTTTCAGATGTTGTATTGGTGCCATTTTGCCAACTCTATATTTATGACTATATCTTTCATTTGATTATCTTAATTTAGATGGTTGTTGTGAACGCTTATGAGTTTACGTAGATAGTATTATGCAGATTAATGTTTTCCAATATAAAGTTTAAGTAAACAAAAGTTCAAATTTTCCGCTAAAATTAACCTAGATGAAGTAACGACGACGTATGTAGGCTTGTCTGCGACCTCTGAGAGGCCAACGGCGCCGATCTCGTCTGGGGTCTATATTCTGGTCGTGACAGTACATGACCTTCTTAACATCATTTAAGGTCTCACATATCATTCATTAATACATGAAAAGGGTGCGCTAAGCATACCTAGTCAAGAAATCTCATTTTAACAGATCATTCTTACACGTATCAAGTAAAGGACACAAGTCTACCAAAACAAGATACAACATTATTTACTTTATTACATATAGCATATCATTCTTTGAATCACTTAGGAATGACCCTTATCATTTTTATGTCATCCTATACATTACTATATCATCATCAATATAACCATCATAGACTCGTATAGTCAATTAGAAATAATCATGCATCAACTCTATGACTACACACATGAACACATAGTCATAGTCTAACATGACGTCCTAATATACTGTCACGACCCGCAAGCACCCCTTAGAAGTTAGGCAGAACCCTTGGGTCATGACAGGGCGTACTTGACCCTTTGGGGTCTTGTACAAGATCATTAACTATCGTTCATTACATAAGACATGAAAATTAGTGTGGAATTAAAAATTTTCACGACATTTAATATAAAAGGGAATCTTTTAAAAACATTAAGAAAGTCTCATCGTCACAAGTCATCTTAAAGACACGACATAAAAATCATAGGGACACAGACTTTTACTTTTGAAAGAAATACATAATAAGAACTTATACAAAACTAAAGGAATTAAGAACTATGCCCTCGAATATATGAGGACATACTTTATCTTGAGAGAATCTTTCCCAAGCTTTGCCTTCTAGACTTCAACCTTGCTTCCAAGACCTATACTTATTAAGTATAGAAAAGTATGGTGTTAGTACAAATAATATACTAAGTATGACATATGCAAAACATGCAAAAGGGGACAATTTAGTAAAAACACATTTTCATGCCAATTAAGAAATGTAACGACCCACAAGTACACCTGTAAGACCTCGAAAATGACTTAGGTTAACTAGATCCTAACATGTTTGTAATGGTGTTCTAAGGTTCTAATGTGGTCTATTATATGGTATAGAGGCAGTAGTTAAAGTATTAGCTGCATTGGAAGTCAAACGTCAATGGACGACCAAGACGTTCGACGACTAAGTCACCTAAGTGTCTCATATGTGGTTCTATGTGTTTATGTAAATTCATGATGTTTTGTAATCCTTAAATGAGTTAATATGTTGTATAAAGTTAGTGTCTTATATTCCAAGATGTTTGGAGGTCAAACACTTAAGAACGTCCATGACGTTCGAAAGATGTGTCTTGATATGACCTTGTGTGTCTAGGCATGTTTCGTCGAGTTTTACGTGTTTGTTTTGGATGAAAATCATGTGAGATGTGTTAAAATCGTATACGGTCATGTTTGAATTGGATACGTCCGGGCAAACATCCCCAAGGACTAACCAAGGGTCCTTGAGGAAGGACCCAAACTTAATGTCAAGACTGTCCCAGGCAGCCCCCAAACGACGGAGGCATCGACGGCTCGTGGGCCAATCAATGCCCTGTCAATGGGTGTCTTCGGTGGATACTTGGTCTTGGGTGATAAGGTGACCTTGACAAGTCTCTGACCCAAGCAACGGAAGGACAATACGGTCCGTTTGTGGACAAACGGTCCTTCGACTGTCCAACCGTAGATGGGCCTATTCTGCGTGCAGTTTCACTGCCAAGTTAGGGGTGAAATTGTTATTTCACCCCACTTATAAATAGAAGGTTTGACGGTTATTTAAGGGTATTTTGGGTATTTTAAACAAGTATATATCTGTTTAACACTTAGGAGATTTTATTCTTCCAAAAACAAAACCCGAAAATCCCTTAAGAATTCCCAAAGACTCCATTGAAGTCCAAAATCAAGGAAGAGCTTGGTGTGACGTTTTGAGTGGAGATTCTTCATCAAAGTCAATAATATGCTTCATTGAGGTATAATTTTTTATCCTTGAAACTCGTTTCATCAAGGAGCCCAACTTGAAAGATGTTTTCTAAAGTTTTCAAAGATGAATTGTCCAATTTCATGATTCTACCATTGGTTCTTGAATTAATGGTTTTCAAACGCTATTATGGATTAGATTGATGTTGTATTGATCATTTTAACCTAAATTACCTATTAATCCATGTAAATTGATGAACCCTTATTTTTGACTACTTTATGAGTTATTTGATATTGGTTTAATGTTGATGAATTATGGTGTAGTTTCTTATGGGATTTCTAATTCTATAAGAATTGTATTCAATTGATGTTTAATTGGTATTATATTTTCGAATCTATATTGAATTTTTTTAGATTTTATTGATTATTATAGTTTTTGTATTGAATTGATGTTCATGGCCATGGGTAAGGGCCTTATGAGGTTGAATTTGATGATTTAGTATTGGCTTGAAGTGTTGAGGATGAAGAGGTGGTATTCTGCCCTATTTATTCTTATTTAATGTTATTTTATATTTCAATTATGTTATTATTGGTTTGGTCCACTTATGGTGGCGGTGTTATGTGAATTGATGTGGCCTAGTCGGCGTTATTTTAAATATATTGATGATCATGGCATTGTCGGCAACTACTTGAAGTTATATGGCTATTTGTGTAGTTCATTAGGTGATGTATGACCTTATCCTACTTATGTTAAAGAATATGTTCCCTATATTGAAGATGTTAGGTAACCATGCTAGACTATGGCTATGTGCTTCTAGTATAATATATAATATGAAATAATGTGATGTTTATGGTGTCTTCTTTAGGTAGACTAATTTCCCTTTCTTGATATATGTATGAATGTTGAATAATGTGATGTCTTGACTTAGGATGTTAATGGTCATGTATGTATGCATGTTATGTAGAACCTTGAACCTAGTGGTAAGGTTATGAATATTGAAGTAGAAAGCCGTAATGGTATCCTTCATGTGATGAATGATGGACTTAGGGTTGATTGGATGGAACGACATCATATCTAACCTTAGGAAAAGTCATAATGACCTTATTGTCGCCATTGAAGGCAGCCCCTAGCGGACCTCTTTGGTTGGGTAAATGTAATTGGGTTATGAACTAGATATAGTACCCTTTTGTATGAACCTTAATGTGAATTACTTTATGAGAAAAAAGGGTAGCACCGAGTGAGTATGGTTAGGGAATTAGTTCTAGTTAAGCATGAGACTAGAATACAAAGGAACCCTTCATATTCCTTAACCATGTGCCTACATGGGATGTGTCTAAGTTCCACCATTGGCAAGTAGAACAACCTCATCGGAATAGGATAGAACTCCAGATTCCATGTCTTGCTATCATGGTATATGTCGGTTATTGCCTATTTTCATCATGTGGGATACTTATTAGCAATAGAGAAGTTCTATGAAGTTTTGGTTGTGGTATGGGCCACTATCTAGACATTGCACAATAGGGTTTGAAGATGTTAGTAAGAGTCCCTAGGTCTTCTCCAAGACCATTACTTGAATGTCCTTTATGTTATGAATATGTCTTAATGAACTAATGAACTAATGACGTACATTATGAAGTATGTATGTGAATAAGTACCTAAAGTAAAGTAACTTAAGGATTCCTTTGCTGAAAGTGTGAAGAGGGCATATGGGATGATCTCTTCATGTCTTATCTTTGGAAGTCTTGAGAATGACTATAGTTAGGGAAGATGTCTGATGTTGTAGACATGATCTAAGCCTTAGGTAGTCTTATGGACTATTTAGGTAATATTGAAGAGGTCAATCATGGACGTTATCTTCTTGATTTACTTAAGTAGGTCTTTTGATAGACTTTGGAAGGAGAGTGTCTTATCATCTATGTGTTGGTGTTTTTAGTGAGAATGATTCTATCCTAGGGAGTCTATGGGATCTCTTGAGTGTGTTTGTAAGGGATTGTATTGGCGGTTGCTTCACAACTCACTCAAGTGAGACTTAGAATTCCCCTTTTGTTGAAGAATCCTACATTTATGTTTATGATGCTTGTAAGTGTGTATGTGACTCATTATAGGTAATCTTGAGAATCGTTTAGGCACATTTAGAGAGGGTGTATGGGCGGTCTATCTTTGTGTGACTTAAGTGAATCTTAGGATAAATTTTAGTGAGGAAATTACATGATAGGAAGTGTTAAAAGGAAAGACAAGAGAATTCACTGTAACAGTGAAGAACTTACAGTGAATTGAACTCCCTGTAATGTGAGTTATAAAAATGTAATTTTTGGTTAAATGTTATCTTATCTGTTTCTATGTTGATAAATGTTGTTATTATGATTATAAAATCATTTCCAAATGAAAAGATGCATATTTTCAATAAATGTCAGTTTTCATGATTTTTATGCATAAACCATACTTAGTACATGTGGTTGTACTAATCCATGCTTTTATCTATATAGTGCTTTGTAGGTCAAAATCTTTTGGGAAGAAGACATGGACTTAGAAGATCGTTCAAGAGAAGTTGATGTATGTCCTCACTTGACTCGAGGGCATATATGTCTTTTATGTTTCTAATGAAGTTTTGAAATAGACTTATTAGTACTATGTTTTCTATATTCGTATGGGCCGTGTCCCAAGTACTCTTGTGTCTAAGATGATGAGATTCAGACTTGGTATTTCCTATTACTTTTATATGAAAGAGATTTTATAAGACTATGTTATGTTTTGTGAAAAGTTTTAATTCCGCACTAGTTTTCACTATGTATATGCAATTAATGATATGAAAGGGCTTGTATAAGACCTCTGAGAGGTCGACTATGCCATGTCACAATCCGAGATTGTGCCCTAACTTTTAGGTGTGGTCTCAGGATTTCACAAAGATTGGTATCAGAGCATAGGTTGGTGAAAGTAGTCTTAGGAATCAAAAAGTCTCATAAAGTCACGTCTAGTAGAGTCTTGACAATCGGTGTGAGTCGCGACACACCTATGGGCGAGAGGCAATAGGACGATAGTGTTTCCCTTCTTTTTTAATCCTATGTCGTGAAATAGAGTAATGATATGAGTATCCTTCTAAATGTGCTTCCTTGTGTTTCTAGGAGATTAATACTAGAATGATGGTCGCTAGAAGGTTGGAAGAGGGAATGGTGAATCAGGAAGCTCCTTCTCAAGTTGAGAAAGTTGAGAAAGTTCTTCAAGGTGGGCAAGGTGTCCAAGGTGCTCAAGGTGCTCAAGTGCCTCCCCAAGGTGATGAAGTTCCTAATGTGGAAGGAGGTAATGAGGTTCCGGTGGTTCCCCAGGAATTGACTAATCAAGATATTAGATAGGCTTTGCTTGCTTTAGCCCCAGCCGTAACTACTCAAGTGAATTTGAATATGGTGCCTAGGGTGAATGTTGTGGAGAGAACTATGACCTCTAGGTTGAGAGACTTTGTGAGGTTGAATCCTCCGATCTTTCTTGTCTCTAAGGTAGATGAGAATCCCCAAGAGTTCCTTGATGGTGTGTACAAGGTGTTGAGTGCTATGGGGGTTACATCTAGGGAGAAGGATGAGTTGTATTCGTACCAATTGAGGGATGTGTCTCAAATTTGGTACACCCAATGGAATGACAATAGGCCGGTGGAGTCTGGTCCTATTTAGTGGGAAGAATTTAACGAAGCTTTTCTAGCAAGTATTTCCCCCGTGAGAGGAGAGAAGTTAAGGTAGAAGAGTTTATCAATCTCAAGCAAGGTAATATGACTGTTGAGGAGTACTCTTTGAAATTGTCAACATTGTCTAGGTATGCACCTTCCCTAGTGTCTAATCCAAGGGATGAAATGAGTCGTTTTGTTACCGGGGTCGCCAACTTAGTGATGGAAGAATGTCGTACGGCTATGCTACATGAGGATGTGACCTTAGATAGACTCATGGTGTATGCACAATCTATTGAAGAGTCTAAACTTAAGAGGATTGCTAGAAACTTGAAAAGAAGTGGTGCAAGTTGTCAAGGGCAGCCTAGGTTCAAAAAGTGGTCTGAAACTCAAGATGGATCTAGGGCTCCTACGGTGATATTTGAGAAAAGAGGTGGTTCTCAAAATGCAAAGCCTACTTATGCCAATTGTGGCAAGAAACATTTTGGTGAGTGTCTGTTGGGTACCGGGAGTTTTTATTTGATGTGAAAAAGGTGGGCACAAAGTGAGAGATTGTCCTATGATTTCTTCTATGGTAAAAGAGGGTAAGGAAACTGCCCCTAGTGTTCCAATGGAAGATGCTCCAACAAAGAGGCATTTTTATGCACTCCGGACTAGAGGTGAGAAGCCGTATGGGAGTGATGATTATGATGGTAAGTCTTTTATCTTGTTATCATATGAGTTTCTTCTAAGTGGGGGAGTATGGTTAGTAGATGGGATAGAAATTCCTAGAGGTTGTTGCATGTGCATGATGTTTAGGAGTTTGGTGGAAATTGAATTTCATTAACTTCTTGCATTGTGTGTTTTATAAATCCTTGAGAATGTTGTAAAATATGTTTATGTGATATTATCTTGCATATTAGCATGTCTATATCATGAATTGCCAAAAAATTGCATTTTTGAATAAAGTTGCAAAATCACTGTAGCTTGGACACTGTTCAGTGTAAAGTTTTGCAAAATGTGACTAATTGATTCTTTGGTGTAAAATTTTTGTAATACGGTTAGAACTTATGTGTATGAGTTAACATTGAATATAAAATGAGATTTTGCTATTTGGAATGAAGGATGTGAGTTTTGTACCATAATGAGTTATAGAATTGGCTTCTAGTTTCTTATTGTGTTGTGAATCTCTTGACAATGTGAAATTGTTGTTTAATTATTGATTATGTGTTATGTGGTTTGGTTATGTGCTGCTAGTTGATTCTCTATTCTTGAAAGTGTTCGGAGAGTGGCAAGTGTCATTTGAGGATGAATGTTGTCCAAGTGGGGGAGATTGTAAGACCTCGAAAATGAGTTAGGTTAACTAGAGCCTAACATGTTTGTAATGCCGGTCTAAGGTACTAATGTTGTCTATTATATGGCATAGATGCAGTAGTTAAAGTATTAGGTGCATTGAAAGTCAAACGTCAAGGGACGACCAAGACGTTCGACGACTAAGTCATCTAAGTATCTCATATGTGGTTCTATGTGTTTATGTGTGATTCATTATGTTTTGAAGTCCTTAAATGAGTTAATATGATGTATAAGGTCAGTGTGTCAGGTTTCAAGAAGTTTGGAGGTCAAACACTCAAGAACGTCCATGACGTTCGAAAGATGTTCCTTGAAATGACCTTGTGTGTCTAGGCATGTTTCGTCAAGGTTTACGTGTTCGTTTTGGATGAAAATCATGTGAGAGGTGTTAAACTTGTATACGATCATGTTTGGATTGGAAATGTCCAGGGAAACATCCCCAAGGACTAACCAAGGGTCCTTGAGGAAGGACCCAAACTTAATGTCAAGACTATCCCAGGCAGCCCCCAAACGACGGAAGCATCGACGTCTCGTGGGCCAATCGACGCCCACTCGATGGGTGTCTTCGGTGGAGACTTGGTATTGGGTGATAATGGGACCTTGAAAAGTCTCTGACCCAAGCAACGGAAGGACAGGACGATCCGTTTGTGGACAAACGGTCCTTCGACTGTCCAACCGTTGATAGGCCTGTTCCTGCGTGCAGTTTCACTGCCAAGTTAGGGGTGAAATTGTAATTTCACCCCACTTATATATGGAAGGTTTGGAAGTTATTTAAGGGTATTTTGGGTTTTTTAAACAAGTTTATATGTGTGTAACACGTAGGAGATTTCATTCTTCCAAAAACAAAACCCCAAAATCCCTTAAGAATTCCCAAAGACTCAATTGAAGTACAAAATCAAGGAAGAGCTTGGTGTGATGTTTTGAGTGGATCTTCTTCATCAAAGTTAAGAATAAGCTTCATTGAGGTATGATTTTTGATCCTTGAAACTCGTTTCATCAAGGATCCCAACTTCAAAGATGTTTTCTAAAGTTTTCATAGATGAATTGTCCAATTTCATGATTATACCATGGGTTCTTGAATTAATGGTTTTCAAACGTCTATGAATATATAGAAACTAATGCTAAGGAAATACAAAGATTAAATATAATTAAAAAAGAATATTATGAGAAAATATTCTTTTAATGGATAAAAGAATATATGAACAAGAATTAATAGAAAAATTAAATGAATTAAGATATAAACATAAATTTCAAAAAGATATGTTAATTACAAACATAGTTGCAGGAGTATGTAAACAATCTATATTAATCCAGCAAAGAAATATATTTGAGTTAGAACTACAAATAAATTGTTTAGAATATAAATTACAAGATAATTTATATAATAAAAACCAATAAAAATGAATAAAGAGGAATATGCAGTAGAAGAAAAAATATTCGAAAATCCAGAAGGATTAACAATAAAAATAGTATTTCAAATTTAGGAAGACGATATAACAAAATAGGAGATAAAATGTATTTAATGCTAGAAAAAGAAACTGCAAAATTAGAAGATAGTTTAACAGCTATGATAAGAATAATGAAAGAAAATGAAGACATAGATAGATCTAATGAAATCAAAAGAATAGAAAAACAAGCAAAGCAAGAAATTCAAAAAATAGAAGAAATAAAAAATAATAGAATAAGTGAATTAGAAAAAGAATTAGCCCAATTAAAATTATTATATGAAACTAAACAAAAAGAAAAACAATTAGCTAAAGAAAGAGAAAAAGAAGTTACATTAGAAACTGAAATAAATAAAATGAAACAAATATTAAATGAAAATGAGAATCTAGAAATAGAAGAAATAAATGAAATTAATGAATTAGAAGAACGAAATTCAGAAGTAAGTGATATAAGTGAAACATATACAGAAATTTTAGAGAAAATAAAACAAACAGACAAATTAAAAAATTTAGAAATAAATACAGGCGATATGCATAAACCAGGAACATCTAGAGTAAAAACTCCAGATAATAGTCCTAGACATAATCCTAGAAAATCAATACCAACTTATTATACAAGAAGTTATGAAAGTTCAGATAGAATAGACTCTATATGAAAAAGTAGATTAAATAAGAATTGGACACCTAAACAAATAACAGAAACAAATAACTTTTTAGATTTAGATTGTGTAATAGATATTAATAAAACAGTCTTATTATGGAAAGGAAATTTAGCAAAACAATTAGTAGACAATAAAATAATAATAAAAGAAACCCCAGGATATATAGAAAGAACACTAATAGGAACAATAAAATTATGGATAGATAATTTATCAGAAGAAAGTAAAGCAGCACTTACAAGTGATAAAAACCTAGATGGATCAACAACAACATCTAATATAGAAATATTAGAAAAATACGAATTAGCTATAAGAAATGAATTTGGAAATATGACCACAGATATAAAAGAACAAAACAAAGAAAAAATAATAAATAGACAGTTACTATCAAAATTAGCTATATGCAATATGTGTTATTTAGAAGAATATACATGTGCATTTAAAGAATTTTACTATAAAGCACAATATACGACAGAAGAAGCTAAAGAAATAAGAAAACAATACTTTATAAAATTACCAGAACCATTTAGTACAAATGTAATTAAAGATTGGAATAATGAAGAAATGACAGATACTTTAGGATCTAGGATAACATATTTAAAACATTGGTTTGTAAAATTATGCGAAGATCAAAGAGAAAAATTTAAAATGGAAAAAGTATTAATTAAAAATCTAAAATGTTGTACAAACAAAGTTGCACCCCAATTTGGATGCAATGATAAATATTAAATATTATAGAAACCTAGAAAAAATAAGAAATATAGGAAAACTCCAAATAAATATAAATATAAAAATCCGAGAAAAAGAAATTATGTAAAAAACTATAAGGAAAAAGAACAATTTAAAAGAAAAAAGAAATTATCCGATTGTAATTGTTACAATTGTGGTAAGTTAGGACATTTAGCTAGAGATTGTAAGTTACCAAAAAATATGAAAAGAAAACAACTTACAGAAATAGTTATAAATAATGAATATTATATGCAAATAGATTACATAGATTATGAGTTAAGTGATGATGATAGTATATATGAAATTTCAGATATAGAAATTGAATCTGATAATGAAGAATTAAGCATAGAATCAGATAATGAAAGTATAGAATATAATGACTGAAACTGATATAAAAATAATATCTAAGGAAGAATATCAAGATGAAGAATTTGAAGAACAAAAGATAATATTTGATAATAAAATATTTCAACAAATAAGAAATAAAGAATTAGATTTAAGTGTACAAAAAATATTAAAAATACCTATTATAAACAATTGGTTTAAAAGAAGTAATGAAGAATATTATGTAGTTAGTCAAAAAGAACATATTATTGATTGTAAATATACAAAAGGAAAAGCACAAATACCTATACTAAATAAAAGAGTAATAAATCAAGAAATACAACAAATAAAAACAAAAACACCTATAAAATATGTACATTTAGGAGCAACAGAAATATTAATAAAAGCTTGTTTTAGAGAAGGAATAGATACACCAATAGAAATATATTTTGCAGATGATAGAATTATACATCCTATAGAAAAAAGCGTAATAAGTGCAATAAAAGGAAACCTAATATACCAAAAATTTAAATTTATAATAAGCGCAAACTATTCAATTGCTTTAACAGATAAAAATATAGATAAATCATTAGTACTATATTGGAAGCTATCAGGAATAAAACTAGCACCTGAAAGTAAGATATTTACTGTAAGATGTAAAAACTTATATATCTTAACAACAAAACATAAAATAATAGCAGAAAATAAAATAAATAGGATTAAAATAGAAAATCCTTTTGAACAAGTTATTACAATTATAGATAAAAATGATTATAGTTACAAGGATATAGACTTAGAAGAAGATTTACAAATAGTAAAAGATAGAATCAATACTCCAAGTATATTAAGTAGAAGTACCTCATGAATAGCAAGTACATCAAAAAGAAAATATGAATTAACAGAAATTAAAAATTATTATTATATAACAGGAATTATTAATGATAAAAAATACAAAATATTAATAAATACAGGACAAGAAGATAATTATATAAATAGAGATTTAGTATTAAACGAAGAAGTTATAAGAACAGGACAAGAATGCCCTGAATTACCTAGTGAAATAATGTAGTTTCTTATGGGATTTCTAATGATATAAGAATTGTATTAAATTGATGTTTAATTGGTCTTATATTGTTGAATCTATATTTAATTGTGTCACGACTGGAATCTAGACCCCAGACGAGACCGGCGTCGTTGACCTCTCAGAGGTCGCAGACAAGCCTACTTACGTCATTCTTACTTTACATAGGTTAATTTTAGCGGAAAATTTGAAACTTTTTTTTCTAAACATTACTTACTAAACATTTCTAATACATTCGTAATTCATTCAACATCAACCATCTAGTCATTAAGAGATAATCAAATGAAAGAAATAGTTCAATAACATAAATGTATAATTGCCAAAATGGCACCCATACATAGTCCGAATAAAATAAGAAAGAAACGCTAGTGGAACATGCTCCACTAGCTCAACTCCTAAACTAAGCTAGAACATAAACAGTAGCATCCTCGAAAGCATGAGGACCTTCCAAAATCGGATGAATGCTGGACGTCCGGATAACTGCAGCGATGATCCTGTAGCTCTACCGTCCACCTGTGCCTACACCTAAAATAGTAGAGTTTGTATAGGGTTAGTACACACTTGTACTAAGTATGGGTATATGCAAGCACACACCAAGGACATGCATGAGAAAGAATAGCTATTTCCTAACAACATGATTTTTGGAAGTCAAGTCAGTGGACTTGTCAAATTGAGATTAGGAAAGTAAGTGAGCTTTCCAAATTTGGATTAGGAAAGTTATTCCATGGGAATAACATACATCATCATACTTTTGACATTTGCACACAGCACATAACATTTACACATAGCACATATCATATAGCATACAATACGTTTTTCATGTAGCACATAACTTCTTTCATATCATTTATTCATATGCCATGAGACCTAGGAATCATCGACTTGACATTAATACATCCCAGAAATGAAGGCTCAACATATGGGACCTCAACTGGGAGTCTTCGTTAGCAAACACAGAGTCTGCTTCATTCATTCATACGTACTTCATTTCATTTCGTTCATAGTCCAGTGTAACCACCGATTATACCTTAAATGTAGTTTAAGACTTTCATTAGGTTCGTTGTGCAATGACCAAGAATGACCTAATGTCATTGCTTGAATCTAACTCACCTTTTGATTATCCTATCCTAACACCTTTGGTATTCATTCATTTCATTATGTGCATCATTTGAGGCTGGCCTCATTCATTCATTGGGAACTTTAACTTTAACCAACATAGATCATGTGAGCATCATGAAATCCAGTGTCTACCCCACACCGAAAAGAGGTGGAATCACTGGCCAAAGTGATCCAATAACATGCTAGCGTACATGAGAATTTAACCCCGCCAGATCCCTATATTGGCAGTATAGGTTCGAAGACTAGGAGATATAAGGATACCCATACCCGGCAAGCCGGACAGTCTCATCTCATGAGAGTTACGTGAACCTCCGCCCTTCCCGAAAGAAGGCATCACCGCTCATAGCTAGTCTATCGGTGCTCAGTATAAAGTTCCATTTCATTCATCTCACACGTCATGGAAGCTAACTTCTAGTATGAGGACATCATAGCTCATTAGATGATCTCTCATCTCATCATTCGTATTAAGTGTGTTAAGCTCAATACTCTCATTAGAGTGTTCATAGAGACTGGTCTCTTCATTATCTTACACTCTCATAGGTGAGTACATGTTGGTAACCTTTACTTAGGCTCATTTGAGATTACTCCCATTATTTATATTAGCCTCATATCATGTTGTCACCACAGTCATTGTCATTAACACCTTTGCTTTTCATAGTTACTCCCCTCTTATTATGTGAATGTTCATTTCATCATTCCATTATTCATCTCATCATATGCCAATGCACTTGGCCATTTAGTGTATTTACACTCATACTTAACCCTTCTAGGGTTCATCATTTCATTTCATACATCTTAGGTTCATTTACTTTTGAACGTATGTTAGACTTATGAGTCTAAACACACAAGCCATGAGGCTTCATTCGTAGTTCGTTAAGTAATTCTTACATTCCTAAGATTATGTAGTACAAGACTTTTGTATCTTGTAGTTATGCCAAGACCTTGAATTTGATCTAAGTAGGTGGCATTATTCTTGGATGATTTGTTCACGTATGATTTATGTATCAAACGGAAGTTTGGGCAAGGAATCCCAAGTCTTGAATCCCCACAGCCCCATAATTATATTTTAATATTTTCTCTAAGTTAGGAGAATGTACAGTGAGGTCATGGGATCGAACCCCATGGCCTCACTTGTTTTATCATTTAATTTCGCGGCAGTAGCTAAGGGGTTCGAATCCCCTTAGCCCCAACATTTTTTTTTCTTTTTAGTTTCCGTTCTACTCTTCATGAATTCTGACCGAGGGGTGGTGGGTTCGAATACCACTCCCCTCACTAATTTTTCTCTTATTCATACCCTTGCTCAGACCTAGGATCGAACCCCCCAGCCCTCACCCTTTGCCGTGTCTATTTCGCCCAAGGATGAGGTCACGGGTTCAATTCCTAGTGGCCTCATTCTTTTATTTCTTTAGCAAATTTTCCAGATTCATGTGCATTTTTATTTAGTCTATATTAACTTGTACAATGCTGGAATTTTTTTAGTTACTTTTAACTCATAACATCAATGTTTTACTTAGTTCATACATTCTTTCATAATTCCACTTCAACGTATTTTTAAGTGCATCCTTTAGAGAATTTATTGGCTATCAAGTCCTTTTTCAAGTCAGCCACATTTCTTAATTATGAACATCACAATCTTCATGAGTTTGGGTACGTAAATTAACAAACACAACATTAGCAATTTTAAGCCTCAAGGCCGAGACTCCAAATATGGCATACATTTTTCTTAATTTCGAACACACACATGGTTTGTCTTTTCATAAATTAACGTACATCCAATACATTAACATTTAACACAAACATCACATAATCCTAAGTCTACCAGCATTCATACCAACCTACCTTCGTTGGGAGCTAATGACAGGGAGCATGAAATGGGGAACGATCCTAGTTTCGAAATAGAATTATCTGAGTCTTAAGGGTCTCTTGGGAAAGGGACCAAGAGTAAGAAAACCCATACCTTGTTTGCTTGTTAAATGTCCAGAATGCTGCCCAAGAACCTCTCCAAAAATCAGTCCAAACACCCACACTCACACCTCACCCGACTAGCGTAGTAGTTCTGCTTAACGTTACCGGATTGTTTTCTCTTTGAGTTTCTATCTTTCAAGTTCTTGATGAACTTTTGCATTTACTTTATTTGTCTTTTGCTGATTGTTTTCTCACGTTTTCAGCCAAGAAAAATAGAGTGAAAGAGAGAGAGAATCGTGCAAGAGAGAGTGGGGGAAATGGGAGATAGAAGTCTAGTAGAAGTAGGACTTTGTGGGTTTGAATTAGTCAACTCAATAATTAATCAAAATTAATAAAAATCTGATTTCTTTTTCCTAAATCATCTAATATTAATTATTTATTAAAAACTAAGTTAACACATTAAAATAAAATCAAGTTTAATCTTGCTTCTAGTGGGGTTCGAACCCGGGTGACCCCATTTTGCGAAAATGGGTCACTTCGGGTTTCCCCACCCGAATTTCTTTATTTTTTTAACTTAATTAATTAAATAATTAATTACTCAGGGTAATTACAATATTACCCTTGGACTGGAAAAGACCATTTTACCCTTGGACCCTCAAAACTTAAAATTTCTTCTTTTGAGTCCGGTAAAAACTCTTTCGATTAAATCTTCGTTTTCGTGAGCCTCACATGGTTGGTTCCAACCTTTCCAAGCTCAATTAACTCCCCAAGTTAGTTGGCTTGGTCGTAGTAAGGGTTTTGAGGTCTGGTTCTACGCTTATCAATACGTGTGGACCTTGGTCTAATCGCAAGCATTCTTGAAACACCTAAGTCTTGATCCTATTCATTTTTAGGGTTGTTACATTATCCCCCCCTTAGGAACATTCGTCCCCGAATGACACTACTACTTCATGTTGTAATGCCAGTCAGGTCGTAACAAAAGCACTATACACAGTCAATCAATAGCAACAAAGTATGGGGAGGTAAGAAAGCATAGGTTTAAGAGTATAAAGTCTAACCTCAAGAGCTGAACAGGTGAGGGTAGCGAGCCCTCATGTCGGCCTCAGCTTCCCACGTAGCACCCTCAACAAGATGATTTCTCCACAATACTTTCACTGTGGCAATCTCCTTGTTCCTCAGCCGCTTGACCTGTCTGTCTAAGATTTCAACCGGTACCTCCTCATAAGACAAGTCTTCATCAACCCCCAAACCTTCAACAGGTAAGATTGATGCTGGATCACCTAGGCACTTCTTCAACATAGATACATAAAAGACTGGATGGACAGAAGCTAACTCTGCGGGCAATGCCAACTCATAGGCCACCTCGCCCACACGCTGTAGGATCTCATATGGCCCAACATATCTCGGACTCAGCTTCCCTTTCCTACCAAATCTCATCACCCCCTTCACAGGTGATATTTGTAAGTAAACCTGGTCACCAACATCAAACTCTAAGGGTCGCTTCCTGTTATCAGCATATGACTTCTGCCGACTATACGCAGTGGTGAACCTGTCCCTAATCATTCTTACCTTCTCTAAGGCCTCATGAATGATCTACGGCCCCAAAATGGATGACTCTCCAACCTCGAACCACCCAACTGGAGATCTACACCTCCTACCATACAATGCCTCAAACGGTGCCATCCCAATGCTGGATTGCTAGCTATTATTTTATGAGAACTCTATCAAAGGCAGATGGTCATCCCATTTACCTCTGAAGTCAATCACACACGCCCTCAACATATCCTCCAATGTCTGAATGGTGCGCTCTGCCTGCCCATCTATCTGAGGGTGAAAGGCAGTGCTAAGCTTCACCTGCGTGCCCAAGCTCTTCTGGAAAGATCTCCAGAAATGAGAAGTAAAATGAGCTCCTCTGTCTGAAATAATAGACAAGGGAATCTCATGCCATCTCACAATCTCATCAATGTAGAGCCTCGCATAATCCTCGGCTCTGTAAGTAGACTTTACAGGGATAAAGTGGGCAGACTTAGTCAATCTGTCCACAATAACCCATATAGAGTCATGCTGCCTCCTAGTCCTCGGAAGCCCAACCACGAAGTCCATATTAATGGCCTCCCATTTCCAAGTCGGAACCTCAATAATCTGCGTCAGACCACCAGGCTTAAGATGCTCTGCCTTAACCTGCTGACAATTAGGACACTTGGCCACATATTCTGCAATGTCCTTCTTCATGCCATCCCACCAATAAATCTGCTTGAGATCATGATACATCTTGGTGGAACCTGGATGTATAGAATATCTGGAACCATGGGCCTCTGCAACAATCCTGGTCCGCAAATCATCCACATCTGGCACACACAGCCTGTCCTGATACCTAAGTATGCCATCACCTCCCAAAGCGAAAGACTCATTCATCTTCATCAGCACTGAGTCCTTCAGCTCCATCAACACGGGATCTAGATGCTGACCCTGCTTGACTTCAACTACCAAGGATGATTCAGAACTAGGATGAACTGAAACATCCCCACTAGTGGAGTCAACCAAACGCACACCCAGTCTGGCCAGTCTGTGTACATCTTTACCAGCTCCTTCTTCTCATCCTCAACGTGAGCTGTACTTCCCATGCTCATCCTGCTCAAAGCATCAGCTACAACATTAGCCTTACCTGGATGATAGTGCACATTCATGTCATAATCCTTCAACAGCTCCAACCATCTCCGCTGACGTAGATTCAACTCCCTCTGTGTGAACACGTACTGGAGACTTTTATGGTCTGTGAACACATCTACATGCACTCCATACAGATAATGCCTCCACAGCTTCAGTGCAAATACCACAGCTGCCAACTCCAGGTCATGAGTGGGATAATTCTTCTCATGAACCTTGAGTTGTCTAGATGCATAGGCTATCACCTTACCAACCTGCATAAGAACACAACCCAAACCAACCCTAGATGCATCACAATAAACAGTGTAGTTCTCACCACACTTAGGCAAGGTAAGCACCGGGGCTGAAGTGAGTCTGTCCTTGAGCTCCTGGAAACTCTTCTCACAAGTCTCCGTCCATTCGAACTTGGCTTTCTTCTTAGTCAAAGCTGTCAATGGGGCAGCAATGGAAGAAAAGCCCTCCACAAACCTGCGATAGTAACCAGCCAATCCCAAAAAGCTACGGATGTCAGTAGGAGTAAGAGGTTTTGGCCAGTTCTTCACAGCCTCAGTCTTCCTGGGATCCACCTCCACGCCCTGATCGGACACAACATGACCCAGGAAGGTCACTGATCTCAGCCAGAATTCACATTTGCTGAATTTGGCATACAACTGATGCTGTCTAAGTACCTGCAAGGTTAGTCTCAAATGTGTTCATGCTCTTCCTTGGTCTTAGAGTAGATGAGAATGTCATCAATGAATACTATGACGAAAGAGTCAAGGTATTCACGGAAGACCCTGTTCATGAGGTCCATAAATGCAGCAGGTGCATTCGTGAGACCAAATGACATGACTAAAAACTCATAGTGACCATAGCGGGTACGAAAGGCTGTCTTTGGGATATCTCCATCCCTAACCCTAAGCTGATGATACCCTGAACGAAGATCAATCTTAGAGAAGAAACTAGACCCTTGGAGTTGGTCAAACAGATCATCTATTCTGGGGAGTGGATACTTATTCTTTATAGTGACTTTGTTGAGCTGCCGATAATCGATACACATTCTAAGGGTTCCATCTTTCTTCTTTATAAACAACACTGGAGCGCCCCAAGGGGATATGCTCGGCTGAATGAAACCCTTGTCAGTGAGATCTTTTAACTGCAGCTTCAACTCTTTGAGCTCAGCTGGGGCCAATCTGTAAGGAGGAATTGAAATTGGTTTAGTATCGGGTTCTAAATCGATACCAAAGTCAATCTCTCGAAGGGGAGGACTCCAGGTAAATCATCAGGAAACACATCTAAGAAATCATTCACTACAGGCACTGAGTCTATGGAAGGAATGTCATGATCTAAATCATTAACACTCACAAGATGACACAATAACCCCTTGGACATCATTTTATTAGCCTTAAGATTTGAAATCAAGGGGTTAGGACGACTCGAATTGTACCCCTCCCAGACTAACTCTTCTTTGTTAGGAAAGCGAAATCTCACCACTCTACTACGACAGTCCAAGCAAGCATAACAACTGTGAAGCCAATCCATGCCAAGAATAACATCAAAATCATGCATGGGTAACTCAACCAGGTTTGCACACATAGTTTTACCACTCACAACTATTGGGCAATCTTTGTACACTCTATCAGTTCTTACATTCTCTCCTAAAGGTGTACTAACCACTATAGGATCATGTAGAACTTCAGGCAACACCTCAAAAGTAAGAGCAAGCAGGAGTTACAAAGGAAAGTGTAGACCCTGGATCAAGTAAAGCATAAACAGAAGTTGAGAATACTTGCAGCATACCTGTGACCACATCAGCGGACTTCTCCTGCTCCTCTCTGCCCTTCAGGGCATACAACCTGTTCCTCTTAGGAGGCTCGGCTGCTGCACCCTGTGGATTAGGCCTAGGCTGAGTATTACCTCCAGCCTGACCTCTGTTCTGTGGACAGTCTCTGACCATGTGTCCACTCTTACCACAACCGAAGCAGGCATTAGTGCCCTGTCTGCACTCTCCACTGTGAGCTCGGCCACACTTAGCACAATTCTTCTTAGTACGCTGCATCTCACCTCCATTTCCCTTCTTGGGCTCAGGTCTGCCTCCTTTAGGTGTAGCACTCCTCTGAGGATTAGAATTCCCAGAACTCTGTTGCCCCTTTTTGAACCTTGGCTGCTCACGGACGCCAAAGTTATTCCTGTGGCCTCCATGACTGGGTCCTGCCTGGTCTTGAGGCCTGGGCCTCCTAGCATCACGAACACCTCTTTTTCTGCGGCTGTCCTCTACCTGCTGGACATGCACCATCAACCTGGAAAGATCCATATTGTCATGGAGCATAGCAGATCGACACTCCTCCTCCAGGTCTCTATTGATTCCTGTGAGGAACCTGCTCATCTCATCCCTGCTGTTAGAAACCAGGGAAGTAGCATACCTGGGAGATTTCAACAAGGTTCAGTATTATTCTTATTCTTGCTATTAAATACTTAGGGAAAAACAACATACCTTGACAGCTTAACAAACTTCAGGGAATACTCCCTGACTGTCATGGAGCCTTGTTTGAGGTTGATGAATTCCTCAACCTTGGCCTCCCTCATCTCCCTGGGAAAGAATCTCTCCAGAAATGCTGTCTTGAACAGCTCCCATGTGACTGGTACTCCACCTAAGACACGGCTATCTTGCCACATCTTGCACCAAGTCTGTGCACATCCTTGAGCTGATAGGAAGCCAGCTCAGCCTTCTCAATATCAGTGCCCCCATAGCCACCAGATCTTATGCACCTCATCTACAAACTCTTGAGGATCCTCCGATGTCTTAACCCCTGTGAAAATGGGAGGATTCATCCTCGTGAAATCCCTCAGCTGTCAGCCATGCTACGAACCGGTGGGTTCTCCCTCTGAACATCCTGTCTGTTGACCTGGGCAGTCATAGCCTGGGCCTGCATAGTAATGGCCTGTGCCATTTGGGCCAAAGATGCCCGCACCTCAGCATCAGTCAACCCAGCTGGGTTAACTGGCATGGCCACTCCTTCAGCTGGAGCCTGGGTAGATCCTGATTACCCCTAGCAGCTGCTCCTCCTCTCCTCTGACCAAATCCTCTCCTAGTGTTCATTCTCTGGAAAAACAAAAAGGATTGATGTTAGACACGCTCATAACACCAAGAATTCAGACATTCAGAAAAGCACGATAAGATCAGAAGAAGGGAAATTCCTACGCATCATGCAGTCTCTAATCCAGGATAGTGGTGCACTTCACTACCATGACTTAGAAACTACTCAATGTGGTTGATGTGAACTTATTATTTTCGTAATTTAACCTAGTGCTCTGATACCAACTTTGTCACGACTGGAATCTAGACCCAGACGAGACCGGCGTCGTTGACCTCTCAGAGGTCGCAGACAAGCCTACTTACGTCATTCTTACTTTACATAGGTTAATTTTAGCGGAAATTTGAAACTTTTTGTTTCTAAACATTACTTACTAAACATTTCTAATACATTCGTAATTCGTTCAACATCAACCATCTAGTCATTAAGAGATANGGGTTTAAATTAGTAATCTCAATAATTAATCAAAATTAATAAAAATCTGATTTATTTTTCCTAAATCAGCTAATATTAAATATTTATTAAAAACTAAGTTAACACATTAAAATAAAAGCAAGTTTAATCTTGCTTCTAGTGGGGTTCGAACCCGGGTGACCCCATTTTGCGAAAATGGGTCACTTCGTGTTGCCCCACCCGAATTTCTTTATTTTTTAAACTTAATTAATTAAATAATTAATTACTCAGGGTAATTACAATATTACCCTTTGCCTGGAAAAGACCATTTTACCCTTGGACCCTCAAAACTTAAAATTTCTTCTTTTGAGTCCGGTAAAAACTCTTTCGATTAAATCTTTATTTTCGTGAGCCTCACATGGTTGGTTCCAACCTTTCCAAGCTCAATTAACTCCCCAAGTTAGTTGGATTGGTCGTAGTAAGGGTTCTGAGGTCTGGTTCTACGCGTATCAATACGTGTGGACCTTGGTCTAATCGCAAGCATTCTTGAAACACCTAAGTCTTGATCCTATTAATTTTTAGGGTTGTTACAAATTGGTTTAGATTTCATTGATTATTATAGTTTATGTATTGAATTGACGTTCATGGCCATGGGTATGGGCCTTATGAGGTTGAATTGGATGATTTGGTATTGGCTTGATGTGTTGAAGATGAAGAGGTGGTATGATGCCCTATTTCTTCTTATTTAATGTTATTTTAGATTTCAATTATGTTATTATCGGTTTGGTCCACTTATGGTGGCGGTGTTATGTGAATTGATGTGGCCTTGTCGGCGTTATTTTAAGTATATTGATGATCATGGCCTTGTCGGCAACTACTGGAAGTTATATGGCTATTTGTGTAGTTGATTAGGTGATGTATGACCTTATCCTACTTATGTAAAAGTATATGTTTCCTATATTGAAGATGTTAGGTAACCATGCTAGACTATGCCTATGTGCTTCTAGTATAACATGTAATATGGACTAATGTGATGTATATGGTGTCTTTTTAGGTAGACTAATGAACCTTACTTGATATATGTATGAATGTGAATAATGTGATGTCTTGACTTACGATGTTCAGGGTCTTGTATCTATGCATGTTATGTGAAACCTTGAACCTAGTGGTAAGGTTATGAATATTGAAGTAGAAAGCCATAATGGTATCCTTCATGTGATGAATGATGGACTTAGGGTTGGTTGGATGGAACAACATCATATCTAACCTTAGGAATAGTCATAATGAGCTTCTTGTCGCCATTGAAGGCATCCCCTAGCGGACCTCTTTGGTAGGGTAAATATAATTGGGTTATGAACTACATATGCTACCCTTTTGTATGAACCTTTATCTGAATTACTCTATGAGAACAAAGGCTAGCACCGAGTGGGTATGGTAAGGGAAGTATTTCTAGTTAAGCATGATACTAGAATATAAAGTAACCCTTCACATTCCTTAGCCATGTTTCTACATGGGATGTGTCTAAGTTCTACCATTGGCAAATAGAACAACCTCATCGGAGTAGGATAGAACTCCAGATTCCATGTCTTGCTATTATGATCTATGTCGGTTATTGCCTATTCTCATCATGTGGAATACTTATTAGCATTAGAGAAGTTCTATGAAGTTTAGGTGGTGGTATGTGACACTATCTAGACATTGCACAATAGGCTTTGAAGATGTTAGTAAGAGTCCCTAGGTCTTCTCCAAGACCATTACATGAATGTCCTTTATGTTATGAATATGTCTTAATGAACTCATGAACTAATGACTTACTTTATGAAGTATGTAAGTGAATAAGTACCTAATCTAAAGTAACTTAAGGATTCCTTAGCTAAAGTGTGAAGAGGGCATATGGGATGATCTCTTCATGTCTTATCTTTTGAAGTCTTGAGAATGACTCTTGTCACGACCCGAAAGCACCCCCTAGAAGTTAGGGAAAACTTTCGAATCGTGACCGGGCGTACTTGACCCCTTTGGGGTCTCGTACAAGCCCTCTAACTAGCATTCATAACATAAAGCATGAAAAGTAGTGCGGAAATTATAACTTTTCACGATAATAATAATAAAAGGAGTCTTTTCATAAATACTAAGAAATCTTATCGTCACAAGCCAACTTAAAGACACAACTTAGAATCTTAGGGACAGGCCCTTTACAATAAAAGTAAATACATTTTTAAGTATTAATAAAGAAACTAAGAAACATAAAACTATGTCCTCGAATATATGAGGACATACCAATCTTGAGAGATAGAATTCCCAAGCTTCACTCCGATCCTCCAAAAGGCTTCCAACCTATACTCATAAGGTATAAAAGTATGGGGTTAGTACAACAATGTACTAAGTATGGCATATGCAAAAACATGCAAAAAGGGACATTTTAGTAAAGATAGCTTTATGCAATTCAAATATAACCTTCATGAATCTAGAAGCAAACCCACATAAGAATCAACAATTAACACTTTATGGCTATCTTACCAAACTTAAAGTAAACAAAAGGAACATTTCAATTAACTTTGCTAAACTTGCAATAAAATTGAATAAAGCATCATAGTGAACATTTTGAATTCTTACAATGAAGACCTTACAGTGAATGGCACGGTCCAAGTCATATGAACCCTTTTCCTTTGAAGTTGCCCTAACCCAAGGTTATCCTAAGACTCCCTAAGGTGAGCCAAGAAGGGACTCTCACACCTCCCTTCAAAGCACACCAAAGCGACCCTTAAAACTACCAAATCTTAGGCTTACTTCGTTAGAAATCAAATCCACGCCCTTGGCTAACATATGCAAAACACTCATGGAAATATAGGTCATACCAAGTGCAATGTGAGAGTAGCATCCCATACTACCACTCCCACTTAGTACTCCTAATGGATTCCATTTACTCAAGTACTCCACAATAATCCTCCATAACACTACACCATAGTACTCATTCACACGGATTTCATGAAGGTACTCTTCTCCCATAGTAGGTATAGGTCACACCAAGTGCAATGTGAGAATAGCATCCCATACTACTACTCCCACTCAATGCTCCTACTCGGTAACTAATGTGGATTGAGCACTTCACGACATACATACACAATTTCAACAATACACAAGATAATTAGTTTCAAATCAATTCTTTTGTGGGAGTTAGCTTAACCGACAAAGACCATGAGAGCTAGACATGGAATCCCGATATTAACCCCTATCGGATGAGGGATCCTTACTTGCCTAGTGTAAGGTCATGCTTCTTAGCGTTTACATGGCTTTTCCAATAGCTACACCTATGCGGGCACATAGTTAAGGGATAAGGAGATTGTTACTAAGTAACTCACTCTCTACTAACGAGGAGTACTCATCTCAAGAGGTACTTTGGATTACAACATCTCAACTAACGAAGTGCAATCCACCTCCCCTTCATATCCTCTCGGTGCTAGGCATAACTCCACACGGATTTCTCAACATAATAGTCTATCTTAGAAAGCTCACTAGGAAATGGAGAGGTTGTTACTAGACACTACATCTCAACTCACGAAGTGTGTCCACCTCAAGATTCCCTTTTTGCTCAACTTGACATAATACAAATCTTAAAGAGTGTGTGTGTACATGTGCACACCTTGCATATAAGCATCATTTCATTATCATCAAGTTCTACTCATACTTTAACCTTGATTCATCAAGCTACACACTCTACATACTTCTCATAATCATATACTTCATTTAGACATAAACTAGGTCAAACATGCAATTCAAGCTACATCAAACACAACACAAGACCCATTTCCAATATATATCTTCATTTCACATATTAGACCTTCAAGATCACATACTCAAACCATACTAAGTAACATCAAGTTCATCAATTAGCACCGCCACCCATAAGGTGGACCATACCACTCAAATAGCAATTCATAATAAGAATTATACAATGAGAGCAACTCATCAACAAATCAAACCATCATTACCCATAAGCAATTTATCAATATTTCACCATATTAAGGCCCTTAGGGCAGTAGCTACACCAACATGACAAATACAAGAAGACCCAAGTTCATACCCTACTCAAATCATGCTCACATAACCCATTTTCAAGTCAAAAATTGAAGTATGCATAAACAAGAGTTTCATGGAGTTTTAACATCAAAACATCTATTCAAACCAAGATAAATACATTTAAACCATTAGAACTTAGTTACAAGAAGACCCATAATAGAAATCAAAGTTTAGAAGAAGTTGAGTTTAAAACCCCTTTTTGAAAACCATTTTGGAAGTTGGCTTCTTGAATGGAAAGGTATTCAAGAATGGATACCATACCTTTAGGAGAAAGAAACCCACGAATTTGATGAAGGAACAAGCCCAAAGCAGCCCTCCTTTCCCTCCTTGAGCCTTGGCTTCAATGGTGACTTTGAGAGAGTTTTCTTTTTAGAGAGAGAGTTTGAATGTTGAAGTGAGGGTCTTGTCTAGGTCTAGGGTTTAAAACTAATTTAATATAACCTAAAAATACCAAAATTATACACCTAGGGTCTTATAAGACTTGGGGTGTATTTACATAAAACACCCCAAGTTGGCAGCCTTAAGTCGTGCACTGGCAGGCCTCGTCGACGAGACCTCCTCGACGGACCGTCACGTTCACCACGGACCGTCATGGGGTCCCGTCGAGGAACACTTGGCTCCAACTGGAGCCTGTCCAAGTTTCCACTCTCTGTCACTCGCGACGCCCTGGATCGACGGACCGTCCTGAGTGCAACGGACCGTCGCCATGGTCGTCGTGAGCCACTGATGGGCAGACTTTGCCCAAGTCTTGGGCCCTTCATCTAGGGCCCCTTGTGGGTCCTAGGTGGGGTCGTTCCCGGACATCAAACCCCTAAACTAAGTCTTCTAGGTCTAAGGAACATCCGACGCATGTTTCAAGTAAAACAAACACATAAAACTCATCCAAACTCGCCAAGACATACAAGTACATTCTAAGGCATACTATCCGAACGTCATGGACGTTTTTGGTCGATTGAACTCCAAACTTAACCAAACTTTACACACTGTCTAAGGACACCAAACTAACTCTGTTTAACTTAAAATTAACTCAAGAAACAACCATGAGGCTCTAGTTCACCTTAGTTCATTTTGGGGCGTTATATTCTCCCCCACTTGGAATAACATTCGTCCTCGAATGACACTTAAATTTTAAGAACAACAAGGACTCACTTAGCATCATATAATACACTTAGATCATGATCAAAACACTAACAATCAAAGCATCCACTAGCAAGGAACATCATTTTACACTTTCAACACTTAGCAACATAGGCAACTTTCACCAATTTTCACAAAGTCAAAAATTCAACCTCAATCTTCTTTTATGGAGGAACTACCTTCTCCAACGTTAAAAATGCTCATAAACAATGCCTTTACACACATTGAAACTAAAATTCAAGACAAAATAATTTTCTTCAAAATGCCAAAAATTTTTTTTACAGTGAAGTTGACTGTCATCTTACCAAATTTTTGAAAAATTCATTCTCTAAGCAATTCATCAAGACGACATGATCATAGGAACTATAAAACCATATATACTCATTTCATAACACAAAAGCAACAATAACCAAGAGTTGAGACTTACCAAAACCATCAATCCGGATTAATTATCCTTTCTAGCCCCAATCCCATAGGAAGGGTTCTTCTTGGGAGCATTAGGATCTAGGGAAGCTTGATTGACATCTCTCCCCCTTGATTTAAGGTTTGGGCAGTCCCTCATCTTGTGGCCTCTATTACCACATGCAAAACAACCATCCGTTCTGGCAAGACACTTACCCCCATGTTGCTTGCCACAAGTAGGGCACCTAGCCCTTTCATAGGAATGACCACCACCTTGAGAAGATTGATTTGGAGCCCTATCCTTGTTTCCCATAGAAGAATCTTGGGGATAAAACCTCTTCTTAGGCCTTTGGTGACTAGAATCATCCGACCTAGGTCTCTTACCCTCTTGCCTTATCTCCCTAATTTTGGACTCCTCAATTTGTTGCGCATAAACCATGAGCCTAGAGATATCCATGTCATTAAGAAGCATAGCCGTACGACACTCTTTTTCCACCAAGCTAGACACGCCCATCACAAACTTGTTCATCCTAGCCCTAGGGTTGGCTACCATGTTTGGGGCATACTTAGAGAGTTGGGTGAATTTGAGAGAGTACTCTTGCACACTCATTCCCCTTGACGGAGGTTCATGAATTCAACCATCTTCTTCTCCCTCCACTCTAAAGGAAAGAATCTATCTAGGAAAGCCTCTTTGAATTCCTCCCAATCAACCGGTCCTCTTTCTAAGGGTCTCTCACCCCTCCATTGCTCATACCACACTTGAGCAACATCCTTAAGTTGGTAAGCGGCCAATTCCGCTTTCTCCCTAGGGGTCACACCCATAGCATCTACCACCTTGAAAACCTCATCTATGAAGCCTTGTGGATCTTCATCCACCTTAGTGCCATGAAAAGTAGGAGGGTTCATCCTCATAAAATCCCGAATCCTAGAAGCGGGAGTACTAGCATTTGGTTGGGGCCTATCTCCTAGGTTAGCTTGGCCCACAAAGTGATTGTTGACAACTTGAGCTTGAGCCGTCATGAGTTGGGTCAAGTTCATTAGGGCAGCCCTCAACTCCGCATTAGTCATATCACCCTCAACAAAAGGAGCTTGAGGCATAGGAGGCACTTGAGGTCCTTGAGGTTCCGGAGGCACTTGAGGTTCTTGAAGAGGAACCTCCTCATTTTCCTCCCCTAAGCCAACAATAGGAACTTGGTCAACATGGGGAAGGACTCTCTCATTTGGTACACCTCCCTCCTCCCTTCTAGCGGTCGATCTCCTCGTATTCATGTCCTAAAAACACAAAAGAAGAGGTTGAGAATAGACACCTTATATACTCAACTCTAAGGCACGATACTAGAATAGAGAAGAAAGTGAAACTTCTAGCATCCTATAGCCTCTTGTCCATGGATGTGTCGCGACTCACACCAATGACCAAGATACTACTAGATGTGTCTTGTGAGACTTTCAGACCTTAAACTATTTCCCAAAACCTTATGCTCTGATACCAAGTCTTGTCACGACCCGAAAGCACCCCCTAGAAGTTAGGGAAAACCTTCGAATCATGACCGGGCGTACTTGACCCCTTTGGGGTCTCGTACAAGCCCTCTAACTAGCATTCATAACATAAAGCATGAAAAGTAGTGCGGAATTTAAAACTTTTCACGATAATAATAATAAAAGGAGTCTTTTCATAAATACTAAGAAATCTTATCGTCACAAGCCAACTTAAAGACACAACTTGGAATCTTAGGGACACGGCCCTTTACAATAAAAGTAAATACATTTTTAAGTATTAATAAAGAAACTAAGAAACATAAAACTATGTCCTCGAATATATGAGGACATACCAAATTCTTGAGAGATAGAATTCCCAAGCTTCGACTCCGATCCTCCAAAAGGCTTCCAACCTATACTCATAAGGTATAAAAGTATGGGGTTAGTACAACAATGTACTAAGTATGGCATATGCAAAAACATGCAAAAAGGGACATTTTAGTAAAGATAGCTTTTTATGCAATTCAAATATAACCTTCATGAATCTAGAAGCAAACCCACATAAGAATCAACAATTAACACTTTATGGCTATCTTACCAAACTTAAAGTAAACAAAAGGAACATTTCAATTAACTTTGCTAAACTTGCAATAAAATTGAATAAAGCATCATAGTGAACATTTTGAATTCTTACAATGAAGACCTTACAGTGAATGGCACGGTCCAAGTCATATGAACCCTTTTCCTTTGAAGTTGCCCTAACCCAAGGTTATCCTAAGACTCCCTAAGGTGAGCCAAGAAGGGACTCTCATTACACCTCCCTTCAAAGCACACCAAAGCGACCCTTAAAACTACCAAATCTTAGGCTTACTTCGTTAGAAATCAAATCCACGCCCTTGGCTAACATATGCAAAACACTCATGGAAATATAGGTCATACCAAGTGCAATGTGAGAGTAGCATCCCATACTACCACTCCCACTTAGTACTCCTAATGGATTCCATTTACTCAAGTACTCCACAATAATCCTCCATAACACTACACCATAGTACTCATTCACACGGATTTCATGAAGGTACTCTTCTCCCATAGTAGGTATAGGTCACACCAAGTGCAATGTGAGAATAGCATCCCATACTACTACTCCCACTCAATGCTCCTACTCGGTAACTAATGTGGATTGAGCACTTCACGACATACACAATTTATACACAAGATAATTAGTTTCAAATCAATTCTTTTGTGGGAGTTAGCTTAACCGACAAAGACCATGAGAGCTAGACATGGAATCCCGATATTAACCCCTATCGGATGAGGGATCCTTACTTGCCTAGTGTAAGGTCATGCTTCTTAGCGTTTACATGGCTTTTCCAATAGCTACACCTATGCGGGCACATAGTTAAGGGATAAGGAGATTGTTACTAAGTAACTCACTCTCTACTAACGAGGAGTACTCATCTCAAGAGGTACTTTGGATTACAACATCTCAACTAACGAAGTGCAATCCACCTCCCCTTCATATCCTCTCGGTGCTAGGCATAACTCCACACGGATTTCTCAACATAATAGTCTATCTTAGAAAGCTCACTAGGAAATGGAGAGGTTGTTACTAGACACTACATCTCAACTCACGAAGTGTGTCCACCTCAAGATTCCCCTTTTTGCTCAACTTGACATAATACAAATCTTAAAAGAGTGTGTGTGTACATGTGCACACCTTGCATATAAGCATCATTTCATTATCATCAAGTTCTACTCATACTTTAACCTTGATTCATCAAGCTACACACTCTACATACTTCTCATAATCATATACTTCATTTAGACATAAACTAGGTCAAACATGCAATTCAAGCTACATCAAACACAACACAAGACCCATTTCCAATATATCTTCATTTCACATATTAGACCTTCAAGATCACATACTCAAACCATACTAAGTAACATCAAGTTCATCAATTAGCACCGCCACCCATAAGGTGGACCATACCACTCAAATAGCAATTCATAATAAGAATTATACAATGAGAGCAACTCATCAACAAATCAAACCATCATTACCCATAAGCAATTTATCAATATTTCACCATATTAAGGCCCTTAGGGCAGTAGCTACACCAACATGACAAATACAAGAAGACCCAAGTTCATACCCTACTCAAATCATGCTCACATAACCCATTTTCAAGTCAAAAATTGAAGTATGCATAAACAAGAGTTTCATGGAGTTTTAACATCAAAATCATCTATTCAAACCAAGATAAATACATTTAAACCATTAGAACTTAGTTACAAGAAGACCCATAATAGAAATCAAAGTTTAGAAGAAGTTGAGTTTAAAACCCCTTTTTGAAAACCATTTTGGAAGTTGGCTTCTTGAATGGAAAGGTATTCAAGAATGGATACCATACCTTTAGGAGAAAGAAACCCACGAATTTGATGAAGGAACAAGCCCAAAGCAGCCCTCCTTTCCCTCCTTGAGCCTTGGCTTCAATGGTGACTTTGAGAGAGTTTTCTTTTAGAGAGAGAGTTTGAATGTTGAAGTGAGGGGTCTTGTCTAGGTCTAGGGTTTAAAACTAATTTAATATAACCTAAAAATACCAAAATTATACACCTAGGGTCTTATAAGACTTGGGGTGTATTTACATAAAACACCCCAAGTTGGCAGCCTTAAGTCGTGCACTGGCAGGCCTCGTCGACGAGACCTCCTCGACGGACCGTCACGTTCACCACGGACCGTCATGGGGTCCCGTCGAGGAACACTTGGCTCCAAATGGAGCCTGTCCAAGTTTCCACTCTCTGTCACTCGCGACGCCCTGCTCGACGGACCGTCCTGAGTGCAACGGACCGTCGCCATGGTCGTCGTGAGCCACTGATGGGCAGACTTTGCCCAAGTCTTGGGCCCTTCATCTAGGGCCCCTTGTGGGTCCTAGGTGGGGTCGTCCCGGACGTCAAACCCCTAAACTAAGTCGTCTAGGTCTAAGGAACATCCGACGCATGTTTCAAGTAAAACAAACACATAAAACTCATCCAAACTCGCCAAGACATACAAGTACATTCTAAGGCATACTATCCGAACGTCATGGACGTTTTTGGTCGATTGAACTCCAAACTTAACCAAACTTTACACACTGTCTAAGGACACCAAACTAACTCTGTTTAACTTAAAATTAACTCAAGAAACAACCATGAGGCTCTAGTTCACCTTAGTTCATTTTGGGGCGTTATAACTCTAGTTAGGGAAGATGTTTGGTGTTGTAGACATGATCTAAGCCTTAGTTAGTCTTAAGGACTATTTAGGTAATCTTGAAGAGGTAAATCATACACGTTATCTTCTTTATTACTTAAGTAGGTCTTTTGATAGCCTTTGGAAGGAGAGTGTCCTATCATCTATGTGTTGGTGTGTTTAGTGAGAATGATTCTATCCTAGGGAGTCTATTGGATCTCTTGAGTGTGTATGTAAGGGATTGTATGGGCGGTTGCTTCACAACTCACTCAAGTGAGACTTATAATTCACCTTTGGTAGAAGAATCCTACATTTATGTTTATGATGCTTGTAAGTGTGTATGTGACTCATTATAGGTAATCTTGAGGGTCGTTTAGGCACATCTAGAGAGGGTGTATGGGCGGTCTCTGTTTGTGTGACTTAAGTGAATCTTAGGATAACTTGAGTTACGGAATTACATGCTAGGAAGTGTTAAAAGGAAGAAAAGAGAATTCACTGTAACAGTTAAGAACTTCACTGTATAGTGAATTGAACTCACTGTAATGTAAGTTCTAAAAATGTAATTTTTGGTTAAATGTTATATTATGTGTTTCTAAGTTTATAAATGTTGTTCTTATGATTATAATATGATTTCCATATGAAAAGATGCATATTTTCAATAAATATCCGTTTTCATGATTTTTATGCATAAGCCATACTTAGTACATGTGGTTGTACTCATCCACACTTTTATCTATATAGTGCTTGGAAGGTGAAGAGCTTTTTGGAAGAAGACTTGGACTTAGAAGAAACGTTCAACAGAAGTTGAAGTGTGTCCTTACTTGACTCGAGGGCATATATGTCTTTTATGTTTGTAATGAAGTTTTGTAATAGACTTATTAGTACTATATTTTCTATATTCGTATGTGTCTTGTCCCAAGTACTCTTGTGTCTAAGATTATGAGATTGAGAATTAGTATTTCCTATTACTTTTATATGAAAGAGATTTTATAAGACTGTTATGTTTTGTGAAAAGTTTTAATTCCGCACTACTTTTCACTATGTATATGCAATGAATGATATGAAAGGGCTTGTATAAGACCTCTGAGAGGTCTAGTACGCCGTGCCACAATCCGAGATTGTGCCATAACTTCGAGGGTGTGGTCTCGGGATGTGACAACACCGTAGAAGTTAGAGAATCCTTGTGTCACCACACAGAAATTGAGACTTCAAGAAGTCTCATCAAAGTCACTCGTATCATTCATTGCATAATAAACATTCTAAAATGAGTAAGAATTTAAAACTTTCTTCACACAGGAAGAACTCTTTCCATAATGAATACGCAAACGGAAGACTATCATTTAAAACATTAAACCTTTACAACATCTCATTGAACCATCAAAACTTTGGAGTATACAACACATGGGACTAAGCCCATACAAGACATAAAATAAAGACTACGACATAAAGAACATATAGATATTGTTCTCGAATCGATGAGGACTCACCAATACTTCATCTTAAACCCTTTGAAACCTATCCATCCTCCATGACATATCAAGACTTCCAATTCCCTACACTTTAGTCAAAAAGGGAAAAGAAGGGGTTAGCACATTAGATGCACTAAGTATGGAAATCATGCAAAAACCATGAAAAAGGGACATTTAGTGAATAACATGATTTTCATGAATTTTGATTAAAACATCATACTATAATCATAAGAACAACAACTTAGAAACACATAAGGAATCGTTTAATCCATTTATGACATTTTTAGAGAACACATTACAGTGAACAACTTCACTGTACAGTGAACTTGTTCACTGTCACAGTGAAGTTTCTTAACTTTACTTTAGACACCTTCTAGCATGTAATCCCCTCACTAAAAGTTATCCTAAGACTCACTTAAGTAATACAAAGAGATACCTACAATACAACCTCTCTAGGCACACCTAAAAGATCCTTAATACCACCTATAATGAGATACACACACTTACAACACATCAAGCACATGAAAATATGAGATCCTCCTACCAAAGGTGATGCTAAGGTTCACTTGAGTGAGTTGTGAAGCGATCGCCTATAGAATCCCTTACAGACACACTTAAGAGATCCTATAGACTACCTAAGATAGAATCATTCTCACTTAATACATCAACACGTAGATAATATGACATTCTCCTTCCAAAGGATACCAAAAGACTTACTTAAGTAAATCAAGAAGATAACGTCCATGATTGACCTCTTAAAGATTACCTATGTAATCCTTAAGACTACCTAAGGCTTATATCATGTACACATAATGAACCATCTTCCCTAACTAGATTAATTCTTAAGACTTACCTATGTAAGATACGAAGTGACAATTCCTATGCCCCCTTCACACCTTAACTAGACAACCCTTAACTACTCTAGATAAGTACTTATATTAACATACTTTCTTAAGTTAAGTCATTACATTCATTAGTTCATTTAAGACTCATTCAGCACATAACGGCATTCAAGTAATTGTCTTGGACAAGACCTAGGGACTCTAACTAACACCTTCAAAGCCTATTGTTGAATGTGTAGATAGCGTCCAATCACACCACATAAACCTCATAGAGCTTCTATAATGCTAGTAGTTATCCCATATGATGAGAATAGGCAATAACTGACATAGACCATGATCGCTAGACATGGAATCCGGAGTTCTAACCTACTCCAATGAGGCTATTCTACTTGTCAATGATAGAACTTGGACGCATCCCATATACGCACATGGTTAAGGAATATGAAGGGTGTGCTATGTACTCTTGTCTCATCCTTTAACTAGAGCTACTTCCCTTACCATACGCACTCGGTGCTAGCCTTTGTTGTCATAGAGTAATTTACATCAAAGGTTCATATAAAGGGGTCCCATATCTAGTTCATAACCCAATTATCGTGAGCAAGAACTTACCATCTTTGTTGGTGGTCTGGATATTCGACGTTTAAAATGCCCAAATTTTTTGTGGACGTCTATTAGGGAGAACCATTGGGTCATGAAATGGCGTACTTGACCATTTGGGGTCTTGTAGAAGCCCTTTAACTATCGTTCATTACATAAGACATGAAAAGTAGTGCGCAATTAAAACTTTTCACGAATAATTTAATAAAAGAAACATTTTTTTCCATAAAATACTAAGGAAGTCTCATCGTCACTAGCCAATTTTAAAGACACAACATAATAACTTAGGGACACGACCCTTTATATTGAAAGAAAATACATAATAAGTCTTTATAACAAAACTAAGAAACATAGACTATGTCCTCGAATATATGAGGACATACAAAATCTTGAGAGAGTAGATTTCCCAATCTTCGCCTTCTAGAATTCAACCTAGCTTTCAAACCTACACTCATAGACTATAGAAAACTATGGGGTTAGTACAAATAATGTACTAAGTATGACATATGCAAAACATGCAAAAGGGGACATTTTAATGAAAATAGACTTTCATGCCAAATAAGTAAAACATTCATGAATTTAGAAGCAAAACAACATAAGAAACATCATTTAAGACTTAGAGAATGATTTCCATAATATTAGCAAAAAGAGGCACTTTACAGTGAACTACCCAAAATTTACAGTAAACCATTTTATCATTAGAGTGAACCCAATTGACTCCAAAACAGTGAACTCCCAAGGTATTGCCAAGAGGAAGTGAACTCATTTCCGTAAGAGTTTACCTAACCAAGGTTATCCTAAGACTCTCCAAGGTAAGGCATGAAGGAAACACCCATACACCTCCTTCAATGCACACAAAGGATATTGTTAAGACTACCCATTATAGGCTTACTCCACTCGGGAGAACAATTCACCACTCAATAACAAGACATTAGAAGAACACTCAAATAAGAGACCAAGACTTCCCTTTCGGAATGCCTACTTAGTGCAATGAGTAGATGTCGTCCCATTCCACCACCTACCCTAAGTAGTACATTCTTTTAGAAGGCTTAGCACAAAGACTCCCCTTTCAGAAGGTCTACTTAGTGCAATAGATAGATAGCGTCCCATACCACCACCTACCCTAAGTAGTACTTTCTTTTAGAAGACTTCGTTCATTCAACTCATATAAGACTCACCCAGACTCCCCTTTCAGAATGCCTACCTAGTGCAATGGATAAATAGTATCCCATTCCACTACCTACCCTAAGTAGTAAACTCTTTTAGAATTCTTATCACATTCATTACTTTTGTGGGGGTTAGCTTAACCGACATAGACCATGAGAGATAGACATGGAATCCCGACATTAACCCCTATCGGATGAGGGATCCTTACTTGCCTAGAGTAAGGTAATTCCTTTAGCTTTTACATGGCTTACCCAATAGATACACCTATGCGGGCGCATAGTTAACGGATAAGGAGATTGCTACTAAGTAACTCATTTTCTACTAACAAGGAGTACTCATCTCAAGAGGTACATTGGAATAGAACATGTCAACTCACGAAGTGTAACCACCCCTTCTTCATATCCTCTCGGTGCTAGGCATAACTCCCCACAAATTCTAATCATTATATACTATAGGTTAAGGATAACTAGTGAACACCACATCTCAACTCATGAAGGGCATTCATCCTCCGACCTATCTTATAAAGCTATTAAGATGTAGTGAGGTTGCTACTAAACACTTCATCTCAACTCACGAAGAGTGTTCACCCCAAAACTCCCCTTCGGCTTAACTTCGCTTCATTCATTCATTCAAGTGTGAGTGTGTGTACATGTGATCACACCTTTTACATAAGCATCATTTAATTTACATTTAACTTCTATTCATGCTTAGACCTTCATTCATCACATCACAAAATTTACATACTTCCCATAATCATATAATTCATTCAAGCATACTCTCTAGCCTACTTCACATAATAGCTTCATAAAGCAAATTTAGCAAGAATAACATCTTTATCATCCTACTTCACATAAGAAGACTTCATGTCCTCATTCACAATAAACAAGTAACTTTACATTCATACAATTCAAGTAAACACCGCCACCAAGAAGGTGGACAATACCACTAAAGAGCATTTCAAAATTAAAGTTAAACAACATAACCAACTTACCCTTCAATCCAAGCTTCCATCACCTATAAAATTTTACTCAACAATTCATCATAAATTAGCCCTTAGGGCAGCAGTTAAACATCAATAACAACACAAGTAAAAAAAAGCTCAAAGACTACGAAACAAAGCTCATTTAACCCATTTCTTAAGCCACAATTTGATAAAAAGCTTTATTATGATTTCATTGAAGTTTTAGCATTAAAATCATCAACTAACATTAGAAACATCATTTTTGAATCTTTAGAAACATTTCATGCAAGACCCATATTTAGAGGTAAAGATAGAAGAAGTTAGGGTTGAAAACCCTTTTTGAAAAATAATTACAAGGGACTCCTTGAATGGAAGAGATTTCAAGCATTTATAACATACCTTAAGTAGAAGAAAACCCACTAATTTTGATGAAGAAACACGTCCAACCAGCCCTCCTATCTCTCCTTGAGTCTTAGCTCCAATGGTGACTTTGAGAGAGTTTTTCTTTAAAATGAGAGTTTGAATATTTGAAGTGTGGGTTCTTGTCTAGGTCTAGGACTTAAAATTAATCTAATATAACTTAAAAACCCTAAATATATTATCCTATGGGTCATAAATGTAACATTCCAGAAAATTTACTTGTCTAGTAAAGAGCCTATTAGGTTTTAAGAATATGTATTTAGGTACATAGGCATCCCATTGTCCAATATTTAGTAATATTGGGCATGTTAGAGAATCTTGGCTTGAGGGTGTTAGCCAATTTCTATGTTTACACAAGCAACTTAAAATACAATCCAAGCTTGTTTACCAATTGTACCTGCAATGAAGACACTAAGCTAAAATTCTTAATTTCATCGCTTAGTCACTTTAGGTACGAGGTATCCAAGTGTCAAGCCTAGGTATCATAGAACATGATCATTTAAAATGATCACGTATATTAAGCAATTCCCAAGAGCATAGTGAGAATACTTGGACAAGAAGTGAAATTTACAGAGCGCACGGTTAGGAAAGTGCACGGCAACACATGTGCTATCAACGGCCGAGATACCAAGCCCAACCGATTCGGTTAGGGCGGTTAGGGGGCAGACACGCGTCGGGTCCAGCCACGTGGGGCCGAGCTTCCTAACCAATCCTAGGCTCTAAATAACTTACCTAACTAGCTAACTAACCTAGAACTAACAAAAATGAACAAACCAGTGTGCCCGAAATCCTAAGACCTACCCGGGTGACACTAGCCGAGTATCTAACTAAAGAAACATCCTAGCTACTAACCTAGAATGGTCTAAAGGGGTTGGTTATGGTCCTAACGACTTAGGGGTACTTTAGTAATTACCCTAGGTCACTTAATTAATTTAATTAGCAACTTAATTAATTAATTTAAAATCATTGTCAAACTCGAGACCCTTAGTCAAATTCTCTCCTACTTTTAGTCGTTTTAGGAGGGTCATTTTGGTAATTTAAGTGGGGGGTCTTTATGGTAATTCATGGGACGTCTATATATTGATATTAGGTCAGTTTTAGACCACTTTTACAAGTCCCAAATCATATCAAACGAAATTCATCTCAATCACTCAAGAACGCTCTATTTTCCAAACTCCATTGAAGATCAAGAAAAGCTTAAGGGAGAAGACGAAGGTTTCGAAGATTCCAATTAGATTTCGTGGATTCTTCATCTATAAGGTAAGGGTTTTTACCTCTTGGGATTCCTTTCCCCAAGAGGTCTTTTCAAGATAAGTTTTGAAGAACTTCAAATACTAGGGTTTTTACTCTAAACAAATTTTCTTCTTAACCCAGATTTATGTTTTTCAATGAAAAGTAAATGTTTTCTATATTCAATTTCGCACGAATTGTTGAGTAATTGATTGATAATGTTTGAATGTCGTGTGATGCATAATATTTCTCTAAGTGATGGTTTCGAATGGGTTGTTTCTAGTATTTGATAACGTGCTTGAATGAACCCTTTAATGACCCGTTTACCTTCTTCTATGCTATGCATTGATCTTGTACATGATTTGATGAGTTGTTCTTGATTTTGCCATTGAGTATTTCACTATGTATGATTATGAATATTGCATGATGAATAAGATTCTTCGAAGCAAGAGGTAAGTCTTCTAAGTGTTATTACTCTTAAATGTTTATGTTAGTCTATAAACTATGATGCTATGTTATGAAAAGTATGTATGATGTTGCTATGTGAATATGCTCGGCTATGAACATGTTACTTGTGAGATTATTATAAGAATATGAATATGCAAGTTATGATACTCTCTTGTATGCATTATACAAAATAATTATGCCAAGTAAATCTCACAAAAGAAAGGTTATGATGAAAGGAAATTCTCGTATAATCTAAAAGAGCTCATGATCATGTTATACAAGGAGTTAATCTCCTATGAACTATGATAAGTATATTATAAAAGATAACTTAAAAGGTATTTCAAGAAAGGGACTTAAGCTAAGCAGCGATGAACTAGATATGGGAAGTGTCCCTTCCCTAGCGAGAAGGTAGGTTCACAATGATTCTCATGAGATTGAGGATGCCATCTAATGTGGAACTATGGGTCTCCAATACATCTCCTAGTTCTTGAAATATGTTGCCACCATAGGATACTACCTAGTGGATCCACCTTGAAAGCAATGTCATATAAGGTTCTACTTTGGCCGGTAGACCACCTCTTTTCGGTGTGGGGAAGGCACTAGATTCCATGTTTAGCTCACATGGTCTATATCGTTAATGCGAATGTTCCCTTATGTAAACTAAAACACAAGTAAATGAACGTTGACTAGGGTGACTTGAGGAGTTGCTTAATATAGGTAGGGGTATGGGACTCTACCTAGACATTGCACAAGTTTACTTCAAAGAAAGTCCTAGGAGATTGTTCTTATGTAATATGATGATACAAAAGATATATACTTATGATATATGACGTTACTCTTATATGAATGTTGATCACTATGATGAATATGTTATTTGGTTATATTTCTATATGAAGTGATGACTACTTATGTTACAAGTTACATGAAGCAAGGCTTATGGTCTCCTATCTTATATACTTGGTTATGTGGGGTTATGGGGCTTCACATGACCATTGCAATTGTAGGTTGGGGATGAGGTCATTGGTAACTGTTTTTTATATTGTGTTTATATGATATATTGAATATGAAATGTTAACATGACTCTATGATAATATGTGTTTGATTATGGTGATGCTTTAAGTTTATATGATCTTTTGAATATGCATTGTTAATATGACTCTATGAGAATATGTCTTTGTTTATGATCATGCTTTAAGTGATGGAATCCTTAACTTGTATATGTTATATGGTATGTGCATTAAAGACTTTCATATGACCATGTTTTCTAAAGAGATGATAAGTGATTCTTTTTCATGCATGTCCCAATGTGTTATGTGCATATACCCATATTTAGTACATTTGGCGTACTAACCCCATTACTTTATGAAGTCTAAGTATACTTCAATACTATGTTAAAAGTTTTAAATTTTCCACAATTTTTATTGATCACATGTTATGACGAATCCTAAGGGCTTGTCTGAGTCCTCTGAGAGGACGACAACGCCGGTCTCATCTGGGGTCTAGCATCCCGGTGTGACAAACTTGAACATGGTATCAGAGCATGAGGTTAAATATCCTTAGGATCAATGTCTTACTAAACAACATTACCTAGTGTATTGTTCATGGTTGTGAAGCGCGCCACAATTGTGGATGAGAGGCTATGTGATGATTAGGAAACTTCTCTTTTCTTGATACTCATATGTCGTGCCTTTAGATCTTTGACACTATGTGTCTAGTCGCATATAATCCCTTTCTTGTGTATATAGACGATGAACACAAAAAGGACAACCACTAGAAGGGTAGGGGAAGAGATTGCGAATGCGGGAGCTACTCCGCAAGGTAACCGAACTTCTCCAAAAGTGCAACCTACTGCAAATGATCAAGTTCCGGTGAATCCTCCAGCTATGATAGATGGTGAGGCGAGGGCAGCCGTGTTCCAAAGGGCCCAAGCCATCACCACCCAAGCTCAAGCCATCACGGCTCAAGCTAACAAAGAGGTTGTTCCTCGAGAAAACCAGCATGCTTGTACTATGGCTAGCCGTTTGAAAGACTTTACGAGGATGAATCCTCCCATTTACTTTGGATCAAAAGTTGATGAGGACCCCCAAGACTTCCTAGCTGAGGTCTGATACGCTCAAATTATACTTCCCTAAAGAAGTATAAGCGGTCGTATCAAGTAAAGAACCCAATTGTTAGGTTGGGGTCGATCCCACGAGGAAAATGATTTAGACTTAACTTTAATCTACTATTACGTCTATTTAGTCAAGTCCTTCCCGAAAACAATTAAATAAAAGGGGGGGGGGGTTCTATAACAAAAATGTTGAATTATTTCTAAGTAAACAAGTAGCAAGATTAAAACTTTAGTGTTTATCAAGTGATGAGAGAAACTAGGGCGTAAGTGTTCCCCATAGGTTCATAACGCGATAATCCTAGCTATAACAACTATTCCCTAGTGTCTTGCATGAAAAGTGGTAAGTTATGTATCTCTAATTCCTTGGTACGGCACCTAGAGAATTTCACCCCGTACCTTTGTCCGTCTACGTGTGTTGAATTACGAACCCTTACCCTTACATCATATTAAGCATCATATTCAATGTATGGCTAAGTTACTACTTCGCACCAATTGAGATTAGCCTATTATATAGTGTATACTAAATAGATGTTGATAATTTTTCTATTAACTACCCCCTTGGTGCGGCAAGTAGAAATAGGGCAAGTTCTAACGCGTGCACTCGTTAAAAAGAATTCTAAACAAAATAATTATCAATACATGCAAGAACCTATTCTAGAATTGTTATTTAGCTCATTTTATCTTGTTAATTACCATATGGTTCCCACAACCCTAGTTGTGGATTTCGTTACCCATGCTTAGAATTACACAATTTATGGTTGTTAAACAAGAATTCATGTAATTACTTTGAAAAGTTTGATGAAAATCCAGAAATATCACTTGAATTAACAAAAATATTGTAAGAATCGATTCCGTAAACTTGAAGTAATTCTGAAAATCCAAAATTCAACTTCCAATAAAAAGAGTATGAAAATTAGTAAAAAGTCTAACACCAAAAACGAGGTTTTTAACCCTATTTATAATAATAAAATCCCAAATTAAAAGGAGTTCTAAATAAGGAAAATCTATCCCAAAATGCGTCTTCAGTCGAAGACCTAACTGACAGTCTGTCGATGGAACGACGGACCGTCGACAGCCTCCGTCGGTCCACAATTCACTTTTTCTTCGACCTTCAATTTCTCATCCTTTCTATTACAATCAACGAACCACCAGAATGGTTCGTCGTCTCACTTACGGTCCGTAGCTGCCTCCTTTCTTCCATACTTAGTGATTTCTTCAAGTCGGGTACTGGGACTACTTTCTATTAGAAACAACGATTTGCCAGGACGGTCCGTCGATCTTTCACTAGCCCCACACTTGGTTAGATTTCCCCGAGTTGCTTCCAAATGCGTGAACCTCCAGTCTACGATCACCACATACGGACCGTCGATGGCTCCGTAGGTCATCACTTCTGCACTGATTTCAGCATAGTCTTCTGCATTTCCGTTTTGGACAGTTTTCCTGCAAACATAGATAAAAATATGTTAAAATTACTACAAAAAGGCCTTAGACACACACTAAACTTCAGGAAAAAGCATTGAAAGTACCGTGAAACCATGTTACATCAACACCCTCAACTTAAATTCATTGTTTGTCCTCAAGCGACGCACTATGACTCACCACAACATCTTTGTACAAACGTATACTCTTTTAAGCTTTTGAAATAATATGGCTATCAATCCCAACTATTTTCATTACTTTGATGCATGATTTCACTCTTAGGCTCACTAGGCTCATTCATGTGGATCAAATCATGACCCATACTCACCACGCCGACACCTCTTATTCTTTTATCTCTCACAAAGGCACCAACTTTCCGATATTGCAACTAGTGTTATCACTTCAAAAGATATCCTTCTTTTTCGCTCAGTGATTTCAAATTTAGGTATAAGGATCATTAGTCAACAGTCACCCTCAAAATGACTTCACACCTAGTTGGTACTTGTCGCCATAGGCTTGCCCTTATTTTCACTGTTTAAGTTCATCATATTATACTCTTAGAATCACGATTGATTTTGGCCTAAGTTGAGGTGCACATGTACAAGGAGGGACCAAGGCCAACACAGTATACCCAAAAAATTTGGTGGGGTCGAAAAGAAAGGTTCATTGTAAGCTCATGATATTTGGATCAAACAGGGATTAATTTCATTTGGTTTTCTTTTATTTGGGCTAAAAATTGTCTAATTTGAACAAGGGCCTATGGTCCTTTCCTAATTGACTAACACAGATTACTTTTTGCAGGACTAACCGGGAAAGTTCTAGGTAGGTACCAACAGTGGAGTATTCAACTTTCCTCTCACTCTCTTAACACCTCATTACCCTACTAGATTATCGGACACCTAGTTCGAGTGTTAGATTGAGGGTCATGCAATGGTGTATCTCTATGCCATGATTAGAGCCAACGCATTCAACATTCACTGTGCCTAATCATTCAAGCATTCTCTTTAGAACGGGATATAATTGTATTTAGCCATCATGCTTCAGATTTCACATTCATACTTTGTACAAGATGCTAAACATGCCAGTTCAACACTAAAATAATTAGTCTCTTGGGGCAAAAGAACACAGGCAAGAAAACCCCAAGAGAGGATCGTGAGTTGGACTACTCAGACTTCACCCTAACACCCACTTTCAATTTATCCCACCCCCAATAAGAAAGCATGAAATTGTCCCCAATGCATAAGAAATATAATAAGAAGGTGGTAGGTGAAGCAAAACTGAGGCGCATAGCGCCGAACATCAATTAGGAGGCGGGTTCGGTTGCCCAGAACCCGCTCCATCAATAGTAGGGACACCATCACTAGTGTTCGTACCAATGTCTGCACCCTAAGTGATGCTCCTCTCAACAATCTCAAGCCTGGAGCTAGACGCCCCAACAGCTAACTCACGAGCCCTCATCTGCCGGGCCTCCTCATCTACGTAAGAAGCTCTCCTCGCGGACTCCATCTCAGTGTGGTCTTTCTTCCTAGCCCGAGCCTCATCACCCTCTATGGGCCTGTGCCTCCTTGTATGCTCACGTGGTGAAGGCGGTGGTGCAGTGGTAGTCTGAAATAGTTCATAAAGCACCGTATCCTCCGCAGGCTCCTTAGGTGCGTCCTCAGGCTCGGGTACCCGCACATCCAAGATTGCATCAACATCAGCCCTCAGAGTCGCCACAATAGCCTGGAGAGTAGTCAAATCAATCGTAGGGGCTGGTCGGGCGAGAACTCTCAACTCGAATGCATCAAGGCGCTGGTGGACTTCCAGAATCTTCCTCTCAGTCTGCTGGGCAATCTTCTTCTCGATCCGATCCTCCGCCTCAGCAATGGACTTCTACATCCAAGGCTGGATATGATGCATCAATGTGTCCATCTGGGCCTCTAGCTTCTGGACCATAGCAATAGGGACCAGTGCTGCTGATGGTGTAAATCGGGAGGAACTCGGTGCTCCACTAGTTCCCGGGGCAGACTCAACCAGGGTTGTGTCCGTAGGCTCTAATGTATCCTGATCATCCCCTTGGGCTTGTTCAACCGTGTCCGCCAAGTTCTCACCTAGCGGCTGCACCTCTTCTATGGGCCCTCTGTTGGGTCCCGTCTCATTGGCCTCATCCCGAATGAGACCGATGTCCAGTGTCCCAGTAGGAGTCCTAAGAACATCAATGTGCCAAATAGGAACTCCAGCAGACCTGCACAACTCAAAAATCATACAAGGAAAGGGGCAAGTGGTCGAGGCCTTAAAGGCCCTCTCATGGATGACTGCGAGCAACAACCTCGAAAATCAACCTCAAGCCCAACAACCATAGTATCAACCAAGACTGCTCTATCCCATGTAAGAATGTTGTCAGAGGCTGTAGGGGATAGGCAGTGGTGGACCAATAGCGAGATAAACTTGGCAGCAAATGTGAGGTTGGCCTTCTTGATAGTGCCTTTGGGATCCAGCACCCAATCTGCACCCTCACGATCCACGGAAATGTACTGGGATATCCACCTCTTGGTGGTATCTCTCAAAACCTTGTTTCGCTTGAAATGGCCCTGCTTAATCAGTTTCCAACGGTAGTCAAACTCGGGGGTGAGAGGATCCCTGGAGACATCTATATCAGCACCGTATAAAAAACGGCGAATGGTGGGCAACGAGATATCCACCCTGCGGACACGGACTCGAACATGGGTAAGTGGTGCCTGTTTGTAGGATTAGACTGCATATCCACAGAAGCTAGGAGAGTCACTACATACGAAGCATAGAACTCTCGCACCACCTCCTCACTGTAGCGTCCCACGCTCCTAGCCATCCACTCGAGCTGATGGCGAGTGAAGAGATCATGTATAGCGGGGACCGTGTAGAGAATCCCTGTAAGAACTCGCCGCTTGACTATCAGAGTCCGAGTGATGACCCCCTTGTCATTGAGAAGCTTAGCATCCCTGTACACCTGGTATTGTCCTTCTACGCACCACCGGTTGGGCTGATCAGCAACCGGTGCAGGGACGTCGAACTGGGGTGCTGGAGTAGAGTCCGCACTATCGGCCTCATCAGACGAGGCAGAGTGGGCAGGTGCGGCAGGAACAGTGGCACCATGATACCCTGAAGAGTGGGCCGACTCATACCCTGAAGCCTCCTCGGATCCAGATGCTCCCTCAGAACCCGCGGCAGACCCAGACGGTGTGCCGGTCAGTGTGCGCTCCTCATCAGACTGGGAGGCAGTGACTACGCCAGACTCCACCCTCTTGGGCGTGCCCCGAGTGGCCCTAGCAGCACGTGACGGTGTCTGGGTGCCTGGTGGCACTTATTTGGGGTCACGCTTGTCCTCTAACGAACCAATCACTAACCAGCGTGAAGGGGCAACGGACTTGGATCGTCCCCGAGAGTAGACAATATCTGGCTTGGGGGACAATTGTACCTACAAAGGAGGGTTATTAGTTCAAGTATAATGATTTAACACACTCGAAAGAAGCGAACATCAAAGGTGGAACACAAAACACAGTGAAGTTCTGAACTGCAGAACTGGACGACGGGCACTATCGACAGTCCGTCTATGGAACGACGGTCCATAGATAGGGTTCGTCGTTGGACACTTAGACAATTTTTTAGAAAGCCTTAGAAACAAAGGTTCTGTTAGAATCGACGGACCGTAGTCCATTTTCGTCGTTGGACACATAGAGAAATAAAAAGAACATCAGAGAACATGGTTTCATTTAGAAACGACGGACGTGCAGGATTGTCTGTCGACCAATCGACGGACCGTAGACCTAGTCCATCGGTGGACACTTAGACAAAAGTTTGGGAGCTTCAGAAAAAAAGGTTCTATTACAAACGACAGATGTGCAGGACGGTCCGTCGATGAATACACGGACCGTAGACCACATCCGTTGTTCCAGAGTTAAACAAAATCGGTGTGTGGCTATGGACGGACCCCATCGACGGTCCGTCGATTGACCCAAGGTCCATAGACGGGGTGTCATACTATCAGTCAGAGTCAGATTTGTTGCCACCCACTTTGCACTCGACACATACACAAATTCAAGCACAATACATAACACATGTTCTATAGCAATATACACATCATTTCATCATTCCTCGGGCTTTGATTATTTCGATTTTAATCATAGATTCTAAGATGCTAACAAACCCTAAGTCAGAAAACAACAAAACATCTAACCAAGATCATTTAGACACTAAAACCCCCAACCCATTCTCTTTCAATCATTCTAAAGGACTAGGAACCCAATTTTAACAAGTTAATCAAGCAATTTCATTCCCAAGTCAAGACCCACATGCATGTTTCATCATTTTCGCATTCTTTGTAAATGGTATTCAGTGAGCGAATGATAGTGGCATACCTGTAGACTGTAGTGGAGTGAATGGGAGGATGAATTTTGCAAGACAACACCGAGCCCACCTTCGATCACCGATCGGAAAAATGAAAGAAAATGATCGGAAGTTGGGAGAGAAGGGTTTTGGGACTAAGGGGATTTAAAGAAGATGGGAAATCAAAATTTAGAGTGTAAGAATGGTGGAGTTAGTGAGGGAGTTTAAGGGGGAAATGGGGAGGAAAGCGGTTTGGGAGGGAATTTGAAAAGGTGGGGAGTAACTGAAAAGTTTAAATTCATTAAATAGCCGGTCGGGTCGGGTCGGGTCCTTGGATCTTGGGAACTTACGATTCACCATCGACGGACCGTAATTCAATCGACGGTCTATTGACTACTCCGTCGATTGTTCCCTAACTTAGAGAAAATTGAAAATCATACCTGGGATCCACGGATGCCAACGATGGTCCGTCGGTTGGTCCGTAGATCAGTGCATCAGACCAATTTCTGAAGATTTCTGGTGATTTGGTCCCTGTACATTTAGCACCCAATAAGCCATTCTTTTTGTTTTTTCCGGACACTTTTTAGACACGGACCCTAAACTACTCTCTAGACAACAGACTTAAAAGAAATAAAAGAAAATTTACACAGGACAATAAGTAAAAATCTAAATAATGCGACTATTCCTACTAAGACAAGAAAAACCTAGTGTTGGCTAGAGGATACATATTGGGTTGCCTCCCAATCAGCGCTTGATTTAACATCGCGCCACGACGCAAGAATCTTGACTACTCAGACTTCATCAAGATTGTATGCCTCAACCACTTCATTCGCATTCTCCGCATGCCCAAGGTAGATTTTAATTCTTTGCCCATTGACCTTGAACCGTGCACCCTCCTTATTCTCCAACTCAACCACACCATGAGGGAACACTTGAGTGATCAAGAATGGACCAGTCCATTTGGACTTGATTATGCCCGGAAATAAGCGCAACCTAGAGTTGAACAAACGTACCAAATCCCCAACTGCAAATTCGAGCTTTTCAATCTTTTGGTCATGGTACTTCTTCATATTTTCTTTGTAGAGAGCTAAACTTTCATATTCCTTCAAGCGAAACTCATCGAGCTCATTTAACCCATTTAATCTCTGTTCTGCAGCTTCATTCCAATCCATCTTCAGTTTCATCATTGCCCACATAGCCTTGTGCTCTAACTCAACTGGTATGTGACAAGACTTCCGATATACAAGTTGGTAAGGAGACAAACCTATGGGAGTCTTGTATGCAGTCCGGTAGGCCCAAAGACCATCATCAAGCCTCCTTGACCAGTACGTTCTACTATCATTCACCATTTTTGCCATAGTTTGTTTGATTTCTCTGTTTGACACCTCAACTTGCCCACTAGTCTGAGGATGGTAAGGAGTATCTACATTGTGGCAAACCCTATATTTCTCCAACAACACTTTGAACAACTTGTTGCAAAAGTGGGACCCCCCATCACTAATAATGGCCCTTGAGGTGCTAAATCTGGAAAATATGTTCTTTTTCAAGAACGCGGTGACACTCTTCCCTTCATTGTTTTCAAGTGCTATGGCTTCCACCCATTTTGACACATAATCGAATCCCACAAAAATGTACTTCATCCCATGAGATCTCATAAAAGGGCCCATAAATTCAATGCCCCACACATCAAACAACTCAATGACAAGAATGGGATTTAAAGGGAGCTCTTGCCTTCTAGAAACACCTCCATCTCTTTGGCACCTATCACATGCCTTGGCAAACTCATGAGCATCTTGGTGGATTGTTGGCCAATAGTAGCCACAGCGCAAAATTTTATGGGCAATCCAGATACCACTATGATGCCCACCCACATGAGAGGAGTGGCATGCCTCCAAAACACTCAACATCTCAACTTCCGGCACACAAAGACGAAAAAGACCATCAGCACAACTCCTATATAAATACGGCTCATCCTAAAAGAACTTTTTCACGTCATGCATGAACTTTTTCCTTTGATGAAAGGACAAGTCCGATGGGACTATATCACTAGCCAAATAATTCAGAAAATCAGTGAACCATGGAATCAAGTCATGAGAAGCTGCCAAAACATGCTCATCAGGGAAAGTATCATCAGTTTTAGCATTTTCACCCAATTCTTGCATAGCTTCATCCTCTAATCGGGATAAGTGATCGGCAACTTTATTTTTGGTCCCTTTTCTATCTTTCTCTTCAAAGTCAAATTCATGCAACAGTAATACCCACCTAATCAACCTTGGCTTCGCATCCTTATTTGCCATCAAATATCTCAAAGAAGAATGATCAGTATGCACTATGACTCTCGTGCCAAGCAAATAGGAGCGAAATTTCTCGAACGCAAAAACCACCGCAACGAGCTCTTGCTCAGTCAAAGTATAGTTCTTTTGAGCTTCATTAAGGGCCTTACTGGCGTAATAAATTGGTTGAAGGATTTTATCCCTTCTTTGGACCAATACCACACCAAGAGCAACCCCACTAGCATCACACATCACCGCAAATGGTTTGCTCCAATCCGGGGAAATAATAATGGGCGCAGACACAAACTTCTCCTTCAACTCTCCAAATGCATTCAGACATGATTCATCAAAATAAAATTTACATTCTTTCTCAAGTAACTTGCACAGAGGATGTGGAATTTTTGAAAAATCCTTGATGAACCTCCGGTAGAAGCCTGCATGCCCAAGAAAACTCCTCACACCTTTTACAGAGATGGGTGGAGAAAGTATCTCTATTACCTCAACTTTGGCTCGATCAACCTCTATACCCTTCTCTGAGATGCGATGACCCAATACAATACCCTATTTCACCATGAAGTGACATTTCTCCAAATTTAGCATAAGGTTGCAATCTTCACACCTTTTTAGAACTTCGGCCAAGTGACTCTAACAACGCTCAAAGGAGTCGCCAACCACTGAAAAATCATCCATAAACACCTCAATAGTGTCTTCCACCATATCGGAGAATGTCGACATCAAACATCTTTGAAAAGTTGCCGGTGCATTACACAACCCGAAGGGCATCCTCTTGACGCAAAAGTTCCATAAGGACAAGTAAAGGTGGTTTTCTCTTGATCTTCCGATGCAATACAGATTTGGTTGTAACCTGAATAACAATCCAGAAAACAATAACACCCCTTTGCTGCAAGCCTATCCAACATCTGATCCATGAAGGGCATAGGAAAATGGTCTTTCTCGGTGCATGCATTCAATTTCCGGTAAACCATACACATTCTCCATCCTGTCACCAGACTCATTGGAACAAGCTCCTTTTTCTCATTAGGGACCACATTCATTCCCCCTTTATTAGGCACAAACTGAACAGGGCATACCCAACTACTATCAACGATCAGATATATGACTCCGACATCCAACCACTTAATAATATCCTTCTTTACAACCTCTTGCATAGGTGTGAACAAATACCAGGCGGAATCCCAATAATGTCTGGAATAGTCCAACCAATTGCTCGTTTGAACCTTTTTAACACCTCTACAAGACACTCCACTTGCTCCACATTCATATCCGATGCAATGATTACTGGCAAAGTGTCACCTTTTCCCAAGAAAACATACCTCAGATGAGGTGGTGGAGCCTTAAGCTCCAATTTAGGGGCCTCTTCAATAGATGGTCTCGCGGGTGGAGACTCGCGATGCTTCATATCTAACTCCAACTTCTTTGGTTTAAACAGAATATCACCTCGATCAAGTGCCGCAACCAATGACCCATACTCTTTAATACCATCACTCTCACAATTCATAATCACTGCCGCTAGTGCCTCAACACCAAGACGCTCTTCTATTTGTACCTCTGACAAACTCTCAACTCTGTAGGATATCACAGATACCGACTGGAACTCACCACTCTGCCTCATGGACCTACAAATGTTAAAAGTCGCTTCTTCATTGTTCAACAAAAACTTCATCTGCCCTTTCTCCATGTGAACCAAGGCGCGACCGGTAGAAAGGAATGGCCTCCCATGAATAATAGGCACCTCAAAATCTACCTCAAAGTCAAGAATCACAAAATTTGCTAGAAATATGAATGACTCCACCTTCACTAACACATCGTGGATTATCTCGATAGGCCTCTTCACTGTCGATCGGCCATCAGTAACCGCATCGCAGTGGGCTTTGGGTCACCCAAACCCAAATTTTTGTAAATGGAGAGAGGCATGAGATTTATGCTTTCCCCAATATCACATAATGGTTTAGCAAAGTGTAATAACCCGATTCTACATGGAATAGTTAAAGCACTCGGATCTTCTTTCTTTTGCAGAAGATACCTTGTAGCAATAGCACTACAATGTTGTATCCGATCATCATCCTCAAAACTAACCGTTCTCTTCTTAGTGACCATATCTTTCATGAACTTTGCATAACAGGGCATTTGTTCAAGAGCTTCTGTCAAATAACATTGATGGAAATCTGTTTCAACATATTAATAAAATGCCGATATTTACCATCCTCGGTCTTTTCACCAACCTTGGCGGGAATGGTGGTGGTAGTCTTCGAATGGGAGTCACCTTTTGGGGCATCTCTGCTTCTTTCACCGCTTTATTTGCCAACTCACCACTAACTTCTACTACCTCATCTTCTTTTCTCAACTCATCTTCTACACCAGATGACATAGGTGGATCAATGGTTTCCTTACCACCTCGAGTAGTGACTGCCATACAATGTCCATCATTTTACGGATTTTGCACAGTATTACTAGGAAAAGTACCCAGTTGAAGTGTGTTCACAGTAGAAAACAATTGAGCCATTTGCAACTCAAATTGCTTGATTGAGATTGCAAGTGCATCCACTTTTTGCCCAATATTTGCTAAATAACCTCTCAACTCTTTGGCGTTCTCATCACTAGCATCAAACCTAATCTTCTGCAACATATCCTCAACTCACGCCAAACTACCTCCACCATCCCTAGGAGCAAATTCCCAATTTTGAGGTGGAACAAAGGGGCCACTCCGACCGTTTCTGTTATAATAGTTACCCCGGTTGAAGTTGTTGTCGCGGTTGAAGTTACCATCTCGAACATAGTGACCCTTTCGGTTGTAATTACCATAGTTCCGACCTTGGTTTCCTTGACCTTGGCGCCAATTCTCCTGATTGGAACCTTGGGCTTTCGGCCGGAAACCCCCCGTTTGCTCATTCACTACATAAGATTTTCCTCATAGTAGTAGTCATCAACCGGCGGTGATGGTTTTGCCAAATAGTTCACCGTATTTACTTTTTCTCACCCCCGGTGACATGTTTCAACACTAACCCAAGCTCAGTTCTCATTTGATCCATCTCTTCACGAATCTCATCTGCGGCTGGGTTATGTGTAGATTGCACCGCAAAAGTGTTTCTCCAGTATCTAACTTCCTAGTGATCCAAGCTTTATTATTTTGGGAGATTTTCTCTAACTTCTCAGCGATCTCTTCATAAGTACATTCCCCATAAGAACCACCCGCAGTAGTATCAAGTACCGCCTTATTGTTATCATCTTTCCCCCTATAGAAGTACTCTTTCAACGATTCATCATCAATACGGTTGTTTTGGACACTTCTCATAAATGAGGTGAATATCCCAAGAACTAGTTACCGACTCCCCAGGCAATGCCACAAAGTTGTTCACCCTATCTTTGTGGTTGAGATTCTTAGACACCGGATAGAACGTGCTAGGAACACATCACTCAATTGGTTCCAAGTATAGGTTGAGTTATAGGGAAGCTAAGTAAACCATATAGCCGCCTCTCCCATCAATGAGAGAGGGAACACTCTTAACCCAATGACGTTCAAGTCCAAGTCAGGCCTCCCTACACAACTCTTACACACTGACCTTAGTTTGGCGATGTGAGCATGTGGATCCTCAGATGGTAGCCCCGAAAACAAATCTCTAGCGGTGAGCATCTACATCATTATACTAGTTACCACGAAAGTATGACCATGTGGTAGAGGAGGTAGGACAAGTGGCCCGTCAGATTCAGTGATGTTAACATTTCCCCTATAGTACTCTTGAGGACGTGAGGCAGAAGGTTGCCTCCTCAGATCACCTTCCCCAGGGTTCTCAACAATCACTTGATTATGAGCATCAACAGGCAGAGGAAGTTGACGGTTGATATCATCACCAATATTAGCAAGATTGAGTGGATTATTCATTCTGCGAAATATACTGTTTAGTTCTGGATCAAGTGAAAGTATTGGTTCTCCTCGACTCTGTGTACTTGGCATACACTAGAGCTAGACCTGCGAGAAACAAAAAGAAAAAGAAAAAGTAAAATTAGGAAATTGTTGACTAAAATTTGGTAATGTGCTTAAAGTTAATGTAAAAGCCACTATCCCCGGCAGCGGCGCCAAAATTTGATACGCTCAAATTATACTTCCCTAAAGAAGTACAAGCGGTCGTATCAAGTAAAGAACCCAATTGTTAGGTTGGGGTCGATCCCACGAGGAAAATGATTTAGACTTAACTTTAATCTACTATTACGTCTATTTAGTCAAGTCCTTTCCAAAAAAAGTTAAATAAAAGAGGGGCTTTGTGTAACAAAAATGTTCAATTAGATCTAAGTAAACAAGTAGCAAGATAAAAACTTTAGTGTTTATCAAGTGATGAAAGCAACTAGGTCGTAAGTGTTCCCCATAGGTTCATAACGCGATAATCCTAGCTATAACAACTCTTACCTAGTGTCTTGCATGCAAAGTGGTAAGTTATGTATCTCTAATTTCTTGGTCCGGCAACTAGAGAATTTCACCCCATACCTTGGTCCGGCTACGTGTGTTGAATTACTAACCATTATCCTTACCTCATATTAAGCATCATATCCAATGTATGGCTAAGTTACTATTTCGCACCAATTGAGACTAGAGTATTATATAGTGTATACTAAATCTATGTTGATAATTCTTTTCCTATTAACTACCACTTGGTCCGGCAAGTAGAAATAGCGCATGTTCTAACGCATGAACTCGTTAAAAAGAATTCTAAATGGAAGAATTATCAATACATGCAAGAACCTATTCTAGAATTGTTATTTACCTAGTTTTATCTTGTTAATTACCCTATGGTTCCCACAACCTTAGTTGTGGATTTAGTTACCCATGCTTAGAATTACATACATGGTTGTTAAAAAAGAATTCATGTACTTACTTTGACAAGTTTGAAGAAAATCCATAAATATCACTTGAATTAACAAAAATATTGTAAGAATAGATTCCGGAAACTTGAAGTAATTCCCAAAATACAAAGTTCAACTTCCAATAACAAGAGTACGAAAATTAGTAAAAAGTCTAACACCAAAATGGAGGTTTTTAACCCTATTTATAGTAATAAAATCCCAAATTAAAAAGAGTTCTAAATAAGGAAAAATTTTCCCAAAATGCGTCTTCAGTCGACGACCTAACTGATGGTCCGTCGATGGAACGACGGACCGTAGACAACCTCCGTCGGTCCATATTTCACTTTTTCTTCGACCTTCATTTTTGCATCGTTTCTGTTACAATCGACAGACCACTAACACGGTACGTCGTCTCACTTATGATCCGTCGATGCCTCCTTTCTTCCATACTTAGTGATTTCTTCAAGTCGGGGACTGGGACTACTTTCTGTTAGAAACAACAATTTGCCAGGACGGTCCATCGATCAGTCAACGGACCGTTGATCCTTCCGTAGCCCCACACTTGGTCAGATTTCCCCGAGTTGCCTCCAAATGCGTGAACCTCCAGTCGACGATCACCAACTATGGACCGTCGATGTCTCAGTAGGTCATCACTTTTGCACTGATTTTAGCACAGTGTTCTGCATTTCTGTTTTGGACAGTTTTCCCGCAAACATAGATAAAAATATGTTAAAATTACTACAAAAAGGCCTTAGACACACACTAAACTTAAGGAAAAAGCATTGAAAGTACCGTGAAACCACGGTATATCAAGGTCTACAAGATTTTGTTTGCTATGGGGGTTATTACTACTGTAACAACCCTAAGAAAATGAATAAGATAAATGCTTAAGGTATCAAGAATGCTTGCGATTAGACCAAGGTTCACACGGATTGATACGCGTAGAACCAGACCTCAGAAACCTTACTACGTCCAAGCCAACTAACTTGGGGAGTTAGTTGAGCTTGGAAAGGCTGGAACCAACCATGTAAGGCTCTCGAAAACGAAGATTTATTCGAAGGAGTCTTTATCGGACTTAAAAAGAAGAAATTTTAAGTTTTGAGGGTCTAGGGGTAAAATGGTCTTTTCCAGGCCAAGGGTAATATCGTAATTACCCTAAGGAATTAATTAATTAATTTAATTAAAGAAACAATTAAGCTCAGGTTGACCCAAAATGGTCCATTTCGCAAGGGTCACTCCACCCGAGTTCGAGCCCCATTGGAAGCAACAAATTGATGATTTAATTGTTGATTAAAATCTGATTTTCATAGGGGCAAAGTGGTCCTTTCACGTATAATTAAATAAATCAGATTTTTGTTTGTTAAGGAGAGTCCTAAATTGACTAAGTCATCATCTAATCCTAAACAACTTCACACGTTTCACTCTCTCACGTCTATCATACTTTCACGTTCAAAACTCTCTTGTTCTCTCAGCCAAATTAACGTGAAGAACATAGAATATAACAAAAGTTCTTCACACTTGAAGAACTCACAGAAAAATCTAAGAAAGCAAGCAAACCAAAAACGTTAAGGCAAAGAGAAGATTCCGTCGAGTTGGTGGTGAAACTTGAGAAGGCTTGGACTGATTTTTGGAAAGGGTTTTAGGCAGCAACTTCTACGTTTGAACATCAATTAAGGTATGGGTTTCTTCACTCTTGGTCCCCTTTCCAAGATACCCCTTAAGATTCAAGATATTCACTCCGAAAACTAGGGTTGTTCCCCCTTTGCATGTCCCTGTCACTAACTCCCAATGATTCGTAGGTTGGGTTTTGTTTACTGGTAGATTTAGGTATGTGTGATGTTTTTGTGTTGAATGTGAATATGTTTATGTACGTTAAATCACGAAAATGACAACCAATGTGTGATAAAAAAAATGATGTGTGTGTGTGCACGTTTGGCAGTGAACTTAGTCACTGTTGAAGTTGTGAAATGGCATGTTTTATCCTTGTGTTTTGCAAAAATTGTACACAACGTGATGTTCATTATAATGAAATGTGGTTGATTGAATAACAATCTTTTAGCCACATAAATCTATGGCAGATGCGCCTAAAAATGTGTTAAAATGGTATATGAATACACACTATGAATCAAGTGAAAACGTTGATAAAAATGAATGGAAAAATGACCAAATTTTCCAGCAACTATGCAATGTTAATTTAGACTAAAGTGGAATAGAGAAATATGGAAATTAATTAGTTTTAAAAGGGTGAGGCCACCAGGATTCGAACCTGTGACCTCACCCGTGTAGCTACTGTAAATCGGGAAAAGGAGATGAAAAATGGGTCTGGGGGGAATCAAACTCGGGCTGCTGGAAGAGAAAGGAGAGAGTAATTAATTAATTAACTAAATGGGAGGTGTGGGAATCGAACCCACGACCTCCAGGCAGCGAGTGAAAGAAGAGAAAATAAAGAAAAGAAAATGTGAGGCGTGGGAATCGAACCCACGACCTCAAGGTTAGAAAGGGGATGAGCAAAATAAATAAGAAAATAAGTGAGGCTGTGGGGGCTCGATCCCACAATATCACTGCCAAACGCCTAGCCTATGGGAGTTTAATTAAAAAAATAAAAAAAGGAGGTTGTGGGGGTTCGAACCCACAACCTCACAGCCTCTAGCGAATTTAAATTAAAATAAGGAGGCTGTGGGGGTTCGAACCCACAACCTCCCTATTCCAGCGTATATAGGGAATAAAATAAAAGAGGTTGTGGGGGTTTGATCCCACAACCTCTTGATTTAGGCGAAATGGGACTATAGTATTTTAATGAAAAATAAAAAAAAGGGGTTGTGGGGTTCGAACCCACAACCCTTTGGCCAAACTAAGAAGAAAAACAAGTAGAAAATTAAAGATACAATGTTAATGTTGGGGTTCAATTTAGAGTACCAATGTGATGGAGATTAAAAATAAAATCAATGAAAAATGTAAATGTTATCCAAGTGATTCGAACTTGGGTTTCCTTGCCCAAACTTCCGTATAGATACATAAGTCATACGTGAACAAAATATCAAAGAATAATGCCACCTACTTAGATCGAAATCAAGATCTTGGCATGGATAAAAGATACATAAGTCTTGTACTACATAGTCTTAGGAATGTATGAATCACTTAACGAATTATGAATGAAGCCTTATGGCTTGTGTGTATAGACTCATAAGTCTACCATACGTTTTAAAGAAGTGAACCTAAGATGTATGTAACGAAAGGATGTAACCCTAGAAGGGTTAAGTATGAGTGTAGAACACACTAAATGGCCTAGTGCATTGACATACGATGAAATGATTATTATGTAATGAAATGACAAAGCCCTAGAAGGGTTAAGTAAGAGTGTGAAACACACAAATGGCCAAGTATATTGGCATATGATAAAATGAACATTCACGTAATATGGGGTGAGTAATTATGAAGAATAAATGTGCTAATGTTAATGAATGTGGTGACAACATGATATGAGGCTAATGTAAAAGATGAGAACAATCTCAAATGAGCCTAAGTAAATGTTACCAAAACGTACTCACCTATGAGAGTGTAAAGTTAATGAAGAGACCAGTCTCTATGAAGACTCTAATGAAAATATTGAGATTAACAGGGAGAAAACTGCTGGACTATGCCATCCCACAGTGGAAACCGGTAGGCGAGGGATGCCGTTAGGGGAGTACACAGGGTTGAGGCGCTGATAAGCAGTAATTATATGCTAAAGTACGATGACACTTAATACTAATGATGAGATGAGAAATCATCTATTGAGCTATGATGTCCTCATACTAGCAGCCATCTTCTATGACTTATGAGTTGAATGTCATGGAACATTATACTGAGCACCGATAGAGTAGCTATGAGCAGTGATTCCTTCTTCCGGGAAGGGCGGAGGTTCACGTAACTCTCATGAGATGACACTGTCCGGCTTGCCGGGTATGGGTCTCCTTATATCTCCTGGTCTTCGAACCTATATTGCCAATATAGGGATCTTGCGGGGTTAAATTCCCAAGTACGGTAGCATGTTTTGGGTCACTTTGGCCGGTGATTCCATCTATTTTCGGTGTGGGGGATACACTGGATTTCATGATGCTCACATGATATATGTCGGTTAAAGTTAAAGTTCCCAATGAATGAATGAGGCTAGCCTCAAATGAAGCGCATAATGAAATGAATGATACCAAAGGTGTTAGGATATGATAATCAAGAGGTAAGCTAGACTCAGGTAATGACACTAGGTTATTCTTGATCATTGCACAGCGAACCCGATGAAAGTCTTAAACTACACCCTAGGTATAGATGGTGTTTACACTGGCCTATGAATGAAATGAAATGAAGTACCTATGAATGGATGAAGAAGACTCTATGTTTGCTAATAAAGACTCCCTAGTTGAAGTCCCATTTGTTGAGCCCTCATTCTGGAAAGTCTTAATGTTAAGTCTATGATTCCAAGGACTCACGGCATATGAATGAATGATATGAAAGATGTTATGTGCTATATGCAATATGATATATGCTATGTGTAAGATGTTATGTGCTGTGTGCAGTATGATAATTATGATGATACATGTTACTCTCATGGCATGACTTTCCTAATCCAAATTTGGAAACCTCACTGACTTTCCTAATCCAAATTTTGAAAGCTCACTTACTTTCCTAATCCAAATTTGGAAGATTCACTAACTTTCCTAATCCCAATTTTGCAAGTCCACTAACTTGACTTTTCATAATCATGTTGTTAGGAAAGAGCAATCTTTTCTCATGCATGTCCTTGGTGTGTGCTTGCATATACCCATACTAAGTACAAGTCTGTACTAACCCTATACAACTCTATAATTTTAGTTGCAGGCACAGGTGGACGCTATAGCTAAAGGTTGACACTGAAGCTATCTGGACATCGACCATTCCTCCGGACTTGGTTGGTCCTCATGCATTTCGAGGATGCTGCCATTTATATTCTATCTTAGTTTTAGAGTTGACCTAGTGGAGCATGTTCCACTAGCGTTTCTTTCCTGTTTTATTCAGACATTGTATTGGTGCCATTTTGGAAAGTACATCTTTATTACTATATTGTAGTATTTCTTTCATTTGATCATCTTAATATTAGATGGTTGATGGTGAACAATTATGTATTAATGAGAATGTTTAATAAGTAAGTTAAGAAACAAAAAGTTTTTAATTTTCCGCTAAAATTAACCTACATGAAGTAAGAATGATGTATGTAGGCTTGTCTGCGACCTCTGAGAGGTCAACGACACCGGTCTCGTCTGGGGTCTAGATTCCGATCATGACAAAGTTGGTATCAGAGCACTTGGTTAAATTCCGAGAATAATGAGTTCACATCAACCACATTAAGTAGTTTCTAAGTCATGGTAGTGAAGTGCACCACTATCCTGGATTAGAGACTGCATGATGCGTAGGAAAATTTCCCTTCTTCTGATCTTATCGTGCTTTTCCTTTTGTCGAATTTCTTGGTCTTATGAGAGTGTCTAACATCAATTCTTATTGTTTTCAGAGAATGAATACTTGGAGAACCATTGGTCAGAGGAGAGGAGGTGCATCTGCTGGGAACAATCAGGTTCGACCCCAGGCTGCAACTGAAGGAGTGGATATACCAGTTAACCCAGCTGGGTTGACTGCTGCTGAGGTGAGGGCATCTCTGGACCAGATGGCAACGGCCATTACTATGCAGACCCAGGCAATGACTGCCCAGGTCAACCGGTAGGATGTTCAGAGGGAAAAACCACCGGTTCGTAGCATGGCTGACAGGCTAAGAGACTTTACGAGGATGAATCCTCCCATTTTCACAGGGTCTAATACTTCAGAGGACCCCTAGGAGTTTGTGGACGAGGTGCATAAGATTCTGGTGGCTATGGGGGCCACAGATACCAAGAAGGCTGAGCTGGCTTCCTATTTGCTCAAGGATGTGGCACAGACTTGGTGCTAGATGTGGCAGGATAGCCGAGCTTTGGGCGGAGTTCCAGTTCCTTGGGAGCTGTTTAAGGCAGCCTTTCTGGAGAGATTCTTTCCCAGAGAAATGAGGGAGGCCAAGGTTGAGGAGTTCATCAACCTTAATAAGGGATCTATCACAGTCAGGGAGTATTCCCTGAAATTTGTTAAACTATCCAGGTATGCCACTTTCCTTAACATCTAACAACAAGGATGAGATGAGTACTGAAGTTTGTTAAGTTATCCAGGTATGCTACTTCCCTCGTGTCTAACAGCAGGGATGAGATGAGCAGGTTCCTCACAGGAATCAATGGAGATCTGGAGGAGGAGTGTCTGTCTGCGATGCTCCATAATAATATGGACCTCTCCAGGTTGATGGTGCATGTCCAGCAGGTAGAGGACAGCCGAAAAAGGGGTATTCGTGATGCTAGGAGGCCTAAGTCTCAAGATCAGGCAGGTCACAGCCATGGAGGCCACATAAATAATTTTGGCGTCCGTGAGCAGCCCAGGTTCAAGAAGGGGCAACAGAGTTCTGGGATCTCTAACTTTAAGAGGAGTACAACACCTAGAGGAGGCAGACCTGAGCCCAAGAGCGGCAATGGAGGTGAGATGCAGCGTCCTAAAAAGAATTGTGCTAAGTGTGGCCGAGCTCACAGTGGAGAGTGCAGACAGGGCACTAATGCCTGCTTCGGTTGCGGTAAGAGTGGGCACATGGTTAGATACTGCCCACAGAACAGAGGTCAGGCTGGAGGTAATGATCAGCCTAGGCCTAATCCACAGGGTGCAGCAGCAGCCGAGTTCCTAAGAGGAACAGGTTCTATGCCCCGAAGGGCAGGGAGGAGCAGGAGAAGTCCGCTGATGTGGTCACAGGTATGCTGCAAGTATTCTCAACTTCTGTTTATGCTTCTTTACTTGATCCAGGGTCTACGTTTTCCTTTGTAACTCCTTTGCTTGCTCTCACTTTTGAGATATTGCCTGAAGTTCTGCATGATCCTATAGTGGTTAGTACACCTTTAGGAGAAAAGGTAAGAACTGATAGATATACAAGGATTGACCAATAGTGATAAGTGGTAAGACTATGTGTGCAGAGTTGGTTGAGTTACCCATGCATGATTTTGATGTTATTCTTGGCATGGACTGGCTTCACAGTTGTTATGCTTGCTTGGACTGTCGTAGTAGAGTGGTGAGATTTAGTTTCCCTAATGAAGAGGAGCTAGTCTGGGAGGGGTACAACTCGAGTCGTCCTAACCTCTTGATTTCGAACTTTAAGGCCAATAAAATGATGTCCAAGGGTTTTTTGTGTCATCTTGTGAGTGTTAATGATTTATATCATGACATTCCTTCCATAGACTGAGTGTCTGTAGTGAATGAGTTCCTAGATGTATTTTCTGATGATTTGCCTGGAGTCCCTCTCCCTCGAGAGATTGATTTTGGTATTGACTTAGAACCTGATACTAAACCAATTTCAATTCCTCTTTACAGAATGGCTCCAGCTGAACTCAAAGAGTTGAAGCTGCAGTTAAAAGATCTCACTGACAAGGGTTTCATTCAGCCGAGCATATCCCCTTGGGGCGCTCCAGTGTTGTTTATGAAAAATAAAGATGGAACCCTTAGAATGTGTATCGATTATCGGCTGCTCAACAAAGTCAATATAAAGAATAAGTATCCACTTCCCAGAATAGATGATTTGTTCGATCAGCTCCAAGGGTCTAGTTTCTTCTCTAAGATTGCTCTTCGTTCAGGGTATCATCAGCTTAGGGTTAGGGATGGAGATATCCCAAAGACAGCCTTTCGTACCCGTTATGGTTACTATGAGTTCTTAGTCATATCATTTGGTCTTACGAATGCACCTGCTGCATTTATTGACCTCATGAACCGAGTCTTTCGTGACTACCTTGACTCTTTCGTCATAGTATTCATTGATGACATTCTCATCTACTCTAGGACCAAGGAAGAGCATGAACAACATTTGAGACTAACCTTGCAGGTACTTAGACAACATCAGTTGTATGCCAAATTCAGCAAGTGTGAATTTTGGCTTGGATTAGTGGCCTTTCTGGGTCATGTTGTGTCCGATCAGGGCGTGGAGGTGGATCCCAGGAAGACTGAGGCTGTGAAGAACTGGCCAAAGCCTCTTACTCCCACTGACATCCGTAGCTTTTTGGGATTGGCTGGTTACTACCGCAGGTTTGTGGAGGGCTTTTCTTCCATTGCTGCCCATTGACAGCTTTGACTAAGAAGAAAGCCAAGTTTGAATGTACGGAGACTTGTGAGAAGAGTTTCCAGGAGATCAAGGACAGACTCACTTCAGCCCCGGTGTTTACTTTGCCTAATAGTGGTGAGAATTACACTGTTTATTGTGATGCATCTAGGGTTGGTTTGGGTTGTGTTCTTATGCAGGTTGGTAAGGTGATAGCCTATGCATCCAGACAGCTCAAGGTTCATGATCAGAACCGTTTAATTCCCAAACACTCTCTGCCCTAAAACTGTCTTTTTCCTCCATTGTTCTTCAATCGGTGATCATGTTCGGGCACGTGGGATACTCCTTGAAAGTTCACAAGTGCACACAATCACCCCATTACTCAGATAGGTATTTCAATTTCTCTTAAAACTTTGAATTCTCGTTCATAGTTGCAATTAGGAGTATGGAAGTGGCTCTTGACCTTGGGACTACATTTGTTATAATTTCATGCTCAAAATTGGTTAGTTACATCCCTCTGATGATAGAGTGTGGTTGTGTAGACTTGCAGTGTATATAAACTGTGGGTATCATTGTATTTCAGACAATTCCGACTTAGGGTTTCTTACTATGGCTGAATTGCATTAAAAAAATGTTTGAATTCAAAACCCTAGAAATGAACAATTCGTCTGTAGGGTGTTAAAATTGCATGTCTAAACTTGATTGTGTAAAAAGTCGTATAACAGTTAGACCTTTAAAAAAGGCCTGAAATCTTTCTTAGACCAACAGTACGAGACCACGTCTACGGACCGTCGATTGATCGACGAGCCATCGATAGGGTCCTTCAACTGCATTAACCTAATAATACCTAAGTCTAAATGATGGAAGTGCACTACGGTCCGTCGATTGATCGGCTGACCGTTTAGCACGTCCGTCATTTCTTTCAGAGAACTTTTTTTTGACTAACTCCTAAAATAAACCTAAGTGTCAGACGACCGAGGTAGACTGTCCCTCGATTGGTGGATGAACCGTTTTGAATGTCCCCATTTCTATTAGAGAAGTATATTTTCCATGCCTATATTGAATAATTCTAAGTGTTGAACGACGTACCCCATCGTCGGACCGCCGATGATTCCCGTCGATCTGAATTTGCATAACAGAACTGTGTTGTTTATTTCTCAAGTTTTCGTCGCTTTGAATTTCGAGTGTGTAGTAACGCTGAGTGAGACTAACAACTACTCTACAGGTACCAATGGATGCAAATTAGGATATTGTCTATCAAAAAAAATGGCAAATACAAGTCGGTTGTCCCGTCTCGTCGGATTATCTTAGAATCTGACAATGTGCAATACCCTTCCTACATCCCTCCGGGTGCCGTAAATTGAAGTGAAGCTACACGAGTCATAAGGTGAACCCCCCAGAAGTTTACTCCCGGCGTAGTCACTACCTCCTAGTCTGATCAGGATTGCACATTGACCTACTCACAAAACGGTGTTGGTTCTAGTTCTGAAGGGGACTCAATGTCCGGGTTCGAGTCTACTTCCGCCTCAGGGTCGGCCCAATCCTCTGGGTCTAAGGCGTCTACTGTTCCGGTTCCAATTCTCAAGGAGCCACTAGGTTGGAGGGCCACGAAAAGAAAGCCTCGTTTGATGAGGCTACCTCTACACCCGCACCCCATGCTGACGACCCCGCACCTAAAGCTGATGAACAAAACTGTGGGGCATCGATGTTCAATACCAGGTGTACAGAGATGCAAAAATGTTGAATAGAAAGGGGGTGGTGACTCAGTTAGTCATAATAGAGCGTCGGGTACTCATAGGAAATTTACACACAGTCCCACAGTTGCACATAATGTTTAACCTGCACAAGTTTGAATAGATGGCTCATGATTTAGAATCCTACAGGGAGGCGATAGTCAGGGAGTTCTATGGGTCCTACGTCGCTACTCTACGAGGGTCCCTAGACAAGCGGGCAAGACCTGCCAAATAGGTCGTTCTCACCTATACACTAATTCGGGGCCGCCATGTTCATATATCGGAGTCTACCATCTACTGTTTCATGTATGGTCCCTCCACTGCTCCACAGGTGACGCGAACTACTATTGAATTGCACTATAGGTTTCAGGTGGTATACAGGGGTGTAATTTGAGCGTATCAAATTCTCGCTCAAAGTTTGGGTGGAATATTGCGCATTGAGATGCGACAAAGAAATTGTTGCCACAATACCTGTTGACCGATGGTGAGAGGGTAGATTGGGTGAGAGACCTTTGAGGGATGATCAAAAAAGCTACCCTCACTTTTGCAGCAAAGTTCTTGTGGATACAAGTCTGGCACATGTTATCACCCATGTAAGCGGATAATGTGGTCACATGGGATATGGTAGTGTTTGTAATAGCTTTGATAGCGGGACTAGAGATTGACTTTGCCGATCGCTTATATCGGTGATCCAAGAGAGGGCCTTCAAAACCTCTACCACCTACCCTTGTGCTTGTCTGATTTTCCAGCTATGTAGGGAAGCCAGGGTGCCAATTTTGTAATGTGATACACTAAGTATCCCTATGAGGAAAATTGATATAGGCCTCATCAGGGATCACATAGATCTCATATATAGCCATAAATGGCATCACATCAACAAACCATACAACCAAGGCAAGGATCACCTTCACACATACTCATCCAACCATAAAACCAAGGCAAGGATCAAAACTCACCTTTTCTCCCTCAAGCATATAGATACCATCTCATCCAAGAAATCACATCTAGAAGGCCACTGGACAAGAAAACATAAGAGACAGATCTTATAAAGTTAAGTTCTATGGCACGACATGAGAATAGTGAAGAAGGGAAACTCTATCGTCATATCGCCTCTTGCTCATTGATGTGTCGCGACTCACCATCGATGAACGAGACTCTACTAGACATGGAAATATGAGACTTTGGACCCTAAAATCACTTTTGTAACCTCATGCTCTGATAGAAGGTTTGTCACGACCGGGGAGCACCCCTTAGAAGTAACATGGCGTACTTGACCTCTTAGAGGTCTTATACATGCCCATAGTTATCATTCATAACATTTTCATAGGTAAATTTATCGGAAAATTTATAACTTTAAGAGCACATCATATGCTAGAACATCACTTCCATTATATTAATGAAGTCATTTAATTATGTTATTTGCTTAGGTGATTAATTAAGGTTTAGGGGAAGTCTAATAAATTTAATTAAGGCACTATATAAAGACCTAAACCGAATTAAACTAACACAATTGCCTTCAACTCCCAAACTCAAAATCATCTTCCATCTTTGTACTTTCTCTTTCCCCAAAGAAGACTCCATTGAAGACCAATATCAAATGTCTTAGGGCTGCAAGATTGCTACTTTTTCTATATCAATCTTCCTAAATATTTAAGGTATGGAAGCTATTCTCCTATGGAACTCCTTTCCCCAAAGTGTTCTTCAAATTTCATTTCCAAAACTTGATAAAAGCATGCGTTTCACTCCTAATCAAAAATTGATCTTTAAATTTGTATTGTTCTTGGTTTCTTTTGAGTATTATTTACATAATATTTTTTATTATTGGTGAATTAGGGTAATTCTTCATGTTATATCTAGTTCTATAGAAGAGATAAAAAATTTACCCTATTTCCCTAACCCTAAGTTATGAATTTATGATGAATTGAACAGTGATTATGCAATTGACTAAGTTCTTGTGTTAATAACTATTATATATTTTTTTTAACTCTATTAATGGATGAATATGGTTGGTTAATTGTAAGACCATGGAAGAAGGTTTGTGAAGGCGTAATTGAAATGTCTTGCTTTTATGGATTGTGAGATTATGATTAACGTGTAATTATATAAGGTTGATTTGAATCACTTATGTGTCTTACTATGATAAGATGATGATAATGTGTTAATCTCACATATGAGAGTTTTATTGAAAAAAAGTTTTCATGCATTTCCTAATGATCTAATGATATTATATACAAGGGGTTAGTCTCCTATGACATATACTAAGCTATGATGATTAATAAAAGCTTAAAGACATTTAAAAAATTGACTTTAGCTTAACATTGAGTGAACTAGTTATGAGAGGTGTCCCTTCCCAATGTCAGAAGGTAGGTTCACAACGATTCTCATGCGATAGAGATTACAATGAAATTGTACATAAAGAGGGTGTGAAGTATGTCTCCTAGTTCTTGAACTATGTTGCCTCCATAGGAATACTAGCTAGTTTATCCACCTAGAATGCTATGTTCATGTTATGGTACTACCTTAGAAAGTAGACCACTTTCTTTTGGTGTAGGATTTCATGACACCGCATTCCACATTTAGCTCATGTGGTCTATGTCGGTTAAGACAATTGTTTCCGAAAATAAAATTAAGTAATGAATGAACACTAACTATGGTGACTTAAAGGGTTTGACTTAGTCTAGGTAGAGATATGAGACTCTACCTATTCATTGCAGTAGTTGGACTTGAGGTCTGTCCTAAGAGGTTGTTCTTGTGCTCTTATAATGTAAATGATATGTATATGTTGAATTTGCATATTGATGACCAATATGATTTTAATCACACTTATGAATATGTTTGTCACATCTGGGGAGCACCCCTAGAAGTAACATGGAGTACTTGACCTCTCTAAGGTCTTATACAAGCCCATAGTTATTATTCATTGCATTGACATAGTAAATTTAGCGGAAAATTTAAAACTTTTCATAGCACATCATATGCTAGAAACATTACTTCATATATAGGTAAAATATAAGTCATAATACATATTTAGACCTTAAGTCTCTTTAACATCTTAGACTCAACAGCATTAGAGTACAATAGGGACACGACCCATAAGACACATTACATAACTATACAATATTTAAAGACTTTACAAAAAAGACATAAGTAGGAGATACTTGAACTTAAGGATTCCTTTCGTTGAGCTTGGGAATCATCTATCAAGCTCTTCACCATTCATGACATCCTTTAAGTATCCATAACCTACACTTTGTGTAAAAGTAGAGAATAATGGGTTTAGCACAAGAATGTACTAAGTATGGCAACATGCAAAAACATGCATTTAAAAGGGACATTTTCTTTTAAATCATACTTCATGCCATTTTGAATAAATCATCATGAAACCTTAATTCAATAACATTTTTATCATTCACATACTTCATATAAACATATTCGAACACCAAACATTACATAAGATCACATATAGAATTTATGACATTTTTTAGTCACATTACAGTGAGCTCTCTTTCCCTTAACAGTGAGCTTTATTTCCTTTTATTCACTAACTTCCCAAGTAACCCTCTAGTGATACTTGGTGCAATGCATCACCTTAAGGCCACAAGGAAACATACATATAATCTACAAAATCCAACACATATCATCATAGAAGTATAATACAACTTAGACATATTTAAACCAATACCACAGGACAATTACAGTAACTACCTTTAACTTGAACATATACCAACTTCACTTCATATTCATGTATTACAAAACCTTACTCACAATCCTATTCTAAGCCTACTAGTGCAATGTATATGTGAAGCGCCATAACCTCACACATACTTAGTAAACCTATCATAAAACCACAAGCCTCACCATCCAATTCATACATCAACAAGTAAGTGAATATAACTTCATTCATATCAATACAAGACCTTTACCATGTTGTCAATAATATCAACATTATACATATAGACTCATACCATGCACATCTTCATAACAAGTAGACCAATACTACAATGTTATGCCTAAAGACATAATCATAATCATATATATTAGGTCACCCCTCTAGGACTTCCTAAGGAGCTACTTGTGCAATGTCTAGATGGGTTCATTACTTCCACTTATCTTAAGTAACCTCCCTTAAGTCATCCTAGTTAGGATCCTAGTCATTTACTTAAATTGTCCATTTTACTTTAGGGAGACTATAGCCTTAACCGACACTAAGACCATGGGTACTAAACATGGAATTTGGTGTTGTAGAGCCTCACACCAATGGAAGGTGTTCCTACCTAGCCAAGGTAGAACATTAACATATATACTAGAATCCTAAGTGAATTCACTTTGCTAGATCCTATGTGGCAAGCATAGTTTATGGAACTTAGAGATAGGTAATTTCCTTTACATGCCATTGGACAATTGGGGCCTCATCTCATTAGAAAACAAGGGTGAATCTTCCTCAAAGGGAAGTCAACACCTCATGTGGGTCCATAGGTGAGTATTCCTCTAAGGAAGTCAACACTCTATAAGGGACAAATGGTGAATCTTCCTACAATGAAAGTCAACACCTCTCAATGTCAAGTTCACTCGGTGCTAAGCTAAGTTCCCTTTTATTGAAAACCCATTATTACATTTTTCATAAAACATAGGCTTAGAATATTTTATTCTCATATGCTTATAGCATACTCAAGCACAAATCTAGTTTTAGAGTAATGTAGGGCACCCCTATCAAGGCTCCTCTACTTACTATACCATCATACAAGTGTGTGAGTGTATACATAGATGTGAATAAACCTTTTACATAACACCTTAAAACTACACATGACCATACATTCATTTCATGCAGATAGAAACAAAAGGTAGGAACTATCCTATCAAGGTACACATGTGCAATGTATAGACAAGGTCACATACCCTTGCCCATGCTAGTACACTTATAAAGTCATCCTAGCTAAGGAAACACATATACTACTTTCATAAACATCATCTTAACATACATAGTAGTAGACACTAGTGAATATGAGAACTACCTTTCATTTAGACACCATGACATATACTACTTGTAACATACATGTAAAGTGAGTGTGTGTGTACATTGGTCAACATGATCACATAATGGCTATCAAGAAGACATTGAGGAAGCCACCCTCTTAGACCATAATACTCTTTCAAGCATAGACCACACAACACACAATAGCATAGGAGACAAATCAACTTCATAGAACACTTTAAGACTCCTAACATTAGCTATTCATACATTCACATAGGGTTACATGTGTAGGGGTCATAAATCATTAACACTTAACCCATGACAGCACCTACACATTCTCTTACATAGCCATTCACATGCTCATAACAATAGTAACACAACCTAGGTTCACAACTATAATACAAGACTAGGCACAAGTTACACATAAGGTGATCATCATAATCACTCACTCATATAATCATCAATTTGCATTCAAGGCCATTGTCAACACATATATAATGACATAAATTAAACACCGCCACCATAAGTGGACCATACCACACAATGCCATACAAGGCTTTATCAACTACATTAATATAGAAAAGTAAAGAAGATAAGCGTTCTTACCAATTTCTCACCCTTTGATCATCATTGACCAATACACCTTGTTTATCAACAATTCATACATAGGGCAGTAGCTTAATGTACTTTAATCATCGAAAAAACCATGTACAAGTCGTCACAAGAGCATGATTCAACTAGTGCACTATATCCCATTTTGTGTTGAAAGTAGACTGTCATAGATTACTCATTAATATACTTTACATTGTTTATCATGATTAACATTCATAATATACCAATAATATCAACCTAGGGCAGTAGCTATAGCCATAGAAATTAAGATTAAATCATGTTTCATCTACCCTAAATCGATATCACATTATGTTCATAGCATTATCAACTTTAAGGTTAAAACATGTAAATCAATCCTTATCAAGGTTCCTTTGATTTGATCATTAAGGGTTTATAGCCATAATTCATTCATAACATCAACCTAAAATAGTATCTATAAGAATCTTCACCTAATTGATTTCAACATTAAATCATTAAAAAGGCAACATTACAGTGAATCATAAGTTACCCCTTAATAGCTTAGAAGCAAATAGATCAATTAGTACTAAGATTTCTTTAATTTGAGCATACCATATTTGTATTCACAATTCAACCTACTGATCATCCTAAGGCAGTAGCTACAAGAAACACAACATAATCGAAATTCACTTTTATTCATTAAAAGGTCAATGGTACAGTGAATCATAGAAACCTAAGCTAAACATGTTCAAATCTTCATACATTGATCCACATGGATCTTTCATCCTCAATTCAACATTAATCCACGTAAATAACAGTATATATAATCACTTCGACGTAATAGAATCACATTTCAATCGATAACAAGTCAAGATCACAAAGCTCATGCAAGGACTAAATCAAGTTTGGAAGGGACATGGGTTCATCATGATATTCGAGTCAAATTCACGTTAAAACCACTGTATTAAATTCAATTCATCATGATATAATCGTTCAAACCATTTTTAGAAGGAACCCATGGATAGATTGAAGAAGAAGGTGTTTGATCATATTCTTCTCTTTGAAATCTTTGAGATTAACTCTCTAGATGGAAGAATAACTAGAGATGAAGATCACCATACCTGTTTATTCATGAAAACATTTTTAAAATTGATGAATCATCCAAGGAAATACGAGCTCCCAGCTGTTCTTGAGCTTCACCAACAATGGTGGTTTCTAGGGAGAATATTTTTGGAGGGAAAGGTTCAATTTGTGTGAGTTTGTTTGGGAATGGGTTGATCACGTTTTTGATCACTTAAATACACCCAAAAATAACCAAATAATTCATGTGGGGTCAGATTAGCACGTGGGGTTAATTTCCCATTCACCCCTTTATTGAAACAGTGAACACGCAGCAGGCGGCAGGCCACCATCGACGGAACCATGGTCAGTCGATGGGCCATGCATGGCTTTCGTCGATTGATCCTTGGCCAATTTTTGTCTTTAGACCAGCCCAAGATATGTATACCAATCGACAAGACCTTACCACGGGCCGTTGGTTGACCAACTGGCCGCTGTTTGGAACGTCGATTGACACTGCCATGGCAGTGTCTCGACCAGCCTTTGGTCATTCTTGTGGGCCTTTTTGCGGGCCCTTTAGAAGTCTTACCCAGACGTTTCCAACTTAAATACAACCCTTAACAGGTTTTAGACATTCCACATAAGTTTCACCCAAATCAAACACCTGCAACAGGGCCAAACATGCAAGGCCCCATGAAGACACACTCATGCATGTCTCGAGGCTATCTTTCGAACGTCTTGGACGTTCTTGGACATTTGACCTCCAAACTTCTCGAAACTCCATATAATACCATTTAACATAATTATAACTCATTTTAAGACTCTTTAGGATTTCATATAATTTTAAGCATGCATAGACACATGAGGCACATAGGTGACTAGTCGTCGAACGTTTTGGTCGACCCTTGATGTTTGACTTCCAATTCACCTCAAATTTTATACACTACCTCTAAATCCTATTATAAGTCATTTTAGGACCTTATAAACTTAATACAACCATGCTAGGCTCTATATACCCTAACTAATTTTGGAGGTCTTACAATATCCCCCACTTGGGAACATTCTTCCTCGAATGACACTTAGAACTTTTCAATCACAACAAGGACTTCAATGCATCATAGAGAAGTTTATATTAATCATAAAATCATCACATATAAGGTAATGCACCAAAATTACAAGGAACACAACTTCACATTATTTAGCACTCAATGCACACAAGCAAGCAAAACTTCAATTCACTCACTCTTTAATGCATCAAACACAAAGACTATTATCATGCTTATAGGAGGTACATACTTCTCCAAATCACAACATGGTCATTAGACTTCAATTCATTAAGAGATAATCTTGAAAGGCCACACATAGGCAGATTTACAACATATCCTCAAAATCTATTTAAGCACTCATACTCCAATGCACATAGTCTTGAGTTAATTGAATCAACAAAGATCTTTATTAGTTATACCTAGTGTCATGAAGGTCATACTCAAACATACCATGCTTAGTTGTGTCCATGGAGGAATTCCCTTTCCACAACACACTTAAATGTATCATGAGTTCACACCTTAGCAAAGTACAAGGTTGATTTCCTTTTAAAATGAGAAATTCTCAACTTATAAACCAAGACATGCTCATGTTTTCTTCCTAGTGAAGTCCAAATGGTAAGTCACACCAAATACATAACAACAAATAGGAAGCCACTTCACAAATTTTCAAATTCTAACATAGCACTAGCCTTTACAGTAAGACTCATTTGGGGAAAACAATACAAATTACAGGCACACACATGAACACTTAGCTAAACATGATTTTACCTTTCAAGAGTGAGCCTACAATCATGCTTTACAAACCATACAAGTCACAAAATTTTCAAGAGACTCAACATATTTCATTTTAAAGAGAATCAACTATTCATTATAAGGCTAAACATTACACGTCACAAGTGATTACAACCAAGTTCTTATCTTATCTCATGAAGTCAAATGTACCATTGGCATGTTAGGATGTACAATACTCATGAGAAAACATGTATTTAATAAAAATTTCCATTCATGCACTTTGGAATCTAAAAATACCTTTAAGGTAATGTCAATCAATACATACCAAACATATAAAGTTCATGCATTCATACTTTATGCAAGACTTTATTCTAGAACAAGCTCATCAAGAATTCATTAAATTCAAGAACAAGCAAAAATAGAAGGTCAAGGTAAACAATACCTATAACCTTACTATTCAATCACCATCCCCCACCTAGGGTAAAACCAATTAAGAGAAACTTAACCCAACCTTAAGAGGATCTTAACTTAACGAGATTCATATTTCAACAATTACAAGTGATGAGTACTTAGAAGGAATTTACAGTAAGTCAACTTAGTAACACCAAGGTATTCTAAACCTTATCGTTTTAAGCAAATCATCAAGTTAGATCATACCATTCAACCACATAAGGTTTTCATACATTCAATACACACCAAGGTCACACAACATTAGGTAAAAACAACAAGGAGACTTAGCCATAAAATTCTTCTTTCGTTTCCTAGAAAACTACAGCAAGGTGACTTCTACGTCACTAAAACCCACATCATCACCCTACCAAGTCAAGCATACTACCTTTACACCTAGTATTATGTGTACACCAAAGACTCCAACCCATACTAGGCAACTTAGAAGGGACCACATTTATACAAAGGGAAACATTGAACACTTTTAGACACATATTCTTATGGTAGCATGCTTTCATAGGTAGTCACTAAGCATTTCAAGTTCAAATCATAATAGTAAGCCACCAACATGTAAAACCATATAGTAACACACCATTTCAAAAGAAACTCATGTCAACCATAATAAATTCTAATATGCTTTAACTATATCATGATATACATTCTTCAACATAACATGCTTATTCACAAATATCTCATTCATAGCCATAATTGGCATCACATCATCAAAACATGCCAAAATTCACCTTCACACATACTCATTCAACAATAAAACCAAGATAAGCATTTAAACTCACCCTCTTCTCCCTCAAGCATAGAGATACAATATCATCCAAGTAATAACATCTAAAAGACCACCGGACAAGAAAACATAAGAGAGAGATCTTATAGAGTTAAGTTCTATGGCGCGATATGAGAATGATGAAGAAGGGAAACTCTATCGTCCTATATCCTCTCTACCATTTGATGTGTCGCGACTCACCACCAAAGCTACGAGACTCTACTAGACGTGGCAATATGAGACTTTTAGAATCTAAAACAACTTAATAAACCTCATGCTCTGATACCACATTTGTCACATCCGGCGAGCACCCCCTAGAAGTAACATGGCGTACTTGACCTCTCGGAGGTCTTATAAAAGACCATAATTATAATTCATCGCATTGACATAGTAAATTTAGCGGAAAATTTAAAACTTTTCATAGCACATCATATGCTAGAAACCTTACTTCATATATAGGTAAAACTTAAGTCATAATACATATTTAGACCTTAAGTTTCTTTGCCATCTTAGACTCAACAACATTAGAGTACATTAGGGACACCGCCCATAACACACATTACATAACTATACAATATTTAAAGACTTTACAATAAAGACATAAGTAGGAGCTCCTTGAAGTTAAGGATTCCTTTCATTGAGCTTGAGAATCATCTATCAAGCTCTTCACCATTCAAGACATCCTTTAAGCATCCATGACCTACACTTTGTGTATAAATTATAGAAGAATGGGATTAGCACAATAATGTACTAAGTATGGCAACCATGCAAAAACATGCATTTAAAAGGGATTTTTCTTTGAAATCATACTTCATGCCATGTTGAGTAAATCATCATAAAACCTTAATTCGATAAAATTTATATCATTCACATACTTCATATAAACATATTTGAACACCAAACATTACATAAGATCACATATAGAGTTTATGACATTTTTGAGTCACATTACAGTGAGCTCTCTTTCCCTTAACAGTGAGCTTTATTTCCTTTTGTTCACTAACTTCCCAAGTAACCCTCTAGTGATACTTGGTGCAATGCATCACCTTAAGGCCACAAGGAAACATACATGTCATCTAAAAAATCCAACACATATCATCATAGAAGTATAGTACAACTTAGACATATTTAAACCAATACCACAGGACAATTACAGTAACTACCTTTAACTTGCACATATACCAACTTCACTTCACATTCCTTCATTATAAAACCTTACTAACAATACTATTCTAAGCCTACTAGTGCAATGTATATGTGAAGCCCCATAACCTCACACATACTTAGTAAACCTATCATAAGACCACAAGCCTTACCATCCTATTCATACATCAACAAGTAAGTGAATATAACTTCATTCATGTCAATACAAGAACTTTACCATGTAGTCAATAATGTCAACATCATACGTATGGAGTCATACCATGCACATCTTCATAACAAGTAGACCAATACTACAATGTTATGCATAAAGACATAATCATAATCATATACATTACGTCACCCCTCTAGGACTTCCTAAGGATCTACTTGTGCAATGTCTATATGGGTTCATTACTTCCACCTATCCTAAGTAACCTCCCTTAAGTCATCCTAGTATGGATCCTAGTCATTTACTTCCATTGTCCATTTTACTTTAAGTACACTATAGCCTTAACAGACACTAAGACCATGATTGATAAACATGGAATTTGGTGTTGTAGAGCCTCACACCAATGGAAGGTGTTCCTACCTAGCCAAGGTAGAACATTAACATATATACTAGCATCATAAGTGAATTCACTTTGGTAGATCCTATGTGGCAAGCATAGTTTATGGAACTAAGAGATAGGTAATTCCCTGTACATGCCATTGGACAATTGGGGCCTCATCTCATGAGAAAACATGGGTGAATCTTCCTCAAAGGGAAGTCAACATCTCATGTGGGTCTATAGGTGAGTATTCTCTAAGGGAAGTCAACACTCTATAAGGGAGAAATGGTGAATCTTCCTACAAGGAAAGTCAACACCTCTCAATGTAAAGTTCACTCTGTGCTAAGCTAAGATCCCTTTTATTGAAAAGCCATTATTACATTTTTCATAAAACATAGGCTTAGAATATTTGATTCTCATATGCTTACAGCATACTCAAGCACCTATCTAGTTTTAGAGTAATCTAGGGCACCCCTATGAAGTCCCTTCTACTTACTAGACCATCATACAAGTGGGTGAGTGTATACATAGATGTGAACAAACCTTTTACATAACACCTTAAAACTACGCATGACCATACATTCATTTCATGCACATAGATACCAAACCTAGGAACTATCCTATCAAGGTACACATGTGCATTGTATGGACAAGGTCCCATACCCTTGACCATACTAGTACACCTATCAAGTCATCCTAGCTAAGGAAACGCATATCATACTTTCATAAACATCATCTTAACATACATAGTAGTAGACACTAGTGAATATGAGAACTACCTTTCATTTATACACAATGACCTAGACTACTTGTAACATACATGTAAAGGGAGTGTGTGTGTAAATTGGTCAACATAATCACATAATGGATATCAACAACACATTGAGGCAGACACCCTCTTCGACCATAATACTCTTTAAAGCAAAGACCACACAACACACAATAGCATAGGAGACAAGCCAACTTCATAGAACACTTTAAGACTCCTAACATTAGTTATTCACACATTCACATAAGGGTACATGGGTAGGGGTCATCAATCATTAACAATTAACCCATGGCAGCACCTACACATGCTCTTACATATCCATTCACATGCTCATAACAATAGTAACACAAACTAGGTTCACAACTCTAATAGAAGACTAGGCACAAGTTACACATAAGGTGATCATCATAATCACTCACTCATATAATCATCAATTTGACTTTAAGTCCATGGTAAACACATATATAATGACATAAATTAAACATCGCCACCGTAAGTGGACCATACCACACAATTCCATACAAGGCTTTATCAACTACATTAATATAGAAAAGTAGAGCAGATAAGCGTTCTTACCAATTTCTCACCCTTTGATCATCATTGACCAATACACCTTGTTTATCAACAATTCATATGTAGGGCATTAGCTAAATGTACTTTAATCATCGAAAAACCCATGTACAAGTTGTCAAAAGAGCATGATTCAACTAGTGCACTATATCCCATATGTGGTCAAAAGTAGAGAGTCATAGATCACTCATTAATATACTTTACTTTGTTTATCATGATTAACATTCATAATATACCAATAATACCAACCTAGTGCAGTAGCTATATCCATAGAAATCAAGACTAAATCATGCTTCATCTACCCTAAATTGATATTACATTATGTTCATAACATTAACAACTTAAATGTTAAAACATGTAGATCAATCCTTATCAAGGTTCCTTTGATTTGATCATTAAGGGTTTATACCCATAATTCATTCATAACATCAACCTAAAATAGTAGCTATAATAATCTTCACCTAATCGATTTCAACATTAAATCATTAAAAAGGCAACGTTATAGTGAATCATAAGTTACCCCTTAATAGCTTAGAAGCACATAGATCAATTAGTACCAAGCTTTCTTTAATTTGATCATACCATATTTGTATTCACAATTCAACCAACTGATCATCCTAAGGCAGTAGCTACAAGAAACACAACATAATCGAAATTCACTTTTATTCATTAAAAGGCCAATGTTACAGTGAATCATAGAAACCTAATCTAAACATGTTCAAATCTTCATACATTGATCCACATGGATCCTTCATCCTCAATTCAACATTAATCCACTTAAATAACAGTATATACAACCACTTTAACGTAATAGAATCACAATTCAATCGATAACAAGTAAAGATCACATAGCCCAAGCAAGGACTAAATCAAGTTTGGAAGGGACATGGGTTCATCATGAAATTGGATTCAAATTCACGTTAAAACCACTGTAATAACTTCAATTCATCATGATATAATCGTTCAAACCATTTTTAGAAGGAACCCATGGATAGATTGAAGAAGAAGGTGTTTGATCATATTTTTCTCTTTGAAATCTTTGAGATTAACTGTCTAGATGGAAGGATAACTAGAGATGAAGATCACCATACCTGTTTTTTCATGAAAACCTTTTCAAAATTGATGAATCATCCATGGAAATCCGAGCTCCCAGCTATTCTTGAGCTTCACCAACAATGGTGGTTTCTAGGGAGAATATTTTTGGTGGGAAGGGTTCAATTTGTGTGAGTTGGTTTGGGAATGGGTTGATCCCGTTTTTGATCACTTAAATACACCCAAAAATAACCAAATAAATCATGTGGGGTCAGGTTATCACGTGGGGTGAATTTCCCATTCACCCCATTAATGAAACAGTGCACAGGCAGCAAGCTGCAGGCCACCATCGACGGAAACCATCTACTGGCCATTGGTCAGTCGACGGGCTATACATTGGCTTCTGTCGATTGTTCCTTGGCCAATTTTTGGCTTGAGACCTGATCAAGCTAAGTATAAATCGACGAGACCTCACCTACGGGCCGTTGGTTGACCAACTGGCCGTCGTATGGTCCGTCGATTGACACTGCCAAGGAAGTGTCTCGACCAGCCTTGTGTCCTTCTTGTTGGCCCTTTTGTAGGGCCCTTTAGAAATCGTACCCGGATGTTTCCAACTTAAATACAACCCTTACAAGTTGTATACATTCCACATATGTTTCACCCAAAACAAACACTTGCAACATGTCCAAACATGCAAGGCCCCATCAAGACACACACATGCATGTCTCGAGGCTATCTTTCGAACGTCTTGGACGTTCTTGGATGTTTGACCTCAAAACTTCTTGAAACTCCATATAATACCATTTAACATCATTATAACTCATTTTAAGACTCTTTAGTCTCATTTAATACAATTTTTAGCATGCATAGACACATGAGGCACATAGGTGACTAGTCGTCGAACGTTTTGGTCGATCCTTGACGTTTGACTTCCAATTCACCTAAAACTTTATACACTGCCTCTAAAACATATTATAAGTCATTTTAGGACCTTAGAAACTTAATACAACCATGCTAGGCTCTAGACACCCTAACTCATTTTGGAGGTCTTACAATGTTATTTGTCTATATAGTTAAATATGATAATGACTACTTATAATGCCATGTTATATGAAGTTGGACATTGCTTTTGATTCCTTGTTGGGTTACTTGGTTGGGTGAGTTTATGGAACTTCACTTTATCATTGCACTTGTAAGCTTGGTAATGGGTTATGGGTAATGGTCTTTCACATGTTGTTATGTGATTAACTCTTCTACATGGTGTAATACCTTAAAAATAGCTTAGGTGCTCTAGAGCCTAATATGTCAGTCTTGGATTTATAATGACATAAATATGCCTAAAATATAGTATATAGGCAGTATCTAAAATATTAGAGGTGTTGGAAGTCAAACGTCAAGGGACGACTAAGAAGTTTGACGACTAAGTCACCAAAATGTCTAAAATGTGGTTATATTTGTTTATGTGTGTTTCATGGTGTTTAAGGTTTTTAATAGAGTAAATATATCATGCATAGGCAGTGGTTAAATTTTCGTGAAGTTTGGAGGTGAAACGACCAAGAACGTCCAAGGCGTTCGAAAAATATGCCTTGAGTCGACCTTGTACGTCTAGGCGAGTTTCGTTGAGTTTTATGTGTTTGTTTTGGATGAATTTCATGTGAGAGGTATTAAACTTATAGACAATCGTATTTGGGTTGGAAACATACGGGAAATTATCCCCAAGGACCATCAAAGGGTCCTTGAAGAAGGACCCAAAATCAGTGTGCAGGTTGTCCCAGGCAGACCTTGGCGACGGAGCAGTCAACAGCCAGTCGTGGCTGTGACGCCCCGTCACAGGATCCCGTCGTGGGGGAATTAGCCTTGGGTGAAGGATGGAACTTTGTCCAGCCACTGTAGCCACCAACGGAGGGTTGTGATGCCCCGTTGTGCCTGTGACGCTCCGTCAAGGGCCTGGCGTTGCGCAAGCAGAGTTCTGCGCAGGTGCTGCTGCCAATTAAGGGGTGAATTGGTAAATTCACCCACTTCTAAATTTAATGTTGGACGGTTATTTGAGGGTCTTATGGGTATTTTAATTAACTATATAAGTAGTTAACACCCTAAAGACTTCATTCTTCCAAATTGAAAACCCAAAACACTTACAAAATATTCCAAACCTCGATTGTAGACCCTATTGAAGAAGCAACTTGGTGAGGGGTTTTGTGTCGAAATTCTTCATCAAAGTGAAGAATTATCATCCTTGAGGTATGGCTTTTGTTCCTTGAAACTTATTTCATCAAGGAGCCCAACTCTCAAGATGTTTTTCAAAGTTCTCTAAAGTGAATTGTCCAATTTCGGGATTTTAGCATGGGTTCTTGCATAAATGATTTCTAAACATTGAATTATGATCTAATTGATATTGTATTGATAATTTTAACATAAATTACCTATGAACCGATGTAAATTGATGAACCCTAGTTTTGACTACTTATTGGGTTACTTGATATTAAGCTAATATTGAAGAATTATTGTGTAGTTTCTTATGGGCTTTATAATGATATAAGAATTGTATTAAATTGATATCTAATTGATCTTAGATTGTTAAACCTATATTGGATTGATGTAGATTCATTGAGTCTTATGGTTATTGCTTTGAATTATTGTTGATGGCCATGGGTAAGGGCCTTGTGATGTAGAATTGGTTGATTTGGCATTGAATTGAAGTGTGGATGAGGGGATGAAGGTATGCTGCCCCATTTTATTTAATTTGATATTTATTATAATTCGATTCTATTGTGCTTCGTATGGTCCACTTATGGTGGCGGTGTTATGTATTTTACTTGCAATTGACGTGGTCATGTCGGCGTTACTTTATGCAATATTATGAGCATGGCCTTATTGGCAACTACTTGAAGTTATGTGGCTATTTGTGTAGTTTGATTATGTGAAGCATTACATTACCTATCTACATGTGAAGTTATATAGTCATGTATGTATTCTTCTGGTTATGTTGCCTTAAGTGATAATGTTAGACTTTGACTTGACATTATGAGAGTAGTGTTAGGTTAAGTCTTGGTTATTCCTACTTGACTTTATGAGTCTATGTGGAGTATATTAATTATATTATGATGATATATAGGGTGACTTGAAGATGTTAGGTTGTTTTAGAGGTGTTTCTAGAATGACTTGTATTATGTGTTAAAAGTGAAGTATGTGATGTCTAGTCTTGGTTGACTTGTATCTCTTGCTTGATGTATATATGATTATGGATATGTGATTTCTTGATTTAGGGTGTTATAACTCTTAGTCTTGAATGTATGAATGGCATGTGACTTTAAATGATGTTATGAGAGTCTCTTATGTGCAAACCTTGACTTAAGGGTAAGGTTAAGATTGATTGAAGTGTAAGCCGTAATGTTATCCTTAAAAGTAAAGGAATGATGGACTTAAGGTTAGTTGGCTCGAACGACATCATACTAACACTTAGGAAAGTCATCATGAGCTTCTTATCGCCATTGTGAGGTAGCCCTAGTGGACCTTTCTTGGTAGGGTAAATGTAATTGGGTTATGAACTAGATATGGAACCCTTTTATGTAAACCTAATGTATGAAATACTCTATGAGAAAGAAGGCTAGCACCGAGTGAGTATGGCAAGGGAAGTAGTTCTAGTTAAGTATGAGACTAGAATACAAAGAAGCCCTTCATATTCCTTAACCATGTGCCTACATGGGATGTGTCCAAGTTCTACCATTGGCAAGTAGAACAACCTCATCGGAGTAGGATAGAACTCCGGATTCCATGTCTTGCAACCATGGTCTATGTCTGTTATTGCCTATTCTTATCATGTGGAATACCTATTAGCATTAGATAAGTTTATGAGGTTTAGGTGGTGGTATGAGACGCTATATAGACATTGCACAATAGGCTTTGAAGGTGTTATGTGGAATTTCCTAGGTCTTGTCCAAGACCATTATGTGAGTGTCTTATGTGATGTACTATGTGAGTGTCTTATGTGATGCATTATGTGAGTGTCTTATGTGATGAATGAGTCTTAATGAACTAATGAACTAATGACCTATGTTAGTAACTATGTAAATGAATGAGTACCTAATCTAAAGTGGCTTAAGAATTCCTTAGATACAGCTGGAGTTGGCAGCTGTGGTGTTTGCACTGAAGCTGTGGAGGCACTACTTGTATGGAGTGCATGTGGATGTATTCACAGACCACAAGAGTCTCCAGTACTTGCTCACACAGAGGGAGTTGAATCTACGTCAGCGGAGATGGTTCGAGCTGTTGAAGGATTATGACATGAATGTTCACTACCATCCAGGTAAGGCTAATGTTGTAGATGATGCTTTGAGCAGGATGAGCATGGGAAGTACAACCCACATTGAGGATGAGAAAAAGGAGTTGGTGAAAGATGTACACAGACTGGCCAGACTGGGTGTGCGATTGGTTAACTCTACTAGTGGGGATGTTTCAGTTCATCCTAGTTCTGAATCATCCTTGGTAGTTGAAGTCAAGCAGGGTCAGCATCTACATCCTGTGTTGATGGAGCTGAAGGACTCAGTGCTGATAAAGATGAATGAGTCTTTCGCTTTGGGAGGTGATGGCATACTTAGATATCAGGACAGGCTGTGTGTACCAGATGTGGATGATTTGCGGACCAGGATTGTTGCAGAGCCCCATGGTTCCAGATATTCCATACATCCAGGTTCCACCAAGATGTATCATGATCTTAAGCAGATTTATTGGTGGGATGGCATGAAGAAGGACATTGCAGAATATGTGGCCAACTGTCCTAATTGTCAGCAGGTTAAGGCAGAACATCTTAAGCCTGGCGGTCTGACTAAGATTATTGAGGTTCCGACTTGGAAGTGGGATGCCATTAATATGGACTTCATTGTTTGGCTTCCGAGGACTAGGAGGCAGCATGACTCCATATGGGTTATTGTGGACAAATTGACTAAGTCTGCCCACTTTATCCCTGTGAAGTCTACTTACAGAGCCAAGGATTGTGCGAGACTCTATATTGATGAGATTGTGAGATGGCATGGGATTCCATTGGCTATCATTTCAGATAGAGGAGCTCAGTTTACTTCACATTTCTGGAGATCTTTCTAGAAGAGCTTGGGCACGCATGTAAAGCTTAGTACTGCCTTTCATCCTCAGACTGATGGGCAGGAAGAGCGCACCATTCAGACATTGGAGGACAAGTTGAGAGCATGTGTGATTGACTTCAGAGGTAGCTGGGATGACCATCTGCCATTGATAGAGTTCTCGTATAATAATAGCTATCACTCCAGAATTGGGATGGCACCGTTTGAGGCACTGTATGGTAGGAGGTGTAGATCTCCAGTTGGGTGGTTCGAGGTTGGAGAGTCATCCATGTTGGGTCCAGAGATCATTCATGAGGACTTAGAGAAGGTCAGAGTGATTAGGGACAGGTTAGCTACTGCTTACAGCCGAGAGAAGTCATATGAAGACAACAGAAAGCGGCCCTTAGAATTTGATGTTGGTTACTAGGTTTACTTAAAGATGTCACCTATGAAAGGGGTGATGAAATTTGGTAGAAAAGGGAAGCTGAGTCCGAGGTATGTTGGGCGAAATGAGATCCTTCAGCGTGTGGGTGAGGTGGCCTATGATTTAGCATTGCCTGCGGAGCTAGCTTTTGTTCATCCAGTCTTTCATGTCTCTATGTTGAAGAAGCTCCTAGGTGATCCAGCATCGATTCTACTTGTTGAATGTTTGGGGGTTGATGAAGACTTGTCTTATGAGGAGGTACCTGTTGATATCTTAGACAGACAGGTCAAGCGGCTGAGGAACAAGGAGATTGCCACAGTGAAGGTATTATGGAGAAATCATCTTGTTGAGGGTGCTACGTGGGAGGCTGAGGCCGACATGACATCCCGCTACCCTCATCTTTCAGCTCTTGAAGTTAGACTTCCTACTCTTAAGTCTAAGTTTCCTTATCTCTCTACATTTTGTTGCTATTGCTTGACTGTGCATAGTGATTATGTTATGATATGTCTGGCATTACGATATGTAGTGGTAGTGTCATTCGGGGAAGAATGTTCCTAAGGGGGGGATAATGTAACAACCCTAAGAAAATGAATAAGATAAATGATTAAGGTGTCAAGAATGCTTGCAATTATACCAAGGTTCACACGGATTGATACGCGTATAACCAGACCTCAAAACCCTTACTACGGCCAAGACAACTAACTTGGGGAGTTAGTTGAGCTTTGAAAGGCTGGAACCAACCATGTAAGGCTCTCAAAACAAAGATTTATTCGAAGGAGTCTTTACCGGACTTAAAAAGAAGAAATTTTATGTTTTTAGGGTCCAGGGGTAAAATGGTCTTTTAAAGGCCAAGGGTAATATCATAATTACCTAAGGAATTAATTAATTAATTTATTAATTTAATTAAAGAAACAATTAGGCTCGGGTTGACCCAAAATTGTCCATTTCGCAAGGGTCACTCCACCCGAGTTCGAGCCCAATTGGAAGCAAGAAATTAATGATTTAATTGTTGATTAAAATCTAATTTTTGTAGGGGCAAAGTGGTCCTTTCACGTATAATTAAATAAATCAGATTTTTGTTTGTTAAGGAGAGTCCTAAATTGACTAAGTTATCATCTAATCCTAAACAACTTCACACGTTTCACTCTCTCACGTCTATCATACTTTCATGTTCAAAACTCTCTTGTTCTCTCTGCCAAATTAACGTGAAGAACAGAGAATATAACAAAAGTTCTTCACACTTGAATAACTCACAAAGAAATCAAAGAAAGCAAGCAAACCGAAAACGTTAATTCAAAGAGAAGATTCCGTCGAGTTGGTGATGAAACTTGAGTAGGCTTGGACTGATTTTTGGAGAGGGTTTTGGGCAGCAACTTCTACGTTTGAACATCAATTAAGGTATGGGTTTCTTCACTCTTGGTCCCTTTCCCAATAGACCCCTTAAGATTCAAGATATTCACTCCGAAAACTAGGGTTGTTCCCCCTTTGCATATCCCTGTCACTAGCTTCCAATGATTCGTAGGTTGGGTTTTGTTTGCTGGTAGATTTAGGTACTTGTGATGTTTCTGTGTTGAATGTGAATACGTTTATGTACATGAAATCACGAAAATGACAACCAATGTGTGATAAAAAAAATGATGTGTGTGTGTGCACGTTTGGCAGTGAACTTAGTCACTGTTGAAGTTGTGTAATGGCATGTTTTATCCTTGTATTTTATGTGCAAAAATTGTACACAACGTGATGTTCATTATAATGAAATGTGTTTGATTGAATAACAATCTTTTAGCCAAATAAATCTATGAAAGATGCGCCTAAAAATGTGTTAAAATGGTATATGAATACACACTATGAATCAAGTGAAAACATTGATAAAAATGAATGGAAAAATGACCAAAATTTCCAGCAACTATGCTATGTTAATTTAGACTAAAGTGTAATAGAGAAATCTGGAAATTAATGATTTTTAAAAGGGTGAGGCCACCAGGAGTCGAACCTATGACCTCACCCGTGTAGCTACTGTAAATCGCGAAAAGGAGATGAAAAATAGGGCTGGGGGGAATTGAACTCGGGCTGCTGGAAGAGAAAGGAGAGTGTTATTAATTAATTAACTAAATGGGAAGCGTGAGAATCGAACCCACGACCTCCAGGCAGCTAGTGAAAGAAGAGAAAATAAAGAGAAAAAAATGTGAGGCGTGGGTATCGAACCCACGACCTCAAGGATGGAAAGGGGAGGAGCGAAATAAATAAGAAAATAAGTGAGGTTGTGGGGGATCGATCCCACAACCTCACTACCAAAAGCCTAGCCTAGGGGAGTTTTAATTAAAAATATAAAAATAGGAGGCTGTGGGGGTTCGAACCCACAACCTCACAGCCTCTAGCGAATTTAAATTAAAATAAGGAGGCTGTGGGGGTTCGAACCCACAAACTCCCTATTCCACCGTATATAGTGAATAAAATAAGAGAGGCTGTGGGGTTTTGATCCCACAACATCTTGATTTAGGCGAAATGGGACTATAGTATTTTAATGAAAAATAATAAAAAAGGGTTGTGGGTGTTCGAACCCACAACCCTTCGGCCAAACTAAGAGGAAAACCAAGTAGAAAATTAAAGATACAATGTTAATGTTCGGGTTCAATTTAGAGTCCCAATGTCATGGAGATTAAAAATAAAATCAATGAAAAATGTAAATGTTATCCAAGTGATTCGAACTTGGGTTTCTTGCCCAAACTTCCGTATTGATACATAAGTCATACGTGAACAAAATATCAAAGAATAATGCCACCTACTTAGATCGAAATCAAGATCTTGGCATAGATACAAGATACATAAGTCTTGTACTACATAATCTTACGAATGTATGAATCACTTAACGAATTATGAATGAAGGCTCATGGCTTGTGTGTATAGACTCATAAGTCTACCATACGTTTTAAAGAAGTGAACCTAAGATGTATGTAATGAAAGGATGTAACCCTAGAAGGGTTAAGTATGAGTGTAGAACACACTAAATGGCCTAGTGCATTGGCATACGATGAAATGATTATTGTGTAATGAAATGACAAAAACCCTAGAAGGGTTAAGTAATAGTGTGAAACACACAAATGGCCAAGTATATTGGCATATGATGAAATAAACATTCACGTAATATGGGGTGAGTAATTATGAAGAATAAATGTGCTAATGTTAATGAATGTGGTGACAACATGATATGAGACTAATGTAAAAGATGAGAACAATCTCAAATGAGCCTAAGTAAATGTTACCAAAACGTACTCACCTATGAGAGTGTAAAGTTAATGAAGAGACCAGTCTCTATGAACACTCTAATGAAAGTATTGAGAGTAACACACTTAATACTAATGATGAGATGAGAAATCATCTATTGAGCTATGATGTCCTCATACTAGAAGCTAGCTTCCATGACGTATGAGTTGAATGTTATGGAACTTTATACTGAGCACCGATAGACTAGCTATGAGCGGTGATGCCTTCTTTCGGGAAGGGCGGAGGTTTACGTAACTCTCATGAGATGAGACTGTCCGGCTTGCCGGGTATGGGTCTCCTTATATCTCCTCATCTTCGAACCTATACTGCCAATATAGGGATCCGGCGGGGTTAAATTCCCAAGTACGCTAGCATGTTTTGGGTCACTTTGGCCGGTGATTCCACCTCTTTTTGGTGTGGGGGAGACACTGGATTTCATGATGCTCACATGATCTATGTCGGTTAAAGTTAAAGTTCCCAATGAATGAATGAGGCTAGCCTCAAATGAAGCACATAATGAAATGAATGATACCAAAGGTGTTAGGATAGGATAATCAAGAGGTGAGCAAGACTCAGGTAATGACACTAGGTTATTCTTGATCATTGCACAGCGAACCCGATGAAAGTCTTAAACTACACCCTAGGTATAGCTGGTGTTTACACTGGCCTATGAATGAAATTAAATGAAGTACTTATGAATGAATGAAGCAGACTCTGTGTTTGCTAATGAAGACTCCCTAGTGGAGGTCCCATATGTTGAGACCTCATTCTGGGAAGTTTTAATGTTAAGTCCATGATTCCAAGGTCTCACGGCATATGAATGAATGATATGAAAGATGTTATGTGCTATATGCAATATGATATGTGTTATGTGTAAGATGTTATGTGTTCTGTGCAGTATGATAATTATGATGATGCATGTTACTCTCATGGCATGACTTTCCTAATCCAAATTTGGAAAGCTCACTGACTTTCCTAATCCAAATTTGGAAAGCTCACTGACTTTCCTAATCATAATTTGGAAGGTTCACTAACTTTCCTAATCTCTATTTGGCAAGTCCACTGACTTGACTTTCCATAATCATGTTGTTAGGAAAGAGCTATCTTTTCTCATGCATGTCCTTGGTGTGTGCTTGCATATATCCATACTTAGTACAAGTGTGTACTAACCCTATACAACTCTACAATTTTAGGTGTAGGCATAGGTGGACGCTAGAGCTACAGGTTGACGATGAAGTTATCCAGACATCGAGCATTCATCCGGACTTGGTAGGTCCTCATGTATTTCGAGGATGCTGTCATTTATATTCTAGATTAGTTTTAGAGTTGAGCTATTGGAGCATGTTTCACTAGCGTTTCTTTCCTGTTTTATTCAGACATTGTATTGGTGCTATTTTTGCAAGTAAATCTTTATTACTATATTACAGTATTTCTTTCATTTGATGATCTTAATATTAGATGGTTGATGGTGAACAATTATGTATTAATGAGAATGTTTAATAAGTAAGTTAAAAAACAAAAAGGTTTTAATTTTCCGCTAAAATTAACCTAGATGAAGTAAGAATGACGTATGTAGGCTTGTCTGCGACCTCTGAGAGGTCAACAACGCCGGTCTCGTCTAGGGTCTAGATTCCGGTCATGACAACTCTTGAGAAGGCTTAACTTGCTACTTATCAACTCAAGGAAGTGGCTCAGACATGGTACAATTTCTTAAAGGATAGTAGGTCTTTAAGAGATGGTCCCCTGACTTGGGAGATCTTCAAAAAGGCCTTTCTTGACAGATTCTTTCCAAGGGAACAAAGAGAAGCAAAGGTAGAGGAGTTCATCAACCTTCGTCAAGGAGGTATGAGTGTTAAGGAATACTCCTTGAAGTTCATTAAGTTGTCCAAATATGCTTCTTCTTTGGTTTCTAATGATAGGGACGAAATGATCCTTTATGTAACAGGAGTGTCCGGAGTGCTTGAAGAAGAATGTCGTGCAGCCATGCTTCATGAAAATATGGATCTTTCTAGGTTGGTGGTTCGTTCTCAGCACATTGACGAAAGTCGCCTAAGGAAGAAAAATAGGGAAGCTAAGAAGGCAAAGTCTTTTGAGAGTGGTTCTCCTAAAAATAGGCTTGATGTTCAAGATAAGCCTAAGTTTAAGAAGAGATTTTCAAACCAAGTTCCTTCAGATTTCTCCAAGCATCGCAATGATAGAGGTTCTAATCCTAAACCTCAAGAGGGGAGAAATGTGGATCCACCAAGAGAAAGACCAACTTGTGGTAAGTGTGGTAAGAAGCATTGGGGAGAATATCTTGTTGGAACTAATAGTTTCTATGGTTGTGGCAAAGGTGGCCATATGGTAAAATATTGTCCTAATGTAAGAAGTCAAGGTAAGGGTAATAGTCAAGCTCAAAGAAGCGGTCCTATTTTTGAAGCTCCAAAAAGGAACCGTTTCTATGCACTCAAGGCTAGGGGTGAACAATAAAGCTCTCCTGACGTTGTGAAGGGTAGGTTACAAGTTTTCTCTATTAATGGTTATGCTTTGCTTGACCCAGGTGCTAATCTTTCTTTCGTTAAACCTTTGGTATCTAGAAAGTTTGATGTACTTCCCGATGTTTTGATTGAGCCCTTTTCCGTTTGTACCCCAATGGGTGACTCTGTAGTTGCAAAAAGAGTCTATAGGAAATGCCATGTCATGCTGCCCAATAGAGTTACTGTTGTTGATTTGGTAGAACTTGACATGTTTGATTTTGATATCATCTTGGGTATGGATTGTCTTCATGATTGTTTTGCTTCCGTAGATTGTGAAACAAGGGTAGTTAAGTTTCAATTCCCTAATGAACCTATTCTAGAGTGGAAGGGGGGAAATTCTATGCCAAGGGGTCAAATTATTTCGTGTTTAAAGGCTTGTAAGAAGATAGCCAAGGTTTTTTTATACCATGTGGTGAGGATAAACGAGGTTTTTCAAACGTATTGAATTCAAGAAAACTAAAACTAGGGTTGTTCCCAATAAAATTGTCGAATGTTAATCTCCCTAGTTCTCCCTATTTCTGATTCTAGTAGTATGTATAATGGTCAAGATTTCAGTTAGAAAGTATGAAAGAAAGAAAGAAAGAAGTAGGAAGATGAGGTGTGTTCGGATACGATGATCAACGGGTGAGGTTAGACTAAGTAATTATGTAAGTCATTCTTAGTCATTGCACAGAAAGATCCCAATGGAAGTCTTAAAAGAATATCCTAAGTCAACCTAGCATGTTCAAAGTGAACGTTAGATCAAAGAAGAAGAAATGTAAGTTCAAAGTGAACTAAGTAAGCAAAGCATGAGAATGTCAAATCATCAGTGTTTGATAAGAATGAAGTTTTAACAGTTATTGGTTTATGCCAATATTGGAGTATGAATATATGCCCCAAGAACTATATATTATGCAATAATCAAAGAATGGGCATAGCCAATAAAGATTGGCTTATAAAGACTTCAGGCCAAATTTAACAAGAATGAAAAAAATTTAACTTGCTTACTAAATAGGTGCATGTTTTGGTAAAATATAGTACCAACTAGAGTTTTACGAATATGTTTTCATACTCTATTCTCGCACTTATGTAAAACTTGTATGCATATGTTTTCTTGAGATTTTGTTGTTTTGTTGTTATCTTGAGAAGATTGATAGCATGGTAACTCTTTGATGCATTTTGAGCTTATGATAAGGTTGAGAAGGAAATTCCACACTATGTGTTATGAATATGTAGCTCTTATATGTTTGTGCATCATAAATTGAGTGCTAACAGTAATGATATGTTATGTTCTGGTTGGGCTACTAGTATTGAGTCTTTTTCTACCCTCCAAAAGAATTTAGTGTCATTCGGGGATGAATGTTCCTAATGGGGGGATAATGTAACATTCCAGAAAATGTACTTGTCTAGTGAAGAGCCTATTAGGTTTTAAGAATGTGTATTGAGGTACATAGGCATCCCATTGTACAATATTTAGTAATATTGGGCATGTTAGAGAATATTAGCTTAATGGTGTTAGCCAATTTCTATGTATACACAAGTAACTTAAAATACAATCCAAGCTTGTTTAGGAATTTACTTGAAATGAAAACCCTAAGCTAAAATTATTAATTTCTTCAATTCTTAATTTCATCGCTTACTCACATTAGGTACGAGGCATCCAGGTGTCAAGCCAGGTACCATAGCACATGAAAATTTAAAATGATCATGTAGATTAAACAGTTCCCAAGTACATGGTGAGGATTCTTGGACAAGAAGTGAACTTTCCAGAGTGCACGTTTAGGAAAGTGCACGTCAACACATGTGCAAGCACATGTGCTACCAACGGCCGAGAAACTAAGCCCAACCAATTCGGTTAGGGCAGTTAGGGGGCAGGCACGCCTCGGGTCCAGCCATGTGGGGCCGAACTTCCTAACAAATCCTAGTCTCTAACTAACTTACCTAACTAGATAACTAACCTAGGACTAACTAAAATGAACCAAATAGTGTGCCCGAAATCCTAAGACCTAACCGAGTGACACTAGCCGAGTATCTAACTAAAGAAATATCCTAGTACCTAACCTAGGATGGGCCAAAGGGGTTGGTTATGGTCCTAAAGACTTAGGGGTACTTTATTAATTACCCTAGGTCACTTAATTAATTAAATTAGAAAATTAATTAATTAATTTAAAATCATGGTCAAACCCGAGACCCTTAGTCAAACGCTCTCCTACTTTTAGTCATTTTAGGAAGGGCATTTTGGTAATTTAAGTGGAGGGTCATTAGGGTAATTCATGGGACAACTATATATTGATATTAGGTCAGTTTTAGACCACTTTTACACGTCCCAAATCAGATTAAATGAAATTTCTCTCAATCCCTCAAAAACACTATCTTTTCCAAACTCCATTGAAGAAAAGAAAAGCTTAAGGGAGAAGAAGAAGGTTTGGAAGTTCCCAATCAGATTTCGTTGATTCTTCATCTATAAGGTATGGGTTTTTCACTCATGGGATTCCTTTCCACAAGAGGTACTTTCAAGATAAGTTTTCAAGAACTTCAAATACTAGGGTTTTTACTCTACAAAACGGATTTTCTTCCTAACCCTAGATTTATGATTTTCAATGAAAAGTAAACATTTTCTATATTCAATTTTGCATGAATAGTTGAGTAATTGATTGATAATGTTTGAATGTCGTGTGATACATGATCTTTCTCTAAGTGATGGTTTCGAATGGGTTGTTTCTAGTATTTGATAACGTGTAAACGTTAGGATTGGAATTAAGACTTGAATGAACCCTTTAATGACCCGTTTACCTACTTCTACGCTATGAATTAATCTTGTACATGATTTGATGAGTTGTTCTTGATTTTTCCATTGAGTATTTCACTATGTATGATTAAGAATATTGCATGATGAATAAGATTCTTGGAAGCAAGAGGTAAGTCTTCTAAGTGTGATTACTCTTAAATATTTATGTTAGCCTATAAACTATGATGCTATGTTATGAAAAGTATGTATGATGTTGCTATGTTAATATGCTGGTCTATGAACATGTTACTTGTGATATTATGATAAGAATACGAATATGCAAGTTAGGATACTATCTTGTATACTTTACACAAGATGATTATGACATGCAAGTCTCACAAAAGAAAGGTTATGATGAAAGGAAATTCTCATCTAATATAAAAGATCTCATGATCATGTTATACAAGGAGTTAATCTCCTATGACCTATGATAAGTTTATGATAAAAGACAACTTAAAAGTTATTTCAAGGAAGGGACTTAAGCTAAGCACCGATGAACTAGATATGGGAAGTGTCCCTTCCCTAGAGGGAAGGTAGGTTCACAATGATTCTCATGATATTGAGGTTTCCATGTAATGTGGAACTATGAGTCTCTAATACATCTCCTAGTTCTTGAACTATGTTGCCACCATAGGATATTAATTAGTGGATCCACCTAGAAAGCTATGTCATGTTAGGTTCTACTTTGGCCGGTAGACCACCTCTTTTTGGTGTGGGGAAGACACTAGATTCATGTTTAGCTCACATGGTCTATGTCGGTTAATGTGTATGTTCCCTCATGTAAAATAAAAGACAAGTAAATGAACGTTGACTAGGGTGACTTGAGGATTTGCTTAGTATAGGTAGGGGTATGGGACTCTACCTAGACATTGCACAAGTTGACTCTAAGAGAAGTCCTAGGAGATTGTTCTTATGTAATATGATGATACGAAAGATATATGCTTATGATATATGACGTTACCCTTATATGAATGTTGATCACTATGACGAATATGTTATTTGGTTATATTGCTATAAGAAGTGATGACTACTTATGTTACAAGTTACATGAAGCAAGGCTTTACTTATGGTCCCCTATCTTATCTACTTGGTTATGTGGGGTTATGGGGCTTCACATGACCATTGAACTTGTAGGTTGGGGATGAGGTCATTGGTAATTTGTATGTTGTGATTATATGATATATTAAAAATGAAATGTTAACATGACTCTATGAGAATATGTCTTTGATTATGATGATGCTTTAAGTTTATATGATCTTTTGAATATGCAATGTTAATATGACTCTATGAGAATATGTCTTTGCTTATGATCATGCTTTAAGTGATGGAATCCTTAACTTGTATATGTTATATGTATGTGCATTGAAGATTTTCATATGACTTAGCATGTTTTCTAAACAGATGATAAATGATTCTTTTTCATGCATGTCCCTATGTGTTATGTGCATATACCCATACTTAGTGCATGTGGCGTACTAACCCCATTACTTTATATTACAACAACTGTAGGTTCCGGCCATTGAAGTTTAAGCAGGTCCATTTCAAGAAACTTGAACTCTTTCTCTATGTCTTGGTAGGTCCTCATGTTCGGGACGCTATCATTTATATTCCAGCCTATGAAGACTTAGTAGTTTTTAGAATACGTTATTTCCATTATGTTCTTTGGATTCTTTTGTATTAAGGCCGATATGGCATATTGACTATTATTGGCTAAGTCCAGATTTGCACTCTTAGATGGTTTTTATATATGTGAGACAGTTTTAGAATATTATATGTCTTTATAAATCTTAAGTATTAAGTCTAAGTATACTTCAAAAGTATGTTAAAAGTTTTAAATTTTCCTCAAAATTTAACTGTATGACTGTGATGAAAGCTAAGAAGAGGCTTGTCTGCGACATCTGAGAGGTTAACGACGCCGGTCGCATCCGGGTCCAGGGTCCGGGTGTGACAATAAAAGAGTCGGGGTGAATTTACAAAATACCCCAAGCCTAGGCAGCAGTTGTCCAACATCTTTTGCAATGCAACCAACGGACCGTCTGTCCATCAACGATCTGTTGGTGGGATTTCGTGGGTTGATACTTGGCGTCATTTGGGGCCTGGCTAGCCTACCTTGCAGTTCCAAACGACGGGGCAAGTTGACGGGCCGTTGGTTGGATCACTGGCCGTCGTTTTCCCTCGTTGGTGGACACTGCCAAGGCAGTCTTGAGTCCTTAACTTGGGCCCTTCTCTAGGGCCCCTTGTGAGTCCTAAGTGGGGTCGTACCAAGACGTTAAACCCCTTAACATAGTCTTCTAGGTCTTAGGAACATCCACACTAATTTCAAACAAAACAAACACGTAAAACTCGCTCAAACACATAAGAACACACAAGTACTATCTTAGGCATGTCTTCCGAACATCATGGACGTTCTTGGACGTTTAACCTCCAAACTCAACCAAACATCATACACTACCTAAGGACACTAATATAACTCATTTTGTTACAAATTTAACTCAAGAAAAAATCACGAAGCTCTATTTCACTTTACTTCATTTTAGGGTGTTACAGTTACGACCTTGGCTATGCAACCTATTGGATCTCACGTTCATGACGGCCTTTTATCAAGGTCAAAAGAGCCCCAAAAGTCGCATACCCTCTAATTTACCTATTATCGTGTGTTATAGCTTACCATCTTTGTTGGCGATCTGGATTTCCGATGTTCAAAATGCTCAAATTTATCTTGGACGTCCGTTAAGACCTTGGCTTTGCAGCCGGTTGGCCCTCACGGCCATGCCAGCCCATTTTCAAGGTCAAACGAGCCCCGAAGCGTGCATACACCTTATTTTACCGATTATCGTGTGCTATAGCTCACCATCTTTGTTCGTGATATGGATATTTGATGTCCAAAATGCCTAATTTTCTCTTAAACGACCATTAAGATCTTGTCTATGCATCCGATTGGCCCTCACGGCAATGTAGACCCATTTTCAAAGTTAAAGGAGCCCCAAAGCGCGCATAACCCCCATTTTGCTGATTATTGTGTGCTATAGCTTAGTATCTTTATTGGTGATCCGGATTTTCGACAACCAAATTGACAAAATTTCTCATGGACGTCCATTAAAACCTTGTCTATGCAGCCGATTGGCGTCGCGGCTATGTCGTCCCATTTTCAAGGTCAAACAAGCCCTGAAGAACGCATATCCCCTTTTTTGCCGATTATCGTGTTCTATAGATCAATATATTTGTTGGTGTTCCACATTTCTGACATCCAAAATGCCAAAAATTTCTCATGGACCTCCGTTAAGACCTTGTTTTTGCAGCCGGTTGTCCCTCACGGCGATGCCGGCCCATTTTCAAGGTCGAACGAGCCCTGAAGCGCGCATACCCCCCATTTTGTCGATTATCGTGTGCTATAGCTCACCATCTTTGTTGGTGATACGGATTTCCGACGTCCAAGATGCTAAAATTTCTCTTGGACATTGTTAGGACCTTAGATAGGCAGCAAGTTGGCCCTCGCGGCCATGCCACCAAAATTTCAAGGTCAAACGAGCCCCAAAGTGCTCCTACCCCCATTTTTCTTATTATCGTGTGCTGTAGCTCCACATCTTTGTTTGTGATCCAGAGTTCCGACCTCCCAAATGCCAAAATTTGTCATTGACTTTCGTTAAGACCTTGGCAATGCTTCGGGTTGTCCCTCGCATCCATGCCGGCGTATTTGTAAGGTCAAATTATCACTTAAGTGCGCATACCCCCCATTTTGCCAATTATCGTGTTCTATAACTCACAATATGTGTTGGTGGTCCGTATTTCTGACGTCCAAAATGAGCAAATTTCTCGCGAACGTCCTTTAAGATCTAGGCTATGCAGCCGGTTGGCCCTCGCAGGCATGCCGACCTATTTTCAAAACCAAATGATCCGCGAAGCACGCATTATACCCATTTTTTCAATTACCGTGAGCGATAGCTCACCATATTTGTTGGTGATCCATATTTTCGACATTCAAAATGCCTAAATTTATCGTGGACGTCCGTTACAACCTTGGACATGCATTATGTTGACTCTCACGGCCATACAAGCCTTCTATCAAGGTCAAACGAGCCCCGAAGCTCGCATACCTTATATTTTGCTATTTATCTTGTGTTATAGCTCACCATCTTTGTTGGTGATTCAAATTTCCGATGTTCCAAATGCCCAAATATCACTTGGACGTCCGTTAATACCATGGCTATGCATCCGATTTGCCCTCACGGCTATGGCGGCCCATTTTCAAGGTCAAACGGGCCCCGAAGCGCGCATAGACCCAATTTTGCCGATTATCATGTGCTATGGCTCTCCATCTTTGTTCATGATATGGATATCTGATGTCCAAAATGCCTAATTTCTCTGGAACGTCCACTAAGATCTTTTCTATGCATCCGATTGGCCCTCGGAGCCATGCCGGCCAATTTTCAAGGTTAAACGAGCCCTGAAGTGTGCGTAACCCCCCCCCATTTTGCTGATTATCGTGTTCTATAGCTCACTATCTTTATTGGTGATCCAGATTTTCGATGTCCAAATTGCTGAAATTTCTCGTGGACATCCATTAAAACCTTCTCTATGCAGACGGTTGGCCTTCGCGGCCATGCCGACCCATTTTCAAGATAAAAAAGCCCTGAAGCGTGCATATCCCCCATTTTGCCGATTATCGTGTGCTACATCTCAATATATTTGTTGGTGTTCCAGATTTGTGACGTCCAAAATGCCAAAAATTACTCATGGACGTCCGATAAGACCTTGGATATGCAACTAGTTTTCCTACACGGCCATGCCAACCTATTTTCAAGGTCAAACAAGCCCCGAAGTGCGCATAACCCCCCATTTTGCCGATTATCATGTCCAATAGATCACCATCTTTGTTGGTGATCCAAATTTCCGGCGTGAAAAATATCCAAATTTCTCGTAGGCGTCTGTTACGACCTTGCCTATGTAGCCAGTTATCCCGGACAACCATGTCGTCCCATTTTCAAGGTCAAACGAGCCTCGAAGCACGCCTAACCCCATTTTGCCGATTATCGTGTTCTGGAGCTCCCCATCTTTGTTGGTGATCCAGATTTCCGACGTCTAAAATGCTGAATTATTTTGTCCTCGTCCTTTAAAACCTTTTTTACGCAGCCAGTTGGCCATCGCGGCAATGCCGGATTATTTTCAAGTTTAAACGAACCCTGAAGTGTGCATACCCCCCATTTTTTCCAAAAAAGGTGTGTTATAGCGCAACATCTATGTTGGTGAACCGGATTTCCGACATCCAAAATGGCTAAATTTATCGTGGACGTCTATTAAGACCTTGGCTATGCAGCCGGTTGGACGTCGTGGTCATACCAGCCCATTTTCAAGGTCAAACAAGCCCCGAAGCGTGCATACCCTCCATTTAGCCGATTATCGTATGATATAGCTCACCATATTTGTTGGTTATCCGTACTTCCGAAATCCAAAATGCTGAAATTTCTCATTGAGGTCCGTTAACACCTTGTCTATGATGTCGATTTGCCCTTGCAACCATGTTGGCCCATTTTCAAGGTAAAACGAGCTTCAAAGCACGCATAATCCCCATTTTGCCGATTATCATGTGCTATAGCTCACCATCTTTGTTTGTGATCCAGATTTCCAACGTCCTAATTGTCCAAATTTCTTGTGGACGTTTGTCAAGACCTTGGCTTTACCGTTGATTGGCGTTACGTCCATGCCATCCCATTTTCATGGTCAAACGAGCCCCGAACCACGTATACCCACCATTTTGCAGATTATCATGTTCTATATATAGCTCACCATCTTTGTTGGTGATCCAGATTTTCGACGTCCAAAATGCCCAAATATCTCGTGGATGTCGTTAAGATCTTGTCTATGCATCCGGTTGTCCCTCACGGCTATGTAGACCCATTTTCAAGTTCAAACGAGCCGCAAGCGCGCTTATTCCCCATTTATCCAATTATCGTGTGCTATAGCTCACCATCTTTGTTGGTGGTCCGAATTTCCAAAGTAAAAAATGCTCACATTTCTTGTGAACGTCCTGTAAGACCTAGGATATGCACCTGGTTGTCCCTCGCGGCCATGCCGGCCCATTTTCAAAGTCAAACGAGACCCGAAGAACGCATACCCCCCAATTTGCCGATTATCGTGTGCTATAGCTCACCATATTTGTTGGTGATACAGATTTCCGATGTCAAAAATGCACAAATTTCTTGTGGACGTCTGTTAAGGCCGTGGCAATGCAACCGGTTGTCCCTCGCAGCAAGTTATGGGATCTCTTTCACCATTGAGACCTCATTCCTCAAAGGGTTCCATCAAATTGATTTCAAAAGTTGGGTTTTCAAGTGGGTATTTTCCAATCTCGAAATCTATGTTATGAGTTGTTTTGTTTATGATCTCTTTTGGATATTATGATATATCTTGATGGATTGATCTAGTTAATCTTAGGATGAATTTAAGTGAGGGATTACATGCTAGAAGTTAGTTATTAAAGGAGTTAGTAAGTCAATGAAACAGTGAAGTCAATTCACTATAAAGTGAATTGAACTTACTGTAAAGTGATGCCTAAATTTGGTATTCTTGATTAATTGATTTCTTATGTGTTTCTAAATTGATTAAGGATGTTATTATGATTAAAATATGATTTGCAAAATGAAAAGATGCATATTTCCAATAAAGTCTGTTTTCATGATTTTTATGCATAATGCCATACTTAGTACATGTGGTTGTACTAATTCCATGCTTTATTTTCTATCTATAGTTCTTAATAGGTAAAGAGCTTTGGGAAGTGAAGACTTGGACTTAGAAGATCGTTCAAGAGAAGTTGAAGTATGTCCTCACTTGACTCGAGGGCATATATGTCTCTTATGTTTTCTTTGAAGTATTGTAATAGACTATGTATTTCTATTTTCCTATTGAAGTATGGGCCGTGTCCCACAGTATTCTTGTGTCTAAGATGATGAGATTGAGACTTAGTGTTTTCCTATTTCTTTTATATGAAAGAGATTTGTCACGACCGGAGTCTAGACCCTAGACGAGACCGGCGCCGTTGACCTCTCAGAGGTCGTAGACAAGCTTACATGCGTCATCGTTACTTCATCTAGGTTAATTTTAGCGGAAAATTTGAGCTTTTTGTTACTTAACATTCATATAAGACCTTCTACTTAAACTCATAAACGTTCATAATCAACTATCTAATATTAAGATCATCAAATGAAAGAAATAGTTTAATACTGCATTAAGTGTATACTTGCCAAAATGGCACCAATACAATGTCTCAAATAAGATGAGAAAGAAACGCTAGTGTACTCCACAAACTCAAAACCTATATCTAAGCTAGAATATAATGGGCAAGCTTCCTCGAAAACATGAGGGCCTACCAAGTCCGGATGAATGCTCCACGTCCGGATAACTTCAGCGTCGACGTGAAAGCTCTAACATCCACCTGTGCCTGCACCTAAAAATGTAGAGTGGTATGGGATTGGTACACACTTGTACTAAGTATGGGTATATGCAAGCACAAACCAAGGACATGCATGATTAAGAAGAGATCTTTCCTAATGATATGAATTATGGAAAGTCAAGTCAATGGACTTGCCAAATTCGGATTAGGAAAGTCATGCAATGAGAGTAACATGCATCATCATACTTATCATTTTGCAAACAGCACATAACATATTGCACATATCATATCACATAGTTCATATAATTCTTTCATATGCCATGAGTCCTCGGAATCATGGACTTGACATTAGGACTTCCCAAAATGAGGGCTCAACATATGGGACCTCAACTAGGGAGCCTTCTTTAGCAAACACAGAGTCTGCTTCATTCATTCATACGTAATTCATTTTCATTCTTTTCATATACTAGTGCAACCACCAGTCATACCTAGGATGTAGTTTAAGACTCTCATCGGGTTCGCTATGCAATGACCAAGAATAACCTAGTGTCATTACTTAAGTCTAGCTCACCTCTTGATTATCCTATCCTAACACCTTTGGTATCGTTCATTTCATTATGTGTATTCTTTGAGGCTGGCCTCATTCTTTCTTTGGGAACTTTACCTTAACCAACATAGATCATGTGAGCATCATGAAATCCAGTGTATAACCCCACACCGAAAAGAGGTGGAATCACCGGCCAAAGTGAACCAAAACATGCTAGCGTATATAGGGACTAGATCCCTATATTGGCAGTATAGGTTCAAAGACTATGAGATATAAGGAGACCCATACCCGGCATGCCGGACAGTCTCATCTCATGAGATTTACGTGAACCTCCGCCCTTCCCGAAGGAAGGCATCACCACTCATAGCTAGCCTATAGGTGCTTAGTATAAAGTTCCATTACATTCAACTCATACATCATGGAAGTTGGCTTCTAGCATGAGGACATCATAGCTCATTAGATGATTTCTCATCTCATCATTAGTATTAAGTATGCATTAACTTCAATATTTTCATTAGAGTGTTCATAGAGACTGGTCTCTTCATTAACTTTACACTCTCATAGGTGAGTAGATTTTGGTAGTATTTACTTAGGCTCATTTGAGATTGCTCTCATCTTTCACATTAGCCTCTTATCATGTTGTCACCACATGCTTTAACTTTAGCACATTTACTATTTATAATTACTCACCACTTTACGTGTGTAAGACCCCGAAAATGAGATAAGGTGTCTAGAGCATAACATATCCGTTTTAATGTTATAAGGTCCTAAAATGCCTTATTATTTTATATAGAGTTAGTGTGCAAAGTTTGAAGTGATTTGGAAGTCGAACGTCAAGGGACGTCCAAGACGTTCGACGAATAGTCGCTTATGTGCCTCATGTGTGTACGCATGCCTAAATTGTATAACTGAGTCTAGTAAGTCTTGAAATGTTTTAGAATGATGTTTAATGTTACTGTATGAAGTTTCGTGAAGTTTGGAGGTCAAACGCCCAAGAACGTCCAAGGCGTTCGAAAGATAGCCCCTAAGACGTTCATCGTATGTCATGCTGGGGTCAAAGTTGTTTGGACGTCTTGTAGGTGTTTGTTTTGGATGAAACTTATATGGAAGGTTTATAACATGTTAAGGTTTGTAATCGTGTTTGAAACATCCGGGTACGACTTCTAAAGGGCCCCGCAAGAGGACCCAAAAGAAGGACCCCAAAGCTGCCTAGACACTGCCTGGGCAGTGTCCCTTGACGGACCCAATGACGGATCGTTGGTCCCCCAACGGCCCGTCGAGCATGTCTCATCGAAGGGGACTTCACTTGGGCAGGTCTTGAGCCAAGAATTTGGCTAAGTCATGGACAACGGAGGGCATGATGCCCCGTCATGTCTATGACGCCCCGTCACTGACCTCGTCGCGGGTGGCCTGTAGGTTGGCAGCCTGCGTGCTGTCACTTAAAGGGGTGAATGGGAAATTCACCCCACGTCCTAACCTGACTATAATAGGTTTATTTAGTTAATCTTAGGTGTATATAAGTCTTTAAAAACGTGATCAACCCATTCACAAAATCCTCTCACATATTTTAAGCCTTTCCCTCCAAAAATGTTCTCTCTAAAACCACCATTGTTGGTGAAGCTCAAGAGCTGCTTGGAGATGGATTTTATATGGATGACTCATGAAGCTTTAGAGGTTTTCTTGTAGATAAAGGTATGGTGATCTTCATCTCTAGTTATCTTTTCATCTATAGAGCCATTCTCAATGTTTTTCAAAGAAATCTTATGATCAAGTTTCCAATCTTTCAATCTAGCCATGGGTTCTTTATCAAAATGTTTTTAATGATTAAACCATGATGAATTGAAGTTAATACAGTGATTTAAATGTGATTTCACTCCAATTGCATGATGAACCCATGTTCCTTCAAAAATTGGTTTAGCTTTTGCATGGGCTTTGTGATTATGTCTTGTTCTTTATTAAGTGGTGATTCTCTTAATTTGAATTGCTTGTGTTTATTGTTAATTAAGTTAATTGATGTTGAATTGATGATGAAAAGTCCATGATGATAAATATATGAACCTTTGAGCATGAATAACCTATGTTTGTACATGTTGTCTTGAAGTCGATTGTGAGATCGGTTGTGTAGATTTTTGATTATGTATGAAATGCTGTAGCTACTGTTTTAGGCTGATGTAATGGATGAATTTTGTAGTTATAAATCCTTAATGTTCAAATTAAGAAGGGCTTTCATGAATTGGTATAGATTCTTTTAGGCTATGAAGTCAAGAGGCTAAGTGGGCGATGTATCTTAAATTGTGATTAGATGAAGCATGATTTAGTCTTGATTTCTTATCTAATTAGCTACTGACTAATGAGTATGTTATTGATGAAATATTAATGATGATCAAACCCTTAGATAGTTCATAGTATTGGTAAAGTCTTCCATACTCTAGCAAATCGATAAGCCTAAATGCCTATGTTGTAGCCTTAATCTTAAGAGTATGTAATCATGATTTCAATATGGTTAAATGTAGGTTTAGATACTGCCTTAGATTTACATATGTATGAACTATGATCTAAAATCAATGTAAGGGAAGTTAGCTGATGATCTATGTTATCCTACTTTCCTAGTATGTTGATATATTGTATTATGTTATGGTATAATCTTGTAGCGACTTGTACATGGTTTCTTACATGTGTAAAGTACATTTAACTACTGCCATATATGTGTATTATTGATGAATAAGGTGTATTGATCAATGATGATCAAAGGGTGAGAAATTGGTAAGAATGTTTATTCTCTTTACTCTTCTACTTCTCTATTTCTTTATAGTAATGTTGATAAAGCCTTGTATGGCATTGTGTGGTATGGTCCACTTATGGTGGCGGTGTTTACTTTATTGTCATTATATATGTGTTTACCATGGCCTTGAAGGCAAATTGATGAACTTATGAACATGTGCTTAAAATGATACTATGAGAAGCTTATGCCTACTTTCCTATTTTAGTTGTGAATTAGGTTGTGTGGCTATTGTATGAGCATGTGTATAATTATGTTAGGGTATTGTATAGGTGCTTCCATTGATGTGTTAAAGTGGTTAATAGCCTCTACCCATCTACCTCTTATATGAAAGTGTAAATAGCTAAAGTTAGGAGTCTTGATTATAATGTATATATTGTCTTGTCTCCTATGCTATTATGTGTTGTTTGCTATGAGCTTGAAGTGTAATGTGGTTTAATAGGGTGGCTGACTTAATAAGTTATTGATATCCATTATGTGATCATGTTGGCCAATGTACACACACTCTCACTTACATGCATATTACAAGTAGTATAAGTCATTGTGTCTAAATGAAAGGTAGTTCTCATACTCACTAGTGTCTACTACTATGTATGTTAAGGTGATGTTTATGAATGTATGATTTGTATTCCCTTACTAGGATGAATTGATAGGTGTACTAGTATGGGCAAGGGTATGGGACCTTGTCTATGCATTGCACATGTGTATCTTGATAGGATAGTTCCTAGTTTTGGTTCTTATGCATTGATATATGAACATGTGTGACCGTATGTGTTATGTGAAAGGTTTGCTCACATCTAAGTATACACTCACAAACATGGATGATCTAGTTAGTGAGAAGATGCCTTGCTAGGGGTGCCCAAGAATACTCCAAAACTAGATAGGTACTTGAATATGCTATAAGCATATGAATGATGAATATCCTAAGTCTATGTTTTTATAAATAAATATTAATAAAGACTTTTCAATAAAGGGAACTTAGATTAGCACCGAGTGAACTTGACATTGAGAGGTGTTAACTTTCCTTGGAGGACTATTCACCATTTGTCCCTTAAAGAGTGTTGACTTCCCTTAGAGGAATAATCACCTATGGACCTACATAAGGTGTCGACTTCCCTTAGAGGAATACTCACCTATGGACCCACATGAAGTGTTGACTTTCCTTGAGGAATATTCACTCATGTTTTCTCATGAGGTGAGGCCCCATTACCAAATAGTATATAGAGGGAATACATATCTCTTAGTTCCATAAGCTATGATTGCCACATAGGATCTAGCAAAGTGATTTCACTTAGGATGCTAGGAAATATGTTAATGTTCTACCTTGGCTAGGTAGGAACACCTTCCTTTGGTGTAAGGCACTACAACAACAAATTCCATGTTTAGCACCCATGGTCTTAGTGTTGGTTAAGTCTATGATTTCTCTAAAGATAAAATGGACAATGGAAGTAATTGAATAGGATCCTAACTAGGAGGACTTAAGGTAAGTTACTTAGGATAGGTGGAAGTAATGAACCCATCTAGACATTGCACAAGCGACTCCTTAGGAAGTCTTAGGAAGGTACCTTAATACATAGGATTATGTATGTGTCCTTTATGTATGATATTGTAGTCTTGGTTTGACTATGTTATATTGTGTTATACTTCTATGATGGCATGTGTTGTCTTGTGTAGATACTATGTATGGTTTTCTCTTGTGTTCCTAAGGTGATGCATTGCACCAAGTATCCCTAAAGGATTACATTAGGAGGTTAATGAATTGAAAGAAACAGTTAAATGCTAAGAAGGGTGAGTTCACTGTAAAGTGACCTCAAATGGGGATTAAATTCTATATGTGCTTTTCTATGATGTTTGGCCTTTGATTGTTTTTCTATGAAGTACGTGGATGACGTAAATGCTATTGATAAAGGTTTTATGATGATTTACTCAAAATGGCATGAAGTATGATTTCAAAGGAAATGTCCCTTTTAAATGCAAGTTTTTGCATGGTTTCCATACTTAGTACATTTTTGTGCTAATCCCATTCTTCTTTACTTTTTACACAAAGTGTAGGTTATGTAATGCTTAAAGGAGATCTATGGTTGAGGAGCTTGATAGGTGATTTCCCAAGCTCAAGGAAAGGAATCCTTAAGTTCAAGGATGTCCTAACGTGTACTTATTATAAATTCTATTTAGTAATGTATAGCTTTGTATTATGTCTTAAGGGCCTTGTCCTTAATGTACTCTAAAGTTATTGAGTCTAACATGGCAAAGGGACTTAGAGTCTAAATATGTATTATGACTTATGTTATATATATATATATGATGTGATGTTTCTAGCATATGATGTGCTATGAAAAGTTTTAAATTTTCCGCTAAATTTACTATGCCAATGCAATGAACGATATGAAAGGCTTGTCTTAGACCTCCGAGAGGTCGACGACGCCGATTACAATCCAAGATTGTACCCTATCTTCTTGGGTATGCTTTTGGGACGTGACAACGTGAGTGTTCATTTCATCGTATGCCAATGCACTTGGCTCTTTAGTGTGTGTCAAACTCTTACTTGACCCCTCTGGGGTTTCATTATCTCATCACATAATATCTTAGGTTCACTTACTTTTTAAATGTCTGCTAGACTTATGAGTCAACACATGCAAGCCATGAGGCTTCATTCATAGTGTATCTAAGTGATTCATATTTACCCAAAATTATGTAGTACAAGACTTATGCATCTTGTAGGTATGCCAAGATATTGATTTCGATCTTTGGAGGTAGCATTCATTAAATATTTGTTTACGTATGACTTATGTGTCAATACGGAATTGGGCAAGGGAACCCAATTTCGAATCCCTTGGGCAACAATTAATCTTACATTAAACTTGGTGATTGCATTGTTCAGATTTGAGGGACCCTAGTTCAATCCCCATCAGCCCCATAATATTTCCTTTCTTTTTCTCCTAACCGTCTCATCTATTCAAGAGGTTGGGGGTTCAATCCCCACTCTCCAAATTTATTTTTCTCCTTTATTTTTCTCCTAACTCTCTCATCCCTTCAAGAGGTTGGGGGTTCAATCCCCACTCTCCACATTTATTTTTGTCTTTTTTTCTTCTAACTCTCTCATCCATTCAAGAGGTTGGGGGTTCAATCCCCACTCTCCACATTTATTTTTCTCCTTTATTTTTCTCCTAACTATCTCATCCATTCAAGAGGTTGGGGGTTCAATCCCCACTCTCCACATTTATTTTTCTACTTTATTTTTCTACTAACTCTCACATCCATTCAAGAGGTTGTGGGTTCAATCCCCACTCACCACATCTATTTTTCCTCCTTTTTTTTTTCTCCTAACTCTCTCATCTATTCAAGAGGTTGTGGGTTCAATCTCCACTCACCACATCTATTTTTTCTCCTTTATTTTTCTCGTAATTCTCTCATCTGCCAAAAGGTTGTGGGTTCGAATCCCCAAAGCCTCACCTTATTTTAATTTACATTTTCTCCTTACCTTCTCATTTTGCCAAGAAGTTTTGGGTTGAATCCCACATACCTCCTTTTAGTATTTCTTTATTTCATTCTTCTCTTCTCTCCTTCATCCGTCCAAGAGGTTGTGGGTTTGAACCCTACACGCCTCACTTCATTTTCTTTCATTTTCCCCTTAACTTTTCACTTGAGCTTTACCCCATTTCGAATCCCCCTTACCACATTTTATTATTTAATTTTTTATGACATGTATATGGTGAGGTATTGGGTTCAATCCCCACTGACCTCAAGCATTTAAAAAAATATTTTAGAACGTGATTTTTTTACAATAAGATGCCTAAAAACAAATTTCTAGAATGCTGGAAATTTGTTCACCCTCTTTGCATTCCATTTTCTCAACTTTTAGATGTTAGATTTAGGATATATTTTCGTGTAACATCTAGGGCATATTTAGGTGAGTTTTCATGGTTACTTTCGAGAATTTAAATTACCTTTTTGCAGTCCATTTTCTCACCCTCTTTCACATTAAATATCAAGACATTTTGAGTATTTTTTAGGGAGATCTTTAGGTGCATTTTCAAGGTTACTTTCAATCAAGAATTATCATTCAATTCAGCAACTTTGAACTCATATGAACATCACGTTTTTAACATATTCATATATGTAAAATAAAACATTTTAACTTGTAATCCAGGCTTCAAACCATGGATAACTCACAGTACACACATGCACAATCAAGTTAACGTAATTCACTTTTTTCGGAACACATCTTTAATTTTAACAAAATTTACGAATACACATTCAAACACGTAATCACAACCAGCCCTAAAATCATCTACCAAAAGTCATACCAACGCATACTTTAAATCTTTCAAAGGATCTAATGACAGGGCATGCAACGGGGACAACCTTAGTTTTTTTTACTGGAATTAAGCTGAACTTAGGGGTCTCTTGGGAAAGGTACCAAGACAGAAGAAAACCCATAAATTAATGACATTCAACACTTGTTTCAATCCTTCAAATTCCAACGACACCACTGCCTCACCACCAAAATCCCGAACACAATCCGTCGAGAAGAATGTTGTTCATTTTCGTTTTTAGGTTAGCTTTTCGTTTGAGTTTTTGTGTGTAAGTTCTTCAAGAGTGAAGAACTATTATTTTCAGTTCTTTTAATGATAAAAAACGTGAGAATGAGAGGGAGAGACGTGAGAATGAAAGGATTAGGATAAGGAAAGTTAGGTGGAGACTTAGTCAAACTAGGACTCCTCATTAATTATTTTTTTAATTTTATTATTAAAAAATCTGATTTTCCTTTACTTAAATAAGAAAAGTAGATATTAATTAATTTAAATTCACTAAATACTAATTAAATCAATTTAATCATTGCTTTCACCAAGGCTCGAACCCAGGTGGAGCTAGATTTCGCTTAAAGGGTCAAATTCGGCCACCTCTACCCAAATTGCCCCTTAACCATATTAACTAATTAATTAATTAATTAATTGGGGTAATTATTATACTACCCTTAGATTGGAAAAGACCATTTTACCCCTAGAGCCTCCAAACTTAATATTACCCCTTTTTAAGTCCGATTAAGACTCATCCGGGTAAATCTTTATATTTGGTTTCCCTACATGGTTGGTTCTCACCTTGACTAGATCCGCTAACTCACCAAGTTGGTCGGCTTGGCTAGTGCATAGGTTCTGAGGTCTGGTTCTACGCGCAACAAGCCGTGTGAACCCAGTCTAATCCATGCATTCTAGGTACGTTTAAGCATTACTTCGCATAGTTATTTTTGGGTTGTTACATTATTCCCCCCGTAGGAACATTCGTCCCCGAATGACACTACTCTTTACTAGCAATAAGTAAGTTATCTATAGAACGTATGCATACCTAGGTAATTCAATACTCCTCATTGGTGAATATCTGATTCACATATTAACATGATGGTGCACATCCTTGAAACCCACTAGTAGCTTCACATTAATAGACTAAGGAACTCTTTCCTAAACTAGTCTCATCAAAGCATACAACATAAGTAAACATATAAGTCACATAAATCAGCAACCAACATGATGACTCAAACATATTAACCTCATACTAGTGCATAAACACCATACACAGTCAAATGCATGAAAGACTAATTAAGGCTACGCACCCGAGACTTTACCAGAAGTGCCTTCCCTTGCACCCCTAGACTTGAGTGCAAAGAATAATTTTCTCCATGGAGCTTCTTCACTTGGACCATTAGGCTGAACTCTATCCTTCCCTTGTTCTTGACTTCTCCTATTCGGATAATCCTTCACCATGTGACCCGGTTTGCCACAACTGTAACAAGCGTTAGAGCCCATCATACTCTCTCCTCCATGCCGTTTGCCACACTTCGTGCAAGGTGGACTCTCCTGATGTAACAACCCTAAAAATGGATATGCTAAGTAATGCTTAATGTGTCTAGAATGCCTACGATTAGACTGGTTCACACGGATTGATGCGCGTAGAACCAGACCTCTGAACCCTTGCTACAGCCAAGTCAACTAACTTGGGGAGTTAGTTGATCTTGGAAAGGTTGGGTCCAACCATATAGGGCTCTCGAATACGAAGATTTACTCGATTGAGTCTTTACGGGACTTAAAAAGGGAAAATCATAGTTTTGGAGGGTCTAGGGGTAAAATGGTCTTTTTCAAGGCTAAGGATAGTATCGTAATTACCCTAAATATATAATTAATTATTTAATTAATAAGGTGGAGGGGAAATTTGGGGAGAGTAGGCCGAAAATTGGCTCTTGAAGTGAAGTCTTGCTCCACCCGGGCTCGAACCTAGGTGGAAGCAATGAATTAAATTTGTTTTTAATTTAAGTTGGTAAATTAATGTAATTAATTTATATATAATTTATTATCTGATTTAAAATAAAATAAAATCAGATTTTTAATAATTAAATAAAACCTTATTTGACTAAGTCCTAAACTAGACTCCTAAGCCTAAGAAAACTCTTCTCTCCCACGCTCGTCTCTCTCTCTCACGTATCTATCATTCTCATTCATGTTCTCTCTGCCAAAATAACTTCAAAAACAGTAGGTAAACCAAAGTTCTTCACACTTGAAGTACTCACATGAAAATATAAGAAAAAAAAATGTTAATCAATCACGTAGGCAAAGAGAAGGTTTTCCGTCGAGTTTGGTGTTGAACTTTTGGTGTTGGACGTGTGTTTGGAGGAGTTCTTTGGGCAGCAAGTAGAGGTTTGAACGTCAAAAAGGTATGGGTTCTCTTCTCTCTTGATTCCTTTCCCAAGAGACCCCTTAAGATTGAATCAATTCTAATCCGAAAACTAGGATTGTTCCCCGTTGCATGCCCCTGTCACTAGCTCCCATTGAATCATAGGTTGGTTATGTTTGCTGGTAGAAAACTAGGGATGAAACGTGTTTTTGTGATGATTATGTGTGTATATGTATGTTCGGAATTATGTGACTTATGTTTATATTTTCCAAAAATGTAACTACGTGTGGTTGTGTGTGTTGCCGTGGCTATTGGTCATGGTTTAGGACTTGAAATGGCATGATAGTTCTTTATATTTCATGTACACATGTTGATGTAAATCGTGATGTTCATATGAGTTGAAATGTGGCTGATTTGAATGATAATCTCTTGGCTAAACGAATCCATGAAAAATGCACCTAAGAACGTATTAAATGATCTACGAATTTCCCTATGAATTTACGTATAAATGTTGAAGAGAGTAGGCTGCAAAATGTGAGTAAAATTTCCAGCATTGTGATGGTTTAGTTTCGGCCAAAATAAGGATAATAACATGAGAGTTTAAATGAATGAAAAATAGGTGAGGTCACTAGGGATTGAACCCAAGACCTCACACATGAAAATCTCCAAAAACGAAAATAAAAATAAATGGGGTTAAGGGGGAATCGAACAGGGGTCTTGGCAGGGAAATAAGCTATGAAAAATAAGGAATGAGAGGAGTGGGATTCAAACCCACAACCTCTCAGACAGCTTAAGAAAAAAATAAAAAGAAAAGAAGTGTGAGGCGTGGGAATCGAACCCACGACCTCTAGGCAGTAAAGGAGAAAGGAAAAAGGAAAAGAAAAGAAATGTGAGGCGTGGGAATCGAACCCACGACCTCTAGGCAGTAAAGGAGAACTAAAAGAAAAATAAAGAGAGGCTGTGGGGGTTCGATCCCCCAACCTCATGGTCAACGCAAAATAGTCCAGGAAAATTAAATAAAAAAATAAAAGGGGTTGTGGGGGTTCGAACCCACAACCCCTCGGCCAAGGGAGAGAGCGTTTAAAGAAAAGAAATTAAAATAAAATGAGGTTGTGGGGGTTTGATCCCACATCCTCTCAATCCTATTGAGCAAAAAATGAAGAGAAAAACTAAAGGAAAAATAAAATGAAGGTGTTTGGACTCGATCTTGGGTCCCCAAGCCGTCTGTACCAAAATAAAATAAATGAATAATGTAAGTGTTGTCCAAGGGATTCGAAATTGGGTTCCCTTGCCCGAATTCCGTATTTATACATAAGTCGTACGTGAAATAAATATTCAAGAATAATGCTGCTTACATAGATCGAAATCGAGATCTTGGCATACATACAAGATGCATAAGTATTGTACCACATAATCTTAGGAAGATATGAATCACTTAAACGAACTATGAATGAAGCCTCATGGCTTGTATGTATAGACCCATAAGTCTAGCATACGTTTAAAAATAAGTGAACCTAAGATGTATGTAATGAAATGATATAACCCTAGAAGGGTTAGGTAAGAGTGTAAAACACAATAAATGGACAAGTGTATTGGCATACGATGAAATGAATATTATGAAATGAAATGATGAAACCCTAGAAGGGTTAAGTAAGAGTATGAAACACACAAATGGCCAAGTGCATTGGCATATGATGAAATGAACATTCACGTAAAATGGGGTGAGTAATTATGAAGAGCAAATGTGCTAATGATAATGAATGTGGTGACAACATGATAAGTGGCTAATGTGAAAGATGAGAGCAATCTCAAATGAGCCTAAGTAAATGTTACCAAAACGTACTCACCTATGAGAGTGTAAAGTTAATGAAGAGACCAGTCTCTATGAACACTGTAATGAAAGTATTGAGAATAATGTATAATTAATACTAATGATGAGATGAGAAATCACCTATTGAGCTATGATGTCCTCATACTAGAAGCCAGCTTTCATGACGTATGAGTTTATTGAAATGGAACATTATACTGAGCACCGATAGACTAGCTATGAGCGGTGATGCCTTCTTTCGGGAAGGGCGAAGGTTCACCTAACTCTCATGAGATGAGACTGTCCGGCATGCCGGGTATGGGTCTCGTAGTATCTCCTAGTCTTCGAACCTATACTAGCAATATAGGGATCTGGGTTCAATTCCCATGTACGCTAGCATGTTTTGGGTCACTTTGGACTGTGATTCCACCCTTTTCGGTGTGGGGGAGACACTGGATTTCATGATGCTCACATGATCTATGTCGGTTAAAGTTAAAATTCCCAATCAATGAATGAGGCCAGCCTCAAATGATACGCATAACAAAATGAACGATACCAAAGGTGTTAGGATAGGATAATCAAGAGGTGAGCTAGACTCAAGTAATAAAACTAGGTTATTCTTGATCATTGCACAACAAACACGATGAGAGTCTTAAGCTACATCCTAGGTATAGCTTGTGTTTATACTAGTTTATGAATGAATGAGATGAAGTACGTATGAATGAATGAAGCAGACTCTGTGTTTGCTAAAGAAGGCTCCCTAGTTGAGGTCCCATATGTTGAGCCCTCATTTTGGGAAGTCTTAATGTTAATTCCATGATTCCAAGGTCTCATGGCATATGAACAAACGATATGAAAGATGTTATGTGCCAGATGCAATATGTTATGTGCTATATGTAATATGTTATGTGCTTTGTGTAAGATGTTATGTGTTGTGTGCATTATGATACGTATGATGATGCGTGTTACTCTCATGGCATGACTTTCCTAATCCAAATTTGGAAAGCTCACTTACTTTCCTAATCCAAATTTGGAAAGCTCACTGACTTTTCTAATCCAAATTTGGAAAGTTCACTAACTTTCCTAATCCCAATTTGGCAAGTCCACTGACTTCACTTTCCATAATCATGTTGTTAGGAAAGAGCTATTCTTACTCTTGCATGTCCTTGGTGTGTGCTTGCATATACCCATACTTAGTACAAGTGTGTACTAATCCCATACAACTCTATATTTTTAGGTGCAGGCACAGGTGGACGCTAGAGCTTACAGGTTGACGTTGCAGCTATCCGGACGTGGAGCTTTTATCTGGACTTGGTAGGCCCTCAGGCTTTCGAGGATGTCTATCGTTACTATATAGCTTAGATGTAGGCTTTAGCTAGTGGAGTATGTTCCACTAGTGTTTCTTTCCGTTTTTATTTCAGACATTATATTGGTGCCATTTTGGCAATTATACTTTTAATGTAGTATTGAACTATTTCTTTCAGTTGATAATCTTAATGTTAGATAGTTGATTGTGAACATTAAGAATGTAAGTAGAATCACCTTTATGCATGATAAGAAATAAAAAGTTACAAATTTTCCGCTAAAATTAACCTAGATGAAGTAAGAATGACGTAAGTAGGCTTGTCTGCGACCTCTGTGAGGTCAACGACGCCGGTCTCGTCTGGGGTCTAAACTCCAGTCGTGACACCTGAGGTGTATCTACTTCATTATTTCTATTAACTCTGGACTCGGAATCCCTATCATAGCGACCCTTGGATGAATTTGACTCCCCTTGGTGGGAGAGTCCCTTCTTAAACCTGGGCTTATCCCTGATTTCAGTACTACTCTTCCTTGAAAAATTCTCCTCAGCTTCCCTTGACATGTTCCCTGCCCTAGCGTGCTTCCTCTTCCTGCTTACCTCCACTTGCTGGACATGGACCATAAGCCTGGAAAGGTCCATGCTGTCATGCAACATAGCTGCCCTACACTCCTCCTCGAGATCCTTCGCAAACCCTGTCAAGAATCTACTCAACTCGTCTCTGCTGTTAGACACAAGATAAGTGGCATACCTGGAAAGTTTTACAACTTCAAGGAGTAATCCCTAACTGAGATCGAGCCCTGCTTAAGGTTGATGAATTCCTCAACCTTAGCCTCCTTCATTTCTCTGGGAAAGAACCGCTCCAGAAAAGTCATCTTGAAAAGATCCCAAGACATAGGACGTCCTCCTAAGGCCCTGCTATCCTGCAACATCTTATACCGGGATTGAGCTACATCCTTTAGCTGGTAGGATACCAGCTCACCCTTCTCCACCTCAGGCAAGCCCATTGCACACAGTATCTTGTGGATCTCATCCACAAACTCCTGGGGATACTTCGCAGTCTTAGATCCATTGTAAATGGGAGGATTCATCCTCGTGAAGTCTCATAACCTGCTAGCCATGGTATGGGCAGGTGGGTTCTCTCTGGGAACACCTCGTTGCTCCGCCTGGGCTGTTATAGCCTGAGCTTGTAAAGTGATGGCATAGGCCATCTGTGCCAGGGCTGTCCTCACTTCTCCATATATCAATCCAGCTGGGTTAACAGGCATCTCCATTCCAGCAGCTGGGGCCTGGGGTGGAACTTGGTTGCCCCCAGCAGCTGCTCCTCCTCTTCCCCGACCAGCGTTCCTCCTTGTGTTCATTTTCTAAAAGATAAGAATTGATGTTAGATACGCTCATAACACCAAGAAATCAGACATTAAGAAAAGCACAAAAAGATCAAAAGAAGGGAAATTTTCCTACGAATCATGCAGTCTCTAATTCATGATAGTGGTGCACTTCACTACCATGACTTAGAAACTACTCAATGTGGTTGATGTGAACTTATTATCCTCAGAATTTAGCCTAGTGCTCTGATACCAACTTTGTCATGACCGGAGTCTAGACCCCAGACGAGACTGGCGTCGTTGATCTCTCAGAGGTCGCAGACAAGCCTACATACGTCATCATTACTTCATCTAGGATAATTTTAGCGGAAAATTTGAACTTTTTGTTACTTAACATTCATATAAGACCTTCTACTAAAACTCATAAACGTTCACAATCAACCATCTAATATTAACATCATCAAATGAAAGAAATAGTTCAATACTGCATTAAGTGTATACTTGCCAAAATGGCACCAATACAATGTCTGAAATAAGATGAGAAAGAAACGCTAGTGGAACATACTCCACTAACTCAAAACCTATATCTAAGCTAGAATATAATGGTCAAGCGTCCTCGAAAACATGAGGGCCTACCATGTCCGGATGAATGCTCCACGTCTGGATAGCTTCAGCGTAGACCTGTAAGCTCTAACGTCCACCTGTGCCTGCACCTGAAAATGTAGAGTGGTATGGGATTAGTACACACTTGTACTAAGTATGGTATATGCAAGCACACACCAAGGACATTCATGATTAAGAAGAGATCTTTCTAATGATATGAATTATGGAAAGTCAAGTCACTGGACTTGCCAAATATGGATTAGGAGAGTCATGCCATGAGAGTAACATGCATCATCATACTTATCATTTTGCAAACAGCACATAACATATTGCACATATCATATCACATAGTTTATATCATTCTTTCATATTCCATGAGACCTCAGAATCATGGACTTGACATTAGGACTTCCCAAAATGAGGGCTCAACATACGGGACCTCAACTAGGGAGCCTTCTTTAGCAAACACATAGACTACTTCATTCATTCATACGTACCTCATTTTCATTCTTTCATATACTACTGCAACCACCAGTCATACCTAGGATATAGTTTAAGACTCTCATCGGGTTCACTGTGCAATGACCAAGAATAACCTAGTGTCATTACTTAAGTCTAGCTCACCTCTTGATTATCCTATCCTAACACCTTTGGTATCGTTCATTTCATTATGTGTATTGTTTGAGGCTGCCCTCATTCTTTCTTTGGGAACTTTAACCTTAACCGACATAGATCATGTGAGCATCATGAAATCCAGTGTATAACCCCACACCGAAAAGAGGTGGAATCACCGGCCAAAGTGAACCAAAACATGCTAGCGTATATAGGGAATTGAACCCTGCTAGATCCCTATATTGGAAGTATAGGTTCAAAGACTAGGAGATATAAGAATACCTATACCCAGCATGCCGGACAGTCTCATCTCATGAGATTTACGTGAACCTCCGCCCTTCCTGAAGGAAGGCATCACCACTCATAGCTAGCCTATCGGTGCTTAGTATAAAGTTCCATTACATTCAACTAATACATCATGGAAGCTGGCTTCTAGCATGAGGACATCATAGCTCATTAGATGATTTCTCATCACATCATTAGTATTAAGTATGCATTAACTTCAACACTTTCATTAGAGTGTTCATAGAGACTGGTCTCTTCATTAACTTTACACTCTCATAGGTGAGTACGTTTTGGTAACATTTACTTAGGCTCATTTGAGATTGCTCTCATCTTTCACATTAGCCTCTTATCATGTTGTCACCACATTCTTTAACTTTAGCACATTTACTCTTCATAATTACTCACCACTTTTCGTGAATGTTCATTTCATCGTATGCCAATTACTTGGCTCTTTAGTGTGTCTCAAACTCTTACTTGACCCCTCTGGGTTTCATTATCTCATCACATAATATCTTAGGTTCACTTACTTTTTAAATGTATGCTAGACTTATGAGTCCACACATGCAAGCCATGAGGCTTCATTCATAGTGTATCTAAGTGATTCATATTTACCTAAGATTATGTGGTACAAGACTTATGCATCTTGTAGGTATGCCAAGATATTGATTTCGATCCTTGGAGGCAGCATTCATTAAATATTTGTTTACGTATGACTTATGTGTCATTACGGAATTGGGCAAGGGAACCTGATTTCGAATCCCTTGGGCAACACTTAATCTTACATTAAACTTGGTGATTGCATTTTTCAGATTTGACTGACCCTAGTTCGATCCCCATCAGCCCCATAATATGTCCTTTCTTTTTCTCCTAACCCTCTCATTTATTCAAGAGGTTGGGGGTTCAATCCCCACTCTCCACATTTATTTTTCTCCTTTATTTTTCTCCTAACTCTCTCATCCATTCAAGAGGTTGGGGGTTCAATCCCCACTCTCCACATTTATTTTTGTCCTTTATTTTTCTCCTAACTCTCTCATCCATTCAAGAGGTTGGGGGTTCAATCCCCACTCTCCACATTTATTTTTCTCCTTTATTTTTCTCCTAACTCTCTCATCCATTCAAGAGGTTGGCGGTTCAATCCCCACTCTCCACATTTATTTTTCTCCACTATTTTTCTCCTAACTCTCTAATCCATTCAAGAGGTTGTGGGTTCAATCCCCACTCACCACATCTATTTTTCCTTCTTTATTTTTCTCCTAACTCTCTCATATATTCGAGAGGTTGTGGGTTCAATCCCCACTCACCACATCTATTTTTTCTCCTTTATTTTTCTCCTAACTCTCTCATCTGCCAAGAGGTTGTGGGTTTGAATCCCTACAGCCTCACCTTATTTTAATTTATATTTTTTCCTTACCTTCTCATTCTGCCAAGAGTTTGTGGGTTCGAATCCCACATACCTCATTTTTATTATTTCTTTATTTCATTCTTCTCCTCTCTCCTTCATCCGTCCAAGAGGTTGTGGGTTCGAACCCCACAAGCATCACTTCATTTTCTTTTATTTTTCCCCTAACTTTTCACTTGATCTTTCCCCCATTTCGAATCCCCCTTACCACATTTTATTTTTTAATTTTTTATGACATGTATATGGTGAGGTCTTGGGTTCAATCCCCACTGACCTCAAGTATTTAAAAAAATATTTTAGAACGTGATTTTTTTACAGTAAGCTGCCCAAAAACAAATTTCCAGAATGCTAGAAATTTGTTCACCCTATTTGCATTCCATTTTCTCTACTTTTAGATATTAGATTTAGGATAAATTTTCGTGTAATATCTAGTGCATCTTTAGGTGAGTTTTCATGGTTACTTTCGAGAACTTAAATTACCTTTTTGCAGTCCATTTTCTCACCCTCTTTCACGTTATACATCAAGACATTTCAAGTAGTTTTTAGGGAGATCTTTAGGTGCATTTTCAAGGTTACTTTCAATCAAGAAATATCATTCAATTCAGCAACTTTCAACTCATATGAACATCACGTTTTTAACATATTCATATACGTAAAAAACAACATTTTAACATGTAAAATCCAGGCTTCAAACCATGGATAACTCACAGCACACACATGCACAATCAAGTTAACGTAATTCACTTTTTTCAGAACACATCTTTCTTTTCTCACATAATTTCCGAAAACACATTCAAACACGTAATCACAACCAGCCCTAAAATCATCTACCAGAAGTCATACCAATGCATATTTTAAATCTTTCAAAGGATCTAATGACAGGGGCATGCAACGGTGACAACCTTAGTTTTTTTGACTGGAATTAAGCTGAACTTATGGGTCTCTTGGGAAAGGGACCAAGAGAGAAGAAAACCCATACCTTAATGTCATTCAATACTTGTTTCAATGCTGCCAATTCCCATGACACCACTGCCTCACCACCAAAATCCCAAACACAATCCGTCGAGAAGAATGTTGTTGATTTTCGTTTTTAGCTTAACTTTTCGTTTGAGTTTTTGTGTGTAAGTTTTTCAAGAGTGAAGAACTATTATTTTCAGTTCTTTTAATGATGAAAAATGTAAGAATGAGAGTGAGAGACGTGAGAATTAGAGGATTAGGATTAGCAGAGTTAGGTGGAGACTTAGTCAAACTAGGACTCCTCATTATTATTATTTTAATTTTATTATTAAAAAATCTGATTTTACTTTTCTTAAATCAGAAAATTAGATATTAATTAATTTAACTAATTCACTAAATACTAATTAAATCAATTTAATCATGGCTTCCACCAAGGCTCGAACCCGGGTGGAGCTAGATTTCGCTTAAAGGGTCAAATTGGGCCACCTCTACCCAAATTGCCCCTTAACCATATTAACTAATTAATTAATTAATTATTTGGGGTAATTACGATACTACCCTTAGCTTGGAAAATACCATTTTACCCCTACACCCTCCAAACTTAAGATTACCCCTTTTTAAGTCCAATTAAGACTCATTCGGGTAAATCTTCATATTCGGTTGCCCTACATGGTTGGTTCTCACCTTGCCTAGCTCGACTAACACACCAAGTTGGTCGGCTTGGCTAGTGCATAGGTTCTGAGGTCTGGTTCTACGCGCAACAATCCGTGTGAACCCGGTCTAATCCATGCATTCTAGGTACGTTTAAGCGTTACTTCGCATAGTTATTTTCGGGTTGTCACATGATTTTAAAGACTATGTTATATTTTGTGAAAAGTTTTAATTCCGCACTACTTTTCATTATGTATATGCGATGAATGATATGAGAGGCTTGTCTTAGACCTCAGAGAGGTCGACGACGCCGGTTATAGTCCAAGATTGTACTGTAACTTCTAGGGTATGGTTTCGAATTGTGACAATCTTGGTATGAGAGCATAGGTTGGTGAAAGTGGTCTTAGGAATAAAAAAGTCTCATCAAGTCACGTCTAGTAGAGTCTTGACCATCGGTGTGAGTCGCGACACATCTATGGGCGAGAGGCTATAGGACGATAGAGTTTCCCTTCTTTTCTACTCCTATGTCGTGCGGGACAGTAAATTTTATGATTATCCTTCTTATGTGTTTCCTTGTGTTTCTAGGAGATGAATACTAGAAGGATGGCTGCTAGAAGGTTGGAAGAGGAGAGGGTGAATGAGGAGATTCCTCCTCAAGTTGAGCAAGTTGAGCAAGGTCCTCAAGGTGCTCAAGGTGCTTAAGTGTCTCCCCAAGTTTATCATGTTCCTAATGTGGGTGGAGGTAATGAGGTTCCGGTGGTTCATCCGGAGTTGACTACTCAAGAGATTAGAGAGGCTTTGATGGCTTTAGCTCAAGTCGTAACTACTCAAATCAATTTGAGTATGATGCCTAGGGTTGTGGAGAGCACTATGACTTCTAGGTTGAGAGACTTTGTGAGGATGAATCCTCCTATCTTTCTTGGCTCTAAGGTAAATGAGGATCCCAAAGAGTTTCTTGATGAAGTGTACAAGGTGTTGAGTGCTATGGGGGTTACATCAAGAGACAAGGCGAAAATGGCTTCATACCAATTGAGGGATGTTTCTCAAATTTGGTATACTCAATGGAAGGACAATAGGCCGGAGGATTCGGGTCCTATTGTGTGGGAATAGATCAAGGGAGCTTTTCTTGGCAAGTACTTTCCCCAAGAGAGGACAGAAGTCAAGGTGGAGGAGTTTATTAATCTCAAGCAAGGCAATATGAGTGTTGAGGAGTACTCTTTGAAATTCTCAACATTGTCTAGGTATGCTCCTTCTCTTGTGTCCAATCCAAGAGATGAAATGAGTCGCTTTTGTACCGGAGAAGCCGACTTGGTGAATGAAAAATGTCGTACCGCTATGCTTCATGATGATATGACCCTATCTAGACTCATAGTGTATGCACAATCTATTGAGGAGTCTAAACTTAGGAGGATGGCTAGAAGTTTGAAAAGGAGTGTTGCTAGTGATCAAGAGCAAGCTAGGTTCAATAAAAGGGTCCAATCTCAAGAAGAGCCTAGGAGGGCTAAGATGAGGTTTGAGAAAGGAGGTAGTTCCAAGGATGGCAAACCTACTTGTTCCAATTGTGGCAAAAAACACTATGGTGAGTGCCTATTGGGTACCGGGAATTGCTTTGGTTGTGGTAAGGAAGGACATAAGGCTAGGGATTGTCCTACGATTGCTTCTAGAGGTAGAGAAGGTAAGCAAGTTGCTCCTAGTGTTCAAAAGAAATTTGCTCCAACTAAGAGGCGTTTCTATGCACTCCGTACTAGAGTTGAGAAGCCGGATGAGAATGAGGGTGATGATGATGTTGGTAAGTTCTCATATACATAATGAAAAGTAGTGCGGAATTAAAACTTTTCACAAAATATAACATAGTCTTTAAAATCTCTTTCATATAAATGAAATAGGAAAACACTAAGTCTCAATCTCATCATCTTAGACACAAAAATAATGTGGGATACGACACATACTTCAATACGAAAATAGAAATACATAGTCTATTACAATACTTCAAAAAAAACAGAAGAGACTTATATGCCCTCGAGTCACGTGAGGACATACTTCAACTTCTCTTGAACGATCTTCTAAGTCCAAGTCTTCACTTCCAAAGCTCTTTACCTATTAAGAACTATAGATAGAAAATAAAGCATGGAATTAGTACAACCACATGTACTAAGTATGGCATTATGCATAAAATCATGAAAACGGACTTTATTGGAAATATGCATCTCATTTTACAAATCATATTTTAATCATAATAACATCCTTAATCAATTTAGAAACACATAAGAAAGCAATTAATCAAGAATACCAAATTTAGGCATCACTTTACAGTAAGTTCAATTCACTTTACAGTGAATTGACTTCACTGTTTTAGTGACTTACTAACTCATTTAATAACTAACTTCTAGCATGTAATTCCCTCACTTAAAGTCATCCTAAGATTCACTTAAGTCACACAAAGAGAGACCGCCCATACACCCTCTCTAGATGTGCCTAAACGACCCTTAAGATTACCTATAATGAGTTACATACATACTTACAAAGCAATCATAAACATCATTGTGAATTTCTCTACCAATCATGAATCCTAAGTCTCCCATAAGTAAAATATGAAGGAACCGCCCATACAATCCCTTACACACACACTCAAGTGACCCTATGGACTCCTTATAGTAGAATCATTCTCACTAAATCACCAACCATAGGTGATATAACATTCTCTACCCAAAGGCTATCAAAAGACCTACATAAGTAAATCAAGAAAATAACGTCCATAGTGACCTCTTCAAGATTACCTAAATAGTCCTTAAGACTACCTAAGGCTTAGATCATGTCAACAAGATTAACTAACTTCCCTAACTAGAGTCATCCTCAAGACTTCCAAAGATAAGACATGAAGAGATCATCCTTCCATGCCCTCCTCACACTTTAGCTAAGGAATGCTTAAGCCACTTTAGATTAGGTACTCATTCATTTACATAGTTACTAACATAGGTCATTAGTTCATTAGTTCATTAAGACTAATTCATCACATAAGACACTCACATAATGAATCACATAAGACACTCACATAATACATCACATAAGACACTCACATAATGGTCTTGGACAAGACCTAGGAAATTCCACATAACACCATCAAAGCCTATTGTGCAATGTCTAGATATAGTCTCATACCACCACCTAAACCTCATAAACTTATCTAATGCTAATAGGTATTCCACATGATGAGAATAGGCAATAACCGACATAGACCATGGTAGGAAGACATGGAATCCGGAGTTATATCCTACTCCGATGAGGTTGTTCTACTTGCCAATGGTAGAAATTGGACACATCCCATGTATGCACATGGATAAGGAATATGAAGGGCTTCTTTGTATTCTAGTCTCATACTTAACAAGAACTACTTCCATTGCCATACTCACTCGGTGCTAGCCTTATTTCTCATAGAGTATTTCATACATTAGGTTTACATAAAAGGGTTCCATATCTAGTTCATAACCCAATTGCATTTACCCTACCAAGGAAGGTCCACTAGGGCTACCTCACAATGGCTATAAGAAGCTCATGATGACTTTCCTAAGTGTTAATATGATGCCGTTCCAGCCAACTAACCTTAAGTCCATCATTCCTTTACTTTGAAGGATACCATTACGGCTTACACTTCAATCAATCTTAACCTTACCCTTAAGTCAAGGTTTGCACATAAGAGACTCTCATAACATCATTTAAAGTCACATGTCATTCATACATTCAAGACTAAGATTTATAACACCCTAAATCAAGACATCACATATCCATAATCATATATACATCAAGCAAGATATACAAGTCAACCAAGACAAGACATCACATACTTCACTTTTAACACATAATACAAGTCATTCTAGAAACACCTCTAAAACAACCTAACATCTTCAAGTCACCCTATATATCATCATAACATCAGTAATATACTCCACATAGACTCATAAAGTCAAGTAGGAATAACCAAGACTTAACCTAACACTACTCTCAAAATGTCAAGTCAAAGTCTAACATGATCACTTAAGGCAACATAACTAGAAGAATACATACATGACTATATAACTTCACATGTAGATAGGTAATGTCATGCTTCACATAGTCAAACTACACAAATAGCCACATAACTTCAAGTAGTTGTCAATAAGGACATGCTCATAATATTGCATAAAGTAACGCCGACATGGCCACGTCAATTGCAAGTAAAACACATAACACCGCCACCATAAGTGGACCATACCAAGCACAATAGAATCGAAGTATAATTAATATCAAATTAAATAAATTGGGGCAGCATACCTTCATCCCCTCATCTACACTTCAATTCAATACCAAATCAACCAATTCAACATCACAAGGCCCTTACCCATGGCCATGAAAAATAATTCAAAGCAATAACCATAAAACCCAATGAATCTACATCAATCCAATCTAGGTTTAACAATCTAAGATCAATTAGATATCAATTGAATACAATTCTTATATCATTATAAAGTCCATAAGAAACTACACAACAATTCATCAATATTAGCTAAATATCAAGTAACCCAATAAGTAGTCAAAACTAGGGTTCATTATTTTACATGGGTTCATAGGTATTTTATGTTAAAATACATCAATACAATACAAATTAGATCATTATTCAATGTTTAGAAATCATTTATGCAAGAACCCATGGTAGAATCCCAAAATTGGACAATTCACTTTAGGGAACTTTGAAAAACATCTTGAGAGTTGGGCTCCTTGATGAAATAAGTTTCAAGGATCAAACGCCATACCTCAAGGATGATAATTCTTCACTTTGATGAAGAATTTCGACACAAAAACCCTCACCAAGCTGCCTCTTCAATAGGGTCTTCAATGGAGGTTTGAGATATTTTCCAAGTGTTTTGGGTTTTCAATTTGGACGAATGAAGTCTTTAGGGTGTTAACTACTTATATAATTAATTAAAATACCCATAAGACCCTCAAATAACCGTCCAACATTAAAATTAGAAGTGGGGTGAATTTACCAATTCACCCATAATTGGCAGCAGCACCTGCTCATAACTCAGCTTGCGCAATGCCAGGCCCTTGACGGAGCGTCACAGCCCTGCGTTTGTGGATAAAGTGGCTGGCCAAAGTTCCATCATTCACCCAAGGCTAAGTTTCCCACGACGGGACCCTGTGACGGGGCGTCACAGCCACGACTGGCCATTGACTGCTCCGTCGCCAAGGTCCTGGGACAGCCTGCACACTGATTTTGGGTCCTTCTTCAAGGACCCTTTGATTGTCCTTGGGGATAATTTCCCGACGTTTCAAACCCAAATACGATCGTCTATAAGTTTAACACCTCTCACATGAAATTAATCCAAAATGAACACGTAAAACTCAACAAAACTCGCCTAGACGTACAAGGACGACTCAAGGTATATCTCTCTAACGCCTTGGACGTTCTTGGTCGTTTGACCTCCAAACTTCACGAAACTTTAACCACTGCCTATACATGATATATTAACTCTATTAAGAACCTTAAAACACCATGAAACATATATAACCACATTTTAGACATTTTGGTGACTTAGTCGTCAAACGTCTTAGTCGTCCCTTGACGTTTGACTTCCAACACCTCTAATATTTTAGCTACTGCCTATATACTATATTTTAGGCATTATAAATCCAAGACCAACATATTAGTCTCTAGAGCACCTAATCTATTTTCGAGGTATTACAATCTCCCCCACTTGGACAACATTCGTCCTCGAATGACACTTGCCACTCTCCGAACAATTCCAAGATAAGAGACTCAACTAGCAGCAAATAACCAAACCATACAACACATATCCAATAGGAAAACATCAACTTCACATAGTCAAGATATTCGCAGCACAACAAGAAACTAGAAGACAATTCTATAACTCGTTAAGCTACAAAACTCACATGCTTTATTCCAAATTGTAAAAACTCATTTTATACTCAATACCCTACTCATATACATCAGTTTTAACCACATTACAACATTTTTAGGCAAAATAATCAATTAGTTATTTTCTCAAAAATATGGCAGCATGCAGTTTATAGAGCTACAATGATTTTTAAGCCGTATTTTTTTAAAGCAATTTTTTTTTCAAAAGTTCTAATTTTTAGACAATTCACGATATAACCATGCTAATATGCAAAGCAACATCATATAAACACCTCTTACAATTAAATCAATGCTTCGTAAAACACACAATGCAGGAAGTAAATGAAATTCAATTTCAACCAAGCTCCTGTACATCATGCACAAGCAACAAATTCAAGAACTTCTATCCCATCTACAAACCATACTACCCCACTTAGACTTAGCCTATTTCACAAGCTTTTAGGAGTAAAAAACTGATGAAAATGGGTGGAAGGGTGTCTAACACGTATTAGAGTTAGTTTATAGTCGAAACGTCCGGGTACGAATCCCCAACGACCAACCAAGGACCCTTACATTTTGGCAAGAAACTACCAAAAGGCATTGTGCATAGACGAGTGCAATCAACGGGGCGCCGATGGCCACCATCGATGAAAACTTAGCCAAATTCCAGAAAAACCTGTTTCGCATAGTCTCTGAACTCAACGCCAAAAAAAAAGGACGGTTGTTACTTGGCCCGTCGACTGAACAATAGGGCGTAGGTCGGGGTTCCGTGTGTGAGGACTGGTTTTGCTGTACGTTATCATTTAAGTCATCTAATTAGTTGGCTTAGTTAGGAGGTTAATTAGGAGTTAAGGTAGGTCTAATTAAGTTAGTGAATATCCTATATAAATCCTCTAACCTAATTAGACTAACCTAAGCTCTCATAATTTCCAAACCCAAAACTCTCTTCCTTGTCTCTTCTTTCTCTATCCCAAAGAAACCCCATTGAAGACCAAGCTAGAGGTGGGTTAAGGGCTGAAAAGGGTCCAATTTCTCAATCAATCTTCATCAATTAGTAAGGTATTGGATCTCTTTCACCTTTGAGACCTCTTTTCTCAAAGGGTTTCATCATATTGATTTCAAAAGTTGAGTTTTCAAGTGGGTCCTTTCCAATCTCGAAATTGATCTTGTGAATTGATTTGTTTATGATTTCTTTTGGATATTATGAATAGATTAACATGGATTTTAACTCAATTGTGTTGTATCTTGATGGATTAGTCTATATTGTAGAAGATGACATATTCCCCTTAGCCCTAGGTTATGATCTTGATATGAATTGTGTAATGTTGGTTCAATTGAATTGGTTATTGGTTGAATTACTACTAGATGATGTTATTGTATATATTATGGATAGTTTAAGATGAATTATAGTCTTATCGTTCTAGTTCTTGACTAATTGATCTAGGTTATGAAGTGTATTATGAAATTGACCTAAGCCTCTTACTCTTAGGCTATGAACTATTAATGGATTGTGATTTAGTGACTTAATTGACTCTTTTATGATGTTGGTTATTGATATGTGATGATATTATACCCTTGTTTGGTTGATTTAAGGGGTTATGGTAAAACTTTGATGATGGATTATGAAGAAGACTTGGTAAGTCTTGTGATCTCAACTCTTTATTTCACTTTTGGTTACTTGTGGTTAAGTAATGATGTTATATTGAAGTATGTCTTGTATTAGGATTGATAAGGTTGGTATGATGTTGAATTGAAATTTCTTGACTATTTGACTATGGCGTGTGAGGTGTTGGTAAGATGTAAATGTTATGAAGAAGGTGATAATTTACCAATGTGCTTTATCATGATGTGAATATGTTAATGTGCTAATCTCACCTATATGAATTGTAATGAAAGGACAATACTAATGCAGTTATTATTGAGCTATGATGATAATGATGTTTATGCAAGGGTTAGACCCTATGACCTACATTAAGCTATGATGATTAATAAAGGTATTAAAGACATTTCAAAAGGGACTATAGCTGACCACTGAGTGAACTAGATTGAGAAGTGTCCCTTCCCACATACGGAAGGTAGGATAACTAATGTACTCTTGAGATGGAGACTCCAATGCATGTAGAATACGGATGGTCCCAACTATATCTCCTAGTTCTTGAACTATGTTGCCCCCATAGGAATACTAGATAGTGGATCCACGTAGTTTCTAAGTTTATGTTTTGGTACTACCTTGGCAAGTAGTCTGCCTTCCTTCGGTGTAGGGTTTCATGACACCGGATTCCACATTAGCTCATGTGGTCTATGTCGGTTAAGGCAAGATGTTCCCAAAAGGTAAAATGAACTAAAGGATTGAACTCTAACTAAGATGACCTAAGGTGTTTAGCTTAGTCTAGGTAGGGGTATGAGACTCTACCTAAACATTGCACTAGTTAGCCTTGAGTGAAGTCTTAGAAGGATGTTCTTATGAATGTATATGCTTATAATAGTACATGATATGTATATGATGAACTTGCACATTGTTGATACTATATGTTGATTGGTTTCACTTATGAATATGTGTTGGTCTACATTGTTAAAGAATGATAATATGTACTCTTAATGATAAGTTATGAGAAGTTGGATGTTGGTCATGATTCTTGTTGGTTTACTTGATTGAGAAAGGTTATGGGGTTTTGCTTGGTCATTGCACTTGTTGATTAAATAGGGGTTCATGGGTAATTGTCTTGCTTTGGTTATGTTGAAATATACTCTTATTCATGCTTGTTGATGTTACTACTTGATAATAAAGTTAATTGACTGTGTGTTCAATTATATGATATGCATGTTGACATGACTAGACTTTGTATTGTTGGTCTTGTGATGTACATGCCTATGTCTTATTGATTGGTATGGTCTTATTGTATGTGCATAAAGCATGAAATGTACCTTTTCTTAGCATGATTTTATGATATGTGTGCATATGGTCTCATACTTAGTACAAGTTGTGTACTAACCCCATTTATTCCTTTTCCCCAACATTTTAGGTTCCGGACGTTGAAGGATTTTGGAGACAACTTTAAAGAAGACTTGGAATTCTTAATCATCCAAGTTGGGTAGGTCAACTTTCCGAGGGCAATGCATTTATCAAGCTTATAAAGTTGTTTCGGTATTAAGACTATTATGTTATTTCCTTTTCATTTGGATACTAAACATTTTATGACCGTCCTCTTTTAGCATGTTTTCATGGTATGTGTGCATATGGTCTCATACTTAGTACAAGTGGTGTACTAACCCCATTTCTTCCTTTTCCACAATATTTTAGGTTCCGGTAGTTGAAAGACTTTTGGATATGACTTTGAAGAAGACTTGGAGTTCTTAATCATCCAAGTTGGGTAGGTCTTCACTTTCCGAAGGCAATGCCACTATCAAGCCTATGATGTTGCTTTAGTTTTAAGACTCTTATGTTTCTTTCCTTTTTATTTGGATATTAAACGTTGTATGACCTATATGTGGTCTTGTTTTATTGATGTATGGGCTAAACAGAATGTTATATATTCTTTTTAGATGGTTATGAGATGAGATGTCACGACCGGGGTCCAGACCTTGGTCGAAATCGGCGCCGTTGACCTCTCAGAGGTCGCAGACAAGCCTACATACATCATCATTACATCATATAGGTTAATTTTAGAGAAAAATTTAAAACTTTTGTTTGCTTTGAAGTATACATAGACTTCATAGTAAGAAATGCAATATATCACATCAGTTCACCACAACCATCTAATAACGAGATATTCAAATGAAGGAAATATTTCATAATTGCATAAATATAAAATTGAAAAAATGGCACCAATACAACGTCTGAAATAAGTAAGAAAGAAACGCTAGTAGAATATCCTCCACTAGCCCATGCCTACATCTAAGCTAGAATATAAAAGATAAGCATCCTCGAAAGCATGAGGGCCTACCAAGTCCGGATGAATGCTCCCCGTCCGGATAGCTTCAACGTAGTCTCGTAAGCTCTAGCATCCACCTACACCTGAAAGTAGAGTATTGTATGGGATTAGTACACACTTGTACTAAGTATGGGTGTATGCAAGCACACACCAAGGACATGCATAATTAAGGAAAGCTCTCTCAACAATATGAGTTATGGAAAGCCAAGTCAGTTGGTCTTGCCAAATCAGATTAGGAAAGTCATTCTATGAGAGTAACATGCATCATCATTCTTTTCATATTGCACACAGAACATAATATAATTCATATAGCACAAACATATAACACATATCATTCGTTCATATGCCATGAAACCTTGGAATCATGGACTTAACATTAGGACTTCCCAAAATGAGGGCTCAACATATGTGACTTCAACTTGGGATCCTTCTTTAGCAAATACAGAGTCTGCTTTTTTCATTCATACGTACATCACATTATTCATTTCATTTGTTCGTAGGCTGATGTAAACACCAGCTATACCTAGGATGAAGTTTAAGACTCTCATCGGGATCATGAAGTGCAATGACCAAGAATGACCTAATGTTATTACCTGATTCTAGTTTCACCACATGATTGTCTTGCACATACATCTTCAGTATCATTCATTTCATTATCTTTCATACTTTGAGGAACTTCAACATTAACCAACATAGATCATGTAAGCATCATGAAATGCGGTGTCTTCCCCACACTGAAAAGAGGTGGATTCACTGGCCAAGGTGAAACCAAAACATCCCTAGCTCGCTTAGGTGGAAAACCACTGGCTAGTTCCCTATGTTGCCAGCATAGTTCAAAGACTAGGAGATTTAGGGAGACCCATACCCACCTTGGTGGACAGTCTCATCTCATGAGAATTACGTGAACCTCCGCCTTTCCCGAAAGAAGGGATCACCACTCCTAGCTAGCCTATCGGTGCTCCGTTTAAAATTCCTATATACATTCAACTCATACATCATCGAAGCTTGATTCTAGCATGAGGTAATCATAGATCATTATATGATTTATCATCTCTTCTTTACGTATTAAGTGTGAATTGTCCTTACACTTACATATAGAGTGTGATTGATACTTGTCTCTTAATATTCAACACTCTCTTAGGTGAGTACTTTTGGTGACCTTATATTGGCATAGGGCATCTTTTCTCACTTGCACTAGCCTCATATTGTGGTGCCACCCTGTTCTTTCTTAACATCTTTTCATTTCATCTTTACTCACCTTTCATTATTTGTTCATCGTATAACATACATATGCTCTCTTGGAATTTACTTTGAGGGACATTGATTCTATGCATAGATACAACTTGTCTCACTTGTACTAGCCTATCCTCATGTAGACACTCTTTCTTGATTTATTCATCGTTTAGCATAAATATACTCTCTAAGAAATTTCATTTAGTGACATTAATTTTTAGGCGTAGATGCAGCTTGTCTCACTTGCACTAGCCTCTTCTCATGTTCTCACTATTTTCATTAGCATCATAGTATAACATAATTACTCACCTTATTACGTGAATGTTCATTTCGTCATATGCCAATGCACTTGGCCTTTTAGTGTGTTTTACATTCTTACTTAACCCTCTGTGGGTCACATCATTTCATCACATACATCTTAGGTTCATTTATTTTTAAATGTACGCTGGACTTATGAACCCATACGTACAAGCCATGAGGCTTCGTTCATAATTCGTCTAAGTGACTCATACTTACCCAAGATTATGTGGTACAAGACTTATGCATCTTGTAAGTATGCCAAGGTCTCGATTTTGATTCCTATAGGCAGCTTTCATTAAGTATTTATTCACGTAAGACTTATGCATCAATACGGAATTGGGCAAGGGAACCCGATTTCAAATCCCTTGAGCAACACTTAGTCTTATATTAAATTTTGATTTAAAGTTTCAGCTTGGGGACCCAAGTTCGAATCCCAACACCTACATTTCTTTTCTTACTTTTCTCTCCTTGACTTTTCTATTTTAGACCAAGAGGATGAGGGATCGATCCCCAACAACCTCATTTTTCTCCTAACTTCCTTATGTATCCGAGAGGTTGTGGGTTCGATCCCCACACACCTCATTTTCTTTTTATTTCATTTTTCTCCTCTCTCCCTCACCTATCCGAGAGGTTGTGGGTTCGATCCCCACACCACTCATTTTATTTTTCTTTCATTTTTCTCTTAACTCTTCACTTGAGCCTTACCCCATTTCGAATCCCCCTTACATCATTTTTATTATTGAATTTTTTTATAGCTTGCATATGATGAGGTGTTGGGTTCAATCCCTATTGGATCTCATACATTTTTTTTTTAAAACTCAATTTTTCCAGTACATTGGCCTAACCAAATTTCCAGTAAATCTCGAAATTCTATTACACTTTCCAGTCCATTTCCTCAACATTTTATACGTTAGATTTTTGGACAATTCATTGGATATTTCGTACGTTTATTTTGTGCATTTTAGTGGTTACATTTGATCAAGATTTTCACTCAATTCAGCAACATTACACCACATATGAACATCACGATTTACTTCAAGTAATTGCATATAAAACACAAGAATTTAACATGCATATTACACACTTCAACCCATGACCAAAGCCACGTCATGGACAATGCAAACACACACGTTTAACACATAGTTTCGGAAAGCATGCTTATTACTCACATAAATCCGAACATACATAATTGAACATAATCATAACGAAAACACATCACATCCCTAAATTCTACCAGCAAAACATACCCAACCTACAGATTCGATGGGAGCTAGTGACAGGGACATGCAACGGGGAACATTCCTATTTTTCGGAATAGAATTCAACTAAATCCTAGGGGTCTCTTGGTAAAGGGACAAAGAGGAAGAAAACCCATCCGTTTTGTCGATCAACACCCTACAAATCTTCTCCAATGTCAGCCATCTCCACCACACCAAAGCCTCACCACCAAACATCAAGCACAACCCGTCAAGAATATTGTTTTTGCTTTTCGTTTTTCGTTTAGTTTTTCTTTTGAGTTTTAGCGTTCAAGTTCTTTGTTCTTATACTAATAATAAACGTGAGAATAAGAGTAAATAAGCGTGATAAGAGAGTGGAGAATCATGAGAAAGAGAGTGGAGAGAGATGAGAGTAAGTGTTGGAGTTTTAGTTGAAGACTTAGTCAAACTAGGACTCCTTATTATTTGTTAATTTAAAATCTGATTTTTTAAGGTTTAGGTGAAATTAATAATCATGACCTTGCTTAAATTAGATAATTAATATAAATTAATTAATTTAACATTGCTTCCACCAAGGATCGAACCCGGGTGAAGCTTAACTTGCGAAAAGGGTCAAATTCGGCAAACCCTACCCGAATTGCCCTCCTTTTTATTTTAATTAATTAATTAATATAAATACTTAGGGTAATTACAATATTACCCCTATCCTGGAAAATATCATTTTACCCCTAGACCCTCCAAACCTAAGATTACCCCTTTGAAGTCCGGTACAAACTCATTCGGGTGAATATCTTCAATTATGGTGCCCTACATGGTTGGTCCCAACCTTGCCTAGCTCAACTAACTCACCAAGTTGGTTGGCTTGGCTAGTGCATAGTATCTGAGGCCTTGTTCGACGCGCAACAAGTCGTGTGAACCCGATCTACTCTAGGCATTCTAGGTACGTTTAGGATTACTTAACATAGTCATTTTCTGGTTGTTACATTACCCCCCCCCCTTAGGAACATTCGTCCCCGAATGACACTTCTAATTATCTATCACAATGCCAGTCATCTATAGAACATATGCATACATAGGCAATTCAATACTTTTCATTGGTGAATATCTGATTCACATATTAGCATGATGGTGCACATACTTGAAACCTACTAGCAGCTTCACATTAATAGACTTAGGAACTCTTTCCTAAACTAGACTCATCAAAGCATATACCATAAGTAAGCACATAAGTCAGAAAAATCAGCAACCAACATGATGACTCAAACATATTAACCTTATACTAGTGCAAAAAATCCATACACAGTCAAACACATGAAAGAATATTTAAGGCTACGCACTCGAGACATCACTAGAAGTGTCTTCCCCTACACCCCTAGACTTGAGTGCGAAGAATGGTTGCGTCCTTGGAGACTCTTCACTTGGACCATTAGGATGAACTTTCTCCGTCCCTTTTTCTTGACCTCTCATATTCGGACAATCCTTCATCATGTGGCCCTGTTTACCACAACTGTAACAAGCGTTAGAGCCCATCATACACTCTCCTCCATGCAGTTTGCCACACTTCCTGCAAGGTGGCCTCTCCTGAGGTGTATCTACTTCATTGTTTCTCTTAACTATGGGCTCGAAATCCCTATCAAAGCGATCCTTGGATTAACTTGACTCCCCTTGGTGGGAGAGTCCCTTCTTAAACCTGGGCTTATCCCTGATTTCAGTACTACTCTTCCTTGAAAAATTCTCCTCAGCTTGTCTTGTTCTGTTCCCTACCCTAGTGTGCTTCCTCTTCCTGCTTTCCTCCACTTGCTGGACATGGACCATAAGCCTGGAAAGGGCCATGTTGTCATGCAGCATAGCTTCCCCACACTCCTCCTCGAGATCCTCAGCAATCCCTGTCAAGAATCTATTCATCTCGTCTCTGCTGTTAGACACATGAGAAGTGGCATACCTGGAAAGTTTTACGAACGTCAGGGAGTGATCCCTGACTGACATCGAGCCCTGCTTAAGGTTGATGAATTCCTCAACCTTAGCCTCCTTCATTTCTCTGGGAAACAACCTCTCCAGAAAAGCCGTCTTGAAAAGATCCCAAGTCATAGGCCCTCCTCCTAAGTCCCTGCTATCGTGGCACATCTTATACAAGGATTGAGCTACATCCTTAAGCTGGTAGGATGCCAGCTCAGCCTTCTCCACCTCAGTCAAACCTATTGCACAAAGTATATTGTGGATCTCATCCACAAACTCCTGGGGATCCTCTGCATTCTTAGATCTAGTGTAAACGGGAGGATTCATCCTTCTGAAGTCCCTTAACCATCTATACATGGTGATGGCAGGTGGGTTCTCTTTGGGAACACCTCGTTGCTCCTACTGGGCTTTCATAGCCTGATCTTGTAAAGTGATGGCTTGGGCCATCTGTGCCAGGGCTGTCCTCACTTCTCCATATGTCAATCCAGCTGGGTTAACAGGCATCTCCATTCCAGCAGCTGGGGCCTGGGGTGGAACTTGGTTGCCCCTAGCATCTGCTCCTCCTCTTCCCCGACCAGCGTTCCTCCTTGTATTCATTTTGTGAAAGATAAGAATTGATGTTAGATACACTCATAACACCAAGTAATCAGACATTAGAGAAGGCACAAGAAGATCATAATAAGGGAATTTTCCTAAGCATTATGCAGTCTCTAATTTATGATAGTGGTGCACTTCACTACCATAACTTAGAAACTACTCAACGTGTTTGATATGAGCCTGATGTCTTGGATATTTAACCTAATGCTCTGATACCACGTTTTTCACGACCGGGGTCTAAACCCTAGTCGAAACTGGCATCGTTTACATCTCAGAGGTCGCACACAAGACTACATACGTCATCATTACATCGTATAGGTTAATTTTAGCGAAAAATTTAAAACTTTTGTTTTCTTTGAAGTATACATAGACTTCATAGTAAGAAAATATATCACATCATTTAACCACAACCATCTAATAACGAGATATTCAAATGAAGGAAATATTTCATAACTGCATAAATATAAAGTTGCCAAAGTGTCACCAATACAATGTCTGAAATAAGTAAGAAAGAAACGCTTGTGGAACATTCTCCACTAGCTCATGCCTACATCTAAGCTAGAATATAAAATATAAGCATCTTCAAAACAATGAGGGCCTACCAAGTCCGGATGAATGCTCCACGTCCGAATAGCTTCAACGTAGTCTCGTAAGCTCTAGCGTCCACCTGCACCTGCACCTAAAAGTAGAGTATTGTATGGGATTAGTACACACTTGTACTAAGTATGGGTGTATGCAATCACATACCAAGGACATGCATGATTAAGGAAAACTCTCTCCTAACGATATGAGTTATGGAAAGCCAAGTCAGTTGGTCTTGCCAAATCAGATTAGGAAAGTCATGCTATGAGAGTAACATGCATCATCATTCTTTTCATATTGCACACAACACATAACCTAATTCATATATCACAAACATATACCATATATCATTCGTTCATTTGCCATGAGACCTTGGAATCATGGACTTAACATTAGGACTTCCCAAAATGAGGGCTCAACATATTGGACTTCAACTTGGGAGCCTTCTTTAGCAAACACAGACTCTGCTTCTTTCATTCATACGTACGTCACATTATTCATTTCATTTGTTCGTAGGCTTATGTAAACACCAGCTATACCTAGGATTAAGTTTAAGACTCTCATTGGGATCATGAAGTGAAATGACCAAGAATGACCTAATGTCATTACCTGATTCTACTTTCACCTCCTGATTGTCTTGCGCATACATCTTCAGCATCATTCATTTCATTATCTTTCATACTTTGAGAAATTTCAACTTTAACCAACATAGATCATGTGAGCATCATGAAATCCGATGTCTTCCCCACACCGAAAAGAGGTGGAGTCACTGGCCAAGGTGAAACCAAAACATCCCTAGCTTGCTTAGGTGGAAAACCACTGGCTAGTTCCCTATGTTGGCAGCATAGTTCAAAGACTAGGAGATTTAGGGAGACCCATACCCACCTTGGTGGACAGTCTCATCTCATAAGAATTACGTGAACCTCCACCCTTACCGAAAGAAAGCATCACTACTCATAGCTAGCCTATCGGTGCTCCGTTTAAAGTTCCTATTTACATTCAATTCATACATCATCGAAGCTTGCTTCTAGCATGAGGAAGTCATAGCTCATTATATGATTTATCATCTCTTCTTTACTTATTAAGTGTCACTTGTCCTTACACTTACATATAGAGTGTGATTGATACTTGTCTCTTAATATTCAACACTCTCTTAGGTAAGTACTTTTGGTGACCTTATATTGGCGTAGGGCATCTTTTCTCACTTGCAATAGCCTCATATTGTGGTGCCACCCTGTTCTTTCTTAACATCTTTTCATTTCATCGTTACTCACCTTTCATTATTTGTTCATCGTATAACATACATATGCTCTCTTGGAATGTAGTTTGAGGTACATTGATTCTAGGCGTAGATACAAATTGTCTCACTTGTACTAGCCTATCATCATGTAGCCACTCTTTCTTGATTTATTCATCGTTTAGCATAAATATACTCTCTTAGAAATTTCATTTAGTGACATTGATTTTTATGCGTAGATGCAGCTTGTGTCACTTGCACTAGCCTATTATCATGTTGTCACTATTTTCATTAGCATCATAGTATAATATAATTACTCACCTTATTACGTGAATGTTCATTTCTTCATATGCCAATGCACTTGGCCGTTTAGTGTGTTTCACATTCTTACTAAACCCTCCGGGGGTCACATCATTTCATCACATACATCTTAGGTTAATTTATTTGTAAACGTACGCTGGACTTATGAACCCATACGTACAAGCCATGAGGCTTCGTTCATAATTCGTCTAAGTGACTCATACTTACCCAAGATTATATGGTACAAGACTTATGTATCTTGTAAGTATGCCAAGGTCTCGATTTCGATTCCTATAGGCAGCTTTCATTAAGTATTTATTCACGTAAGACTTATGCATCAATACGGAATTGGGAAAGGGAACCCAATTTCAAATACCTTGAGCAACACTTAGTCTTATATTAAATTTTGATTTAAAATTTCAGCTTGGGGACCCAAGTTCGAATCCCAACGCCTACATTTCTTTTCTTACTTTTCTCTCCTTGACTTTTCTGTTTTAGACCGAGAGGATGTGGGATCGATCCCCCACAACCTCATTTTTCTTTTATTTAATTTTTCTCCTAACTTTCTTGTCTATCCTAGAGGTTGTGGGTTCGATCCCCACACACCTCATTTTATTTTTCTTTCATTTTTCTCCTCTCTCCCTCACCTATCCGAGAGGTTGTGGGTTCGATCCCCACACCACTCATTTTATTTTCTCTCTTTTTTCTCCTAACTCTTCACTTGAACCTTACCCCATTTCGAATCCCCCTTACCTCATTTTTATTATTGAATTTTTTTAAAGCTTTGCATATGGTGAGGTCTTGGGTTCAATCCCTAATGACCTCATACATTTTAATTTTTTTTTAAAACTCGAAAGTTTTCCATTAACTTGGCCGAACCAAATTTCCAGCAAATCTGGAAATTTGATCACACTTTCCAGTCCATTTCCTCAACATTTTATATGTTAGATTTTTGGACAATTCATTGGACATTTCGTACGTTTATTTTGTGCATTTTTGTGGTTACATTTGATCAAGATTTTCACTCAATTCAGCAACATTACACCACTTATGAACATCACAATTTACTTCAAGTAATTGCATACAAAACACAAGAATTTAACATGCATATTACACACTTCAACCCATGACCAAAGCCACGTCATACACAATGCACACACACATGTTTAACACATAGTTTCGGAAAGCATGCTTATTACTCACATAAATCCAAACATACATAATTGAACATAATCATTACGAAAACACATTACATTCCTAAATTCTACCAGCAAAACATACCCAACCTACAAATTCGATGGGAGCTAGTGACGGGGACTTGCAACGGGGAACATTTCTAGTTTTCTCTCTTGGGAAAGGGAACAAGAGGAAGAAATCCCATCCATTTTGTCGATCAACACCGTACAAATCTTCTCCAATGGCAGCCTCCACGACACCAAAGCCTCACCACTAAACTTCAAGCACAACCCGTCAAGAACAATGTTTTTGCTTTTCGTTTTTAGTTTAGTTTTTCTTTTGAGTTTTAGCGTTCAAGTTCTTTGTTCTTCTACTGATAATAAATGTGAGAATAAGAGTAAATAAGCGTGAGAAGAGAGTGGAGAATCGTGATAAATAGAGTGGAGAGAGATGAGAGTAAGTGTAGGAGTTTTAGTTGAAGACTTAGTCAAACTAGGATTCTTTATTATTTATTAATTAAAAATCTGATTTTTGTAAGGTTTAGGTGAAATTACTAATCATTCCCTTGCTTAAATCAGATAATTAATATAAATTAATTAATTTAACATTGTTTCCACCAAGGATTGAACCCAGGTGAAGCTTACCTTGCGAAAAGGGTCAAATTCGGCCAACCCTACCCGAATTTCCCTCCTTTTTATTTTAATTAATTAATTAATATAAATACTTAGGGTAATTACAATATTACCCCTAGCCTGGAAAATACCATTTTACCCCTAGACCCTCCAAACCTAATATTACCCCTTTCAAGTCCGGTACAAACTCATCCGGGTGAATCTCTTAAATTCGGGTGCCCTACATGGTTGGTCCCAACCTTGCCTAGCTCAACTAACTCACCAAGTTGGTTGGATTGGCTAGTGCATAGGTTCTGAGGTCTGGTTCCACGCGCAACAAGCCATGTGAACCGGGTCTAATCTAGGCATTCTAGGTACGTTTAGTATTACTTTACATAGTCATTTTCGGGTTGTTACATGAGAAGACTATTTGAGACTATGTTATGTTTTATATATTTATGTGCAATAAAAGTAGAAGACTAAGTAATCTTCATATACGAAGGGTCTATGTATACTCGATATATATATATACTATGTGTATGTAGAGGTCAATGTAAACCTCAATGTAGAAGTAGTAAAAAGTTTTAAATTTCCTCTAATTTTGACCTATGAATGTAATGATGTAAGCTAAGAGGCTAGTCTTAGTCCTCAAAGAGGACAACTACTCCGGTTACATCTAGGGGGTATCCCTAGATGTAAAAACCTTTTGTCACGATTGGAATTTAGACCCTAAACGTCGTTGACCTCTCAGAGGTCGCATACAAGCCTACTTACGTCATTCTTACTCCATCTAGGTTAATTTTAGCGGAATATTTGAAACTTTTTGTTTCTTATCATGCATAAAGGTCATTATACTTACATTCATAATGTTCCGAATCAACCATCTAACATTAAGATTATCAACTGAAAGAAATAGTTCAATACTGCATTAAATGTATAATTGCCAAAGTGGCACCAATACAATCTCTGAAATAAAAATGGAAAGAAACACTAGTGGAACATACTCCACTAGCTAAAGCCTACATCTAAGCTAGATAGTAACGGTAGACATCCTCAAAAGCATGAGGGACTACCAAGTCCGGATGAAAGCTCCACATCCAAATAGCTGCAACGTCAACCTGTAAGCTCTAGCGTCCACCTGTGCCTGCACCTAAAAATATAGAGTTGTATGGGATTAGTACACACTTGTACTAAGTATGGGTATATGCAATCACACACCAAGGACATGCATGAGTAAGAATAGCTCTTTCCTAACAACATGATTATGAAAAGTCAAGTCAGTGGACTTGCCAAATTGGGATTAGGAAAGTTAGTGAGCTTTCAAAATTTGGATTAGGACAGTTAGTGAGCCTTCAAAATTTGGATTAGGAAAGTCATGCCATGAGAGTAACATGCATCATCATACTTATCATATTGCACACAGCACATAACATCTTACACATAACACATATCATATTGCATATAGCACATAACATCTTTCATATCATTCATTCATATGCCATGAGACCTTGGAATCATGGACTTGTCATTAAGACTTCTCAAAATGAGGGCTCAACATATGGGACCTCAACTCGGGAGTCTTCATTAGTAAACACATAGTCTGCTTCATTCATTCATACGTACTTCATTTCATTTCGTTTATAGGCTAGTGTAAACACCAGCTATACCTAGGATGTAGTTTAAGACTTTCATCGGGTTCGCTGTGCAATGACCAAGAATGACCTAATGTCATTGCTTGAGTCTAACTCACCTCTTGATCATCCTATCCTAACACCTTTGGTATCATTCATTTCATTATGTGCATCATTTGAGGCTGACCTCATTCATTCATTGGTAAATTTAACTTTAACCGACATAGATCATGTGAGAAACATGAAATCCAGTTTCTCCCCCACACCGAAAAGAGGTGGAATCACTGGCCAAAGTGACCCAAAACATGCTAGCGTACATGGGAAATGAACCCCGCCAGATCCCTATATTGACAGTATAGGTTCGAAGACTAGGTGATTTAAGGAGACCCATACCCGGCATGCCGGACAGTCTCATCTCAAGAGAGTTACGTGAACCTCCGCCCTTCCCGAAATAAGGCATCACCGCTCATAGCTAGTCTATCGGTGCTCAGTATAAAGTTCCATTTCATTCAACTCATACGTCATGGAAGCTGGCTTCTAGTATGAGGACATCATAGCTCATTAGATGATTTATCATCTCATCATTAGTAAGTATACATTATTCTCAATACTTTCATTAGAGTGTTCATAGAGACTGGTCTCTTCATTAACTTTACACTCTCATAGGTGAGTACGTTTTGGTAACATTTACTTAGGCTCATTTGAGATTGCTCTCATCTTTCACATTTAGCCTCTTATCATGTTATCACCACATTCATTAACATTAGCACATTTGTTCTTCATAATTACTCACCCCTTTTTACGTGAATGTTCATTTCATCATATGCCAATGCACTTTGCAATTTGTGTGTTTCACACTCTTACTTAACCCTTCTAGGGTTTCATCATTTCATTACATAATTTTTATTTCATCGTATGCCAATGCACTTGGACATTTAGTGTGTTTTACACTCGTACTTAACCCTTCTAGGGTTACATCATTTCATTACATACATCTTAGGTTCACTTATTTACGTATGCTAGACTTATGGGTATATACATAAAAGCCATGAGGGTTCGTTCATAGTTCGTTTAAGTGATTCATATCTTCCTAAGATTATGTGGTACAAGACTTATGCATCTTGTATGTATGCCAAGATCTCGATTTCGATCTAAGTAGGCGACATTATTCTTGAACATTTAATTCACGTATGACTTATGTATCAATACGGAATTAGGCAAGGGAACCCTGTTTCGAATCCCTTGGACAACACTTACATTTTTCATTTATTTTATTTTGGTCCACACGGCTTGGGACCCAAGATTGAGCCCCAATAACTTTGTTTCCTTTAATTTCCTTCCTTTGAAAGCTCACTTTCTTTGGTCGAGGGGTTGTGTGATCGAACCGCCACAGCCCCCTTTTATTTCAATTTATTTTTCCTTGACTTTTTTTGAGTTGACCATAAGGGTGTGGGATCGAACCCCCACAGCCTCACTTTATTTTTCTTTTAATTCTCCTTTTCCGTCTAGAGGTCGTGGCTTCGATTCCCATGCATCACATTTTTTTTTCCTTATGTTTTGACCGAGAGGTTGTGGGTTCGAATCCCACTCCTCTCATTTCTTATTTTAATAGATTATTTTCCAGCCAAGACCACGATTTGATTCCCCCTTACCACATTGTTTTTCACTTCATTATTTTCACAACTTTTAACGTGGTGAGGTCACGGGTTCGAACCTCAGTGACCTCACTTGTTTTTCTTCACTTTTCATGACATTTTAAACCACTTAACTTGGCTGAAATTAATCAATAAGGTGCTGGAAATTTTATTTGTATTTTCAGCTTCTTTTTCATTACATTACACGTTAGTTCTTAGGGGAATTTCATAGTGCATTTAGAACGTTTTAGGTGCATTTTCATGGATTCGTTTAGCCAAGAGAGTATCACTCAAATCAACCACATTTCATCTCATATGAACATCATGATTTACATAAACATGTGTACATAAAATATAAAGAACTAACATGCCATTTCAAGTCCTAAACCGTGACCAATAGCCACGGCAACCCATCCAAACACATGTAGTTACATTTTTGAAAAACATCAACATAAGTCACATATTCCGAACATACATATAATCACATAATCATCCCGAAAACACGTTTCATCCCTAGTTTTCTACCAGCAAACATAACCAACCTATGATTCAATGTGAGCTAGTGATAGGGACATGCAACGCGGAACAACACTAGTTTTCGGAATAGATTCGTCTCAACCTTAAGGGTATAACGCCCCAAAATGAACTAAGGTGAACTAGAGCCTCATGATTGTTTCTTGAGTTGATTTTAAGTTAAATGGAGTTTGTTTAGTGTCCTTAGGCAGTGTGCAAAGTTTTGTGAAGTTTGGAGGTCAAACGACCAACAACGTCCAAGGCATTCGAAAGATATGCCTTGAGTTGACCTTGTACGTCTAGACGAGTTTCGTCGAGTTTTATGTGTTAGTTTTGAATGAAATTCATGTGAGAGGTGTTAAACTTATAGATTATAATATTTGTATTGGAAACGTCTGGTACATTATCCCCAAGGACCATCGAAGGGTCCTTGAGGAAGGATCCAAAACTTGGTAAGTAGGCTGTCCCAGGCAGCCTTGGCGATGGAGCAGTCGACGGCCAGTCATGGCTGTGATGCACCGTAACAAGGCTCCGTCATGGGGGAATTGTTCAAGGGTGTAGAGCGGACCCTTGTCAAGCCACTGGAGCTTGCAACGGATGGTCAGGACGGGCCGTTGCACCCGTGACACCCCGTCACAAGGAGGTCGTCTCAAGCCTTGTCCATGAGTTTTAAACCCTAGACCTAGACAAGACCCCCTCACTTCTAAATTCAACTCTCTCTCTCTAAAGACAAACTCTCTCAAGACTCCATTGGAAGCTAGAGGTCAAGGAAGGATAGGAGGGCTGGTTATACGTGTCTCTTCATGAAAAACTCTTGGATTCGGCTTTCTTAGTGAGGTATGGTATCCATTCTTGAATATCTTTTCATTCAAGAAGCTAACTTCCCAAAATGGTTTTCAAAAAGCGTTTCTAAACTCAAACTTCTTCTAACTTCGATTTCTAGTATGGGTCTTCTTGTATTTAAGTTGTAATGGTTTAAATGTATTTATTTTGGTTTAAATTGATTATTGTGATGTTAAAACTCCATGAAACTCTTGTTTATGCATACTTCAACTTTTGACTTAAAAATGGGTTATGTGAGCATGATTTGAGTAAGGTATGAACTTGAGTCTTCTTGTGTATGTCATGTTGGTGTAGCTACTGCCTAAGGGAATTAATATGGTGAAATGTTGATAAATTGCTTACGGGTGATGATGATTTGAATTGTTGATGAGTGTTCTCATTGTATATTTCTTATTATGAATTGCTATTTGAGTGGTATGGTCCACCTTATGGGTGGCGGTGCTAATTGATGAGCTTGATGTTGTTTAGTATGTGTTGAGTAGGTAATCTTGAAGGTCTAATATGTTAAATGAAGATATATTGTATATTGGTCTTCTATTGTGTTTGGTGTAGCTTAAATTGCATGCTTGACCTAGTTTAAGTCTAAATAAAGTATATGATTATGAGAAGCATGTAGAGTGTGTTACTTGATGAATCAAGGTTAAAGTATGAGTAGAACTTGATGATAATGAGATGATGCTTATATGCAAGGTGTACACATGTACACACAAACACACTTTCAAGAATGTATTATGCCAAGTTGAGCAAAAAGGGGAATCTTTAGGTGGACACACTTCGTGAGTTGAGATGTAGTGTCTAGTAGCAACCTCTCCATTCCTAGTGAGCTTTCTAAGATAGACTATAATGTTGAGAAATCCGTGGGGAGTTATGCCTAGCACCGAGAGGATATGAATGGGAGGTGGATTGCACTTCGTGAGTTGAGATGTTGTAATCTAAAGTACCTCTTGAGATGAGTACTCCTCGTTAGTAGAGAGTGAGTTACTTAGTAGCAATATCCTTATCCCTTAACTATGTGCCCACATAGGTGTAGCTATTGGAAAAGCCATGTAAACGCTAAGAAGCATGACCTTACACTAGGCAAGTAAGGATCCCTCATCCGATAGGGGTTATTATCAGGATTCCATGTCTAGCTCTCATGGTCTTTGTCGGTTAAGCTAACTCACACAAAAGAATTTATTTGAAACTAGTTAACTTGTCTATTGTTGATATTGTGTATGTATGTCGTGAAGTGCTCAATCCACATTAGTTACCGAGTAAGAGCATTAAGTGGGAGTAGTATTATGGGATGCTACTCTCACATTGCACTTGGTGTGACCTATACCTACTATGGGAGAAGAGTACCTTCATGAAATACGTTTGAATGAGTACTATGGTGTAGTGTTATGGATGATTATTGTGGAGTACTTGAGTAAATGGAATCCATTAGGAGCACTAAGTGGGAGTGGTAGTATGGTATGCTACTCTCACATTGCACTTGGTGTTACCTATATTTCCATGAGTGGTTTGCATATGTTAGCCAAGGGCGTGGATTTTATTCCAACGAAGTAAGCCTAAGATTTGGTAGTTTTAAGGGTCGCTTTGGTGTGATTTGAAGGGAGGTGTAATGGAAATCCCTTCTTGGCTCACCTTAGGGAGTCTTAGGATAACATTGGGTTAGGGCAACTTCAAAGGAAAAGAGTTCATATGACTTGGACCGTGCCATTCACTGTAAGGTCTTCATTGTAAGAATTCAAAATGTTCACTATGATGTTTTATTCAATTTTCATTGTAAGTCTAGTAAAGTTCATTGAATTGTTCCTTTGGTTACTCTAAGCTTTGGTAAAGTTGCCATAAAGTGTTGATTGTCGATTCTTATGTTTGTTTGTTTCTAGATTCATGAATATTATATTTAAATTACATTAAAAGTTATTTTACTAAAATGTCCCTTTTCGTATTTTTTTGCATATGCCATACTTAGTACATTGTTGTACTAACCCCATACTTTTATATACCTTATGAGTATAGGTTGGAAGCCTTTTTGGAGGATCGAGGTTGAAGCTTTGGAATTTTATCTCTCGAGATTTGGGCATGTCCTCATATATTAGAGGACATAGTTTTATGTTTCTTAGTTTCTTTATTTAGACTTAAAGATGTATTTACTTTTATTGTAAAGGGCTGTGTCCCTAAGATTCCGAGTTGTTTCTTTAAGTTGGCTTGTGACGATAAGATTTCCTAGTATTTATGAAAAGACTTTTATTATTATTATTATCGTAAAAAGTTTTAAATTCCGCACTACTTTTCATGCTTTATGTTATGAATGCTAGTAACAGGGCTTGTACGAGACCCCAAAGGGGTCAAGTATTCCCGGTCATGATTCGAAGGTTTCCCTAACTTTTAGGGGGTGCTTTCGGGTCGTGACAGACTTGGTATCAGAGCATAAGGTTTTGGGAAATAGTTTAAGGTATAAAAGTCACACAAACCACATCTAGTAGTATCTTGGTCATTGGTGTGAGTCGCGACACATCCATGGTCAAGAGGCTATAGGATGCTAGAAGTTTCACTTTCTTCTCTATTCTAGTATCGTGCCTTAGAGTTGACTATATAAGGTGTCTATTCTCAACCTCTTCTTTTTGTGTTTTTAGGACATGAATACGAGGAGATCGACCGCTAGAAGGGAGGAGGGAGGTGTACCAAATGAGAGAGTCCTTCCCCGTGTTGACCAAGTTCCTAATATTGGCTTAGGAGAGGAAAATGAGGAGGTTCCTCTTCAAGAACCTCAAGTGCCTCAGGAACCTCAAGGACCTCAAGTGCCTCATATGCGTCAACCTCTTTTTGTTGAGGGTGATATGAATAATGCGGAGTTGAAAGTTGCCCAAATGAACTTGACCCAACTCATGATGGCTCAAGCTCAAGTTGTCAACAATCACTTTGTGGGCCAAGCTAACCAAGGAGATAGGCCCCAACCAAATGCTAGTACTCCTGCTTCTAGGATTCGGGATTTCATGAGGATGAACCCTCCTACTTTTCATGGCACTAAGGTGGATGAAGATCCATAAGGCTTCATAGATGAGGTTTTTAAGGTGGTAGATGCTATGGGTGTGACCCCTAGGGAGAAAGCGGAATTGGCCGCTTACCAACTTAAGGATGTTGCTAAAGTGTGGTATGAGCAATGGAGGGGTGAGAGACCCTTAGAAAGAGGACCGGTTGATTGGGAGGAATTCAAAGAGGCTTCCTAGATAGATTCTTTCCTTTAGAGTGGAGGGAGAAGAAGATGGTTGAATTCATGAACCTTCGTCAAGGGGGAATGAATGTGCAAGAGTACTCTCTCAAATTCACCCAACTCTCTAAGTATGCCCCAACCATGGTAACAAACCCTAGCGCTAGGATGAACAAGTTTGTGATGGGCGTGTCTAGCTTGGTGGAAAAAGAGTGTCGTACGACAATGCTTCTTAATGACATGGATATATCTAGGCTCATGGTTTATGCGGAACAAATTGAGGAGTCCAAAATTAGGGAGATAAGGCAAGAGGGTACGAGACCTAGGTCGGATGATTCTAGTAACCAAAGGTCTAAGAAGAGGTTTTATCCCCAAGATTCTTCTTTGGGAAACAAGGATAGGGCTCCAAATCAATCTTCTCAAGGTGGTGGTCATTCCTATGAAAGGGCTAGGTCATACGCTCAAACTTACTTCTCAAATAAGAAGTAAAGCGGTCGTATCAAGTAAACAACCCAACTGATGAGGTTGGGATCGATCCCACAAGGAAAATAGTTCAGACTTAACTTTATTCTATTATTACTATTATTTAGCCAACTATCTTCCGAGAAAACAAAAGACAAAAAAGGGGGGTTTTATTTCTAAATTAATCAAAATGATTAACTAAATAAAAATGAACAACTAATAGATTCAGCTTTCGGAGTGTAATCAAATTATAAAAGTAACTAGGGCTTAAGTGTTCCCCACAGGTTCCTAACTTGGTAAATCTAACTATAACAATTCTATCCTAATATCTTGCATGTAAAGTGATAAGTTATGTATCTATAAATCCTTGGTTTGGCATCTAGAAAATTTCACTCTGCACCTTGGTCCGGCTACGTGTGTTGCTATATTAACCCTTATCTTTACCTCATATTGGGTTTTTATTTCTAAATTAATGAAAATGATTAACTAAATAAAAATGAACAACTAACAAATTCAACTTTTGGAGTTTAATCAAATTATAAAAGTAACTAGGGCTTAAGTGTTCCCCACAGGTTCCTAACTTGGTAAATCTAACTATAACAATTCTATCCTAATATCTTGCATGTAAAGTGATAAGTTATGTATCTCTAAATCCTTGGTCTGGCATCTAGAGAATTTCACTCCGCACCTTGGTCCGGCTATGTGTGTTGCTATATTAACCCTTATCTTTACCTCATATTAAGCATTGTATTCGGTATTTGACTAAGTTATTAACTCGTACCAACCAATACTAGCCTATTAGATAGTCTGCACTAAATCTATGTTGATAATTCTTTTCCTATTATCTACCTCCTTGGTCCGGCAAGTAGCATTAAGACGAGTTCTAACGTTGGCCATCCGTTAAAAAGACTTCTACACGAAAGAATTATCAATACATGCAAGACACCAATCTAGAATTTTATTTTAGTTAGATTTTACCTTGTTATTCACCCATGGTTCCCACAACCCTTGCTATGGGGTTTAGTTACCCATGTTCATAATTACACAATTCATATTGTTAATGGAAGAATTCATGCACTTACTTTTATGAGAACGAATAAATTCCAGAATTTAACTTGATTAATCAACAAAATCTCCAACAATCAATTCCGGAAAAAGTATCTTAATTCCCAAAATTGAGAGTTCACTACTATAACAAGAGAACTAAAAATTATCAAAAAGTCTAACCCCAAAAACGAGGTTTTTCAAACTATTTATAATAAAAACAAAGCCTAATCAAAGAAGGATTGTATTTATTAAAAATTTGTCCAAACGCGTCTGGGTCGACGGACCACGTGACGGGCCGTCATGGACACAACGGACCGTCATGGCCTCCGTCGTCCCATACTTCACACATTATTCTGCTGCTTTCTTCATTCCCCTCAACGGACAGGTAGGACGGACCGTTTCAAGCACGACGGTCCGTTGAGGGTATCCATTCCAAAATACTTGAACTTCTTTGAATTTTGGTACTGGGACTACTTCTCTGATCATCACGACGAACAAGCACGACGGACCGTCGTGGCTATGACGGTCCGTCATGGACTTTCGTAATCCCACACTTGGTCAGACTTCCCTATCTTTCTTCAGCAGCTTCTCTCCTCACTACGATGCCACCTACGGACCGTCAAAGCCTCGGCGGACCGTCATAAGTTCCGTAGGTGGTCTCTTCTGCATTTCATTCTCAAAAACTTCCGCGTTCATCCTTGGACAGATTTTCTGCAAACAAAGAGAAACTTACATAAAAATCAACACAAAAAGGCTTTCAACACACACTAAACTTAAGGAAAAAGCATTAGAAATACCGTGAAACCACGGTATATCAACACCCTCAACTTAAATTCGTTGTTTGTCCTCAAGCGACGCACTATGACTCACTACAAAACCTTTGTACAAGAGTATCCATATTTTTATTTTCGCAATCATTTGGCTATCAATCCTGATCATTCTCATTATGTTTATGCATGGTATCACTATTAGGCATTGACTTGTGTAGAATCAGACTATGACACAGACTCACTACGCAATGACACCTATCCTCTTCAATTTCTCACCGAGGTGCTAATATTTCCGGTGTTGCAACTACTGTCCTCACTTCAAATAACATCCTCATTTTTCACACAATGATTTTAGTTTGAGTATAAGTATCACTTTTCGACACTCACTCTCAGAACAAATTCACAACTCATTTATACATATTGCCATAGGCTTGCCCTTATTTTAACTACTTTAAGTTCGCCATACAACTCTTAGGATCACAATAGGACTTTTTAGCTTGTAACATAGGCTCAGGGTCATGTAGGGTATATTTAGGTATATTTTAGTGATTTGTTGCCTCCTTGACATATCGACTAAACGCACTACCTTTTTATCATTCTATTTCGCCCAAATTCTCAATTTTCTTTTTACCTTACTGCTTTCCTTTTCTCATCCTTATATGTGAGTGACATTTCTATTTTTATTTTTATATTTTTTTATTTTTTTTTTATTTTAGTCACTTCTGTTTTTTTTTTTTTTTTTCTTCCTCTTCATACTTTCAACCCCAATTTTCCGGAGTATTCCTTATAACAGCCACCCTCAACTCATGACTTTGCCATGAGTTAAGGTTCACAATACCCATGGTTGGGTCAGGGCCACGACAAGGTTGCTTTCTGCATTAGCCACCCTCAACTTATGCTTTTTTGGCATAAACTGAGGTGCACATGTCCAAGGAGGGACCAGGGCCAACACATTGTTCCCGAGAAGATCAGTTGGGATGACAAAGAAAGATCTGTTTTTAGGCTCAAATCATTTGGATCAATAAGGGTTAACTTCATTTGGTTTTTTGTTTTTTTTGGCTTAAGATTGACTATTTCGAACAAAGGCCTATGATCCTTTCCTAATTGTTTGATTTGACTCACTTTTAGCAGGACTAACCAGGCAAGTTCTAGCTCAGTATTATGGTGGACATTCGAATTCACCTCACACTCACTTGACATTCCTTACATTCCCAGATTATTAGACACCTAGTTCGAGTCTTAGATTCAGGATCATGCAGTAGTGTATCTTTATTTCATGTTTCAAACCACACAATTATCAATTACTATGCCTAGTCATGCATCATTTTGATTATCGGGATATCATATTTGTTTTGGCCATCATGCTTCAGATTTATACTATGTACATAAGATATGACATGCCGGTTCAACAATAAAAGTAATCAGTCTTTTGGGGAAAAAGAACACAGGCAAGAAAACCCCAAAAGAGGATCGTGAACTTGGGCTACTCATAATTCACCCAAGTACTCACTTTCCATTTACCCCACCCCCAACAAAAGATATGCAATTGTCCCCAATGCATAAAAAAAACTAAAATACACGAAAGGTAAGTGAAGCAAACCTGAGGCGCTAAGCGCCGGCGATCAGCAAGCTGGTGGGTCCGGTTCACCGGAACCCACTCCCTGCGTAGTCTGGACACCCTCAGTAGTGTCCTCAGCATCAACAGCACCATCAGTAGTGCCTCCCACAGTATCTACCATTCAGGAGCTAGACGCCCCGGCAGCTAACTCTACAGCCCTCAACGTACGGGCCTCCTCGTCAGCAATCGAGGCTCTCCTCGCAGCCTCCATCTCACGGCGCTCCTTCTTCCTCGCCCTAGCCTCATCCTCCTCTCGACCCCTGCGTCTCTTGGCATGCTCTCGTGGGGGAGGTGGTGGAACATCAGAAGTGGCAAAAAGAGCAGCCATCACTGTGTCCTCAGCAGGCTCTGCAGAAGGGGCCTCAGACTCAGGCACCCTCGCCTCTAAGATCGTATCAAGATCAGCCCGCAGACTCTCAACCGCAGCCTGAAGGGTCGACATGTCCACCGGAGGTGCTGGTCGGGCTAGCACTCGCAACTCAAAAGCGTCTAAGCGCTGATGTACCTCTGCGATCTTCCTCTCTGTGTGCTGTGCCATCTTGCGCTCCATGCGCTCCTCTGCCTCAGCAATAGACCTCTGCATCCAAGGCTGGATGTGATGCAGAAGTGTAGCCATCTGTGCCTCGAGTTTCTGGACCCTAGCAAGTGGGACCAGAGTGGCGGAAGGAGCCGAGCGAGAGGAGCTCGGGGCAGTGCTACTACCCGGGATAGACTCGACCGGGGTAGTGTCAGTGTGTGCAGAAGCAGCCTGGGAAGCCGCATGAGCATGCTCTATGGTATCTGCCAGGTTCTCACCAAGTGGGACCACCTCCGGGCGGGGCCCTCTGCGTGGAGCCAACTCATTGGCCTCATCCCTGATGAGGCCGATGTCAACATTTCCCTGCGGGGTCCTGAGCTGGTCAATGTGCCAAATGGGCACACCTGCGGATCTGCATAAAGAGAAAACCATGCAAGGAAAAGGGTAAGTCGTGGTGACCTTGAAGGCCCTCTCGTGCATGACCGCCTGTAGAAGCCAAGCGAAGTCGACCTCGAACCCTGCCATCATTGCGGCCATCAGAACTGCACGATCCCATGTGACTATATTATCAGCAGCAGTGGGGGAAAGGCAGTGGCGGACTATCAACCAAAGAAACTTGGCCGTAAAGGTCAAGTTGGCCTTCCTGATGGCTCCCTTTGGCTCCATCACCCAATCAGCAGCCTCTCCATCAATAGACAAGTGCTGGGCCATCCACCTCTTGGTGGTCTCTCTCAGCGATGGCTCACGTAAGAACCGGCCCTCTTTAACAATTTGCCACCGGTAGTCGAACTCGGCGGTGAGAGGTGTCCTGGTGGTATCAACATCCTCGCCGTACAGATATCGGCGGATGGCTGGCAGGGAGATGTCGACCTGTATGCCGCGTACTCGGACGTGCTCAAGTGGGGCCTGTTTGGCGGGGGCAGCCCGCCTATCTATCTGTGATCGGAGAGTGGCCACATAAGAGGCATAGAACTCTCGGACCAACTCCTCACTGTAGCGGCCCAAAGAACGAGCCGTCCACTCCAGCCGGTGTCTGGTGAAGAGAGTGTGAATATCCGGCATGGTGGGGAGACTTCCCGTAAGGACCCGCCTCTCCAGTGTAAGGGTCCGTGTCATGACGCCTTTGTCATTGAGAACCTTGGCGTCTAAGTATACTTGGTATTGCCCGTCGACACACCACCGGTTGGGCTGGTCGGCAACCGGGGCAGGAACTCCAGTGGTGAGCCAGGAGTGGAGTCAGTGCTGTCAGCCTCATCAGCCGAGGCAGACTGTGTAGCTGTGGCGGGTGCAGAGGCTTCTGCGGACCCGGAGGCTTCCTCTGACCACGAAACTCCTAAGGAGCCAGATGCTCCTTCGTCTTGGCAGCTGACCCAGAAGGTGTGCCGGTCAGTGTGCGCTCCTCATCAGACTGGGAGGCAGTGACTACGCCGGACGCCACCTTCTTGGGCGTGCTCTCGGTGCACGTGGAGCTCGTGCTGTAGTAGCAGTGCCTGGGGGCACGTACTCGGGATCATGCTCATCATCAGAGCCTATCACCAGTCGGGCAGACGGGGCGACAGATTTGGAACGCCCACGTGCGTAAACGCGATCTTGTTTGGTGCCATGAGAGGTAGTACCTGTAAAGAATCATCATTAGTACTAGAAGGAGCAAACATGACAAGAAAAAAATGAGACAAAATACACATAAATTCAAAGCAGTAATAACAGCTCTGTAGTAGCAGTAAGGCACGACGGACCTGGTGACGGCCCGTCGTGAGTATGACGGACCGTCATGGGGTCCGTCATGTAATACTTAACAATATAGACTCTCAGAAGGAAGGTCTCTGACTGGTACGACGGTTGTACAGGACGGGCCGTCGTGGGCATGACGGTCCGTCACATGTGTCCGTCAGTGGACACTTAGAAAAATTATTGAGACCCTTGGGACAGGGGTCTCTGACAACCAAGACGGTTGTGCAGGACGGACCGTCGTGGGTATGACGGTCCATCACATGTGTCCGTCAGTGGACACTTAGAAAAAGTGTTGAGACCCTTAGGACAGGGGTCTCTGACCGTCACGACGGTTGTGCAGGACGGACCGTCGTGGGTATGACGGTCCGTCACATGTGTCCGTCAGTGGACACTTAGAAAAAGTGTTGAGACCCTTAGGACAGGGTCTCTGACCGTCACGACGGTTGTGCAGGACGGACCGTCGTGGGTATGACGGTCCGTCACATGTGTCCGTCAGTGGACACTTAGAAAAAGTGTTGAGACCCTTAGGACAGGGGTCTCTGACCCACGACGGTTGTGCAGGACGGACCGTCGTGGGCATGACGGTCCGTCACATGTGTCCGTCAGTGGACACTTAGAAAAATTATTGAGACCCTTGGGACAGGGGTCTCTGACAACCAAGACGGTTGTGCAGGACGGACCGTCGTGGGCATGACGGTCCGTCACATGTATTCGTTGGTGGACACTTGGAGAAAACAAGTTGTGGGGTGTTGGGACGGACCCTATGACGGTCCGTCGTGGTTACGACGGTCCGTCATCGGGGTTTCGTTCTGTCATTCAGAGACAGAACTGGGGATGCCACAATCAACCCATGTGATTCAAACCAAAGACCCAACATTTCCCTAACGCTCTTTAACCTAAATACCTATCAAATTTACAAGTCTAAAGCCCTAATTTCTCGAGTTTTATCAAGGCATTTCGTGGGACTAATAACCTAGGTTAGACAAGATATGGTCAAAGATCAAAGACCCACATGCTAATAGTAAATAAAAACCAAAATGAAGAGTAAATGGGTAGAGTTCAGAAACACCTACCTTGGAAGAGGAGAAAACAACACGGAAGTGATGGCACCCAACAAGAAAACTGAGAATCACAGCAGCAGACTCCGACCAAGAAAGGAGATTTGGGATGGGGAAAGGGAGAATGTGGGGAATTTGGGAAGGGAAGGAAGTTGAAAGGGGAGGAAATGGGAGAAAGAGGGAAAGAAACGGTTTAATGAAGGGGTGGGGAGTTTAAAAAGGTTTAAAACTTTTAAAATTCCTTAGCCGGGTCGGGTCGGGTTGCTGGGTAATGAAGTGACGAAACCCCGATGACGGTCCGTCACAGCTGTGACGGTCCGTCATAGGTTCCGTCGCATGTGCCCTAATTTTTCAAAAAATAAAGAACGTACCTGGCACGACGGAGTAATGCGACGGTCCGTCACAGGCGTGACGGTCCGTCGATGTATCCGTCAGTGAATGTGGCAGAGTAATTTTCTGCAGAACTTCCTGGAGATGTGCTACCTGAAAATTTACAACCCATTAGTAGAAAATGCTACCGTTACTAGAAAGAAAACTATAAAGTGGTTAGATGATACATATTGGGTTGCCTCCCAACCAGCGCCTGATTTAACGTCGCGGCACGACTGAGGACACTCGATTACTCAGACTTCATCAAGATGATATGCCTCAATCACCTCATTCGCCGATTCCGCATGACCTATATAGATTTTTAGACGTTGTCCGTTCACCTTAAACCGCACACCTTCCTTGTTTTCCAACTCAACCGCTCCATGAGGGAATAGTTGGGTGATCAAGTAAGGGCCAGTCCATTTGGACTTGAGCTTGCCCGGAAACAAGCGCAATCTAGAGTTGAATAAAAGCACCGAATCCCCAATCATAAACTCTCGTTTCTCGATTTTTAGGTCATGGTACTTCTTCATCTTTTCTTTGTAGAGGGCTGAGCTTTCATAAGCTTTTAGGCGAAATTCATCGAGTTCATTTAACCCATTTAACCGTTGTTCTGCAGCTTCGTTCCAGTCCATTTTTAACTTCTTCATAGCCCACATGGCTTTATGCTCTAATTCAACCGGAAGATGACATGCTTTCCCATATACTAGTTGGTATGGGGACATACCTATGGGAGTCTTATACGCTGTCCGGTAGGCCCAAAGAGCATCATCAAGCCTCCTTGACCAATCTGTTCTACTAGCGTTCACTGTTTTTGACAAAATCTGTTTGATCTCCCTATTTGATACTTCAACTTGCCCACTAGTTTGAGGATGGTAAGGAGTGGCCACATTATGGCGAACCCCATATTTCTCCAATAATCCCTTGAACAATTTGTTGCAAAAGTGGGATCCCCCATCACTAATAATTGCCCGTGGGGTACCAAATCGAGAGAATATATTCTTTTTCAAGAACGCAGTGACACTCTTCCCCTCATTGTTCGCGAGGGCGATAGCTTCCACCCACTTAGATACATAATCAACTGCTACTAAAATATACTTCATTCCATGAGAACTCACAAACGGACCCATAAAGTCAATACCCCAAACATCAAATAACTCAATCACAAGAATGGGGTTTAGAGGGAGCTCTTGCTTTCTTGAAATGCCGCCATCTCTTTGGCATCTATCACACGCTTTGGTGAACTCATGAGCATCTTGATGAATAGTTGGCCAATAGTAACCACATTGTAAGATCTTATGAGCAGTCCGGATACCACTATGATGTCCACCAAAGGGTGAGGAATGGCATGCCTCTAAAACACTCAACATCTCAACTTCTGGCACACAACGCCGAATAAGCCCATCAGCACAGCTCCTATATAAGTATGGTTCATCCCAAAAGAACTTCTTCACATCGTACATGAACTTTTTCCTTTGATGAAAGGACAAGTCCGATGGAACAATATCACTAGCTAAGTAGTTCGCAAAATCTGCGAACCATGGAATCAAGTCTTGTGAGGCAGCCAATACATGCTCATCGGGGAACGTGTCATCAATATCAGTCTTATCCCCCAACTCTCTCATAGCTTCATCTTCTAAACGGGACAAGTGATCAGCAACTTGATTTTCGGTCCCTTTTCTATCCCTTACCTCAAAGTCAAATTCTTGCAGTAGTAATACCCAACGAATCAACCTCGGTTTCGCATCCTTCTTTGCCATCAAATATCTCAGGGCTGAATGGTCAGTATGCACTATAACTCTAGTACCTAGCAAATAGGAGCGAAATTTTTCAAAAGCAAATACTACTGCAAGGAGCTCTTGTTCAGTTACTGTATAGTTCTTCTGAGCTTCATTGAGGGCTTTACTAGCATAGTAAATGGGATGAAGGATTTTGTCCCTTCTTTGTCCCAATACCACACCAAGGGCAACCCCACTCGCATCGCACATCACCTCAAATGGACTGCTCCAATCCGGAGAAATAATGATAGGTGCAGATACCAATTTTTCTTTTAGCTCGCCGAATGCTTTAAGACAGGATTCATCAAAATAAAATTTACAATCTTTCTCCAGCAGTTTGCACAACGGATGTGCAATTTTTGAGAAATCTTTGATGAATCTCCTATAAAAACCTGCATGCCCAAGAAAGCTTCTCACACCTTTTACAGAGATAGGTGGAGGAAGTCTCTCTATTACCTCGACTTTGGCTCGATCAACCTCTATGCCCTTTTCTGAAATGCGATGGCCCAAAACAATACCTTCTTTCACCATGAAGTGGCATTTTTCCCAATTGAGTACTAAATTGCAGTCTTCACATCTCTTAAGAACCTCAGATAAATGGCTCAAACACCGCTCGAATGATTCACCAACCACAGAAAAATCATCCATAAAAACCTCAATAGTATCTTCCACCATGTCGGAGAATATTGACATCATACATCTCTGAAATTTGGCGGGTGCATTGCACAACCCAAACGGCATTCTCTTGAACGCAAAGGTCCCATATGGACAAGTAAAAGTGGTTTTCTCTTGATCTTCTGGTGCAATAAAAATCTGATTATACCCCGAATAACCATCAAGAAAACAGTACCACCCTTTTCCAGCGAGTCTATCCAACATCTGATCCATGAAGGCATGGGAAAATGGTCCTTTTTTGGTCCATGCATTTAATTTCGGTAATCCATACACACCCTCCATCCAGTCACCGGTCTCATTGGAACAAGTTCATTTTTTCATTGGGGACC
>CM040623.1:18116015-18129135 GCA_022817965.1 Solanum lycopersicoides
TTTGATCATCATTGACCAATACACCTTGTTTATCAACAATTCATATGTAGGGCATTAGCTAAATGTACTTTAATCATCGAAAAACCCATGTACAAGTTGTCAAAAGAGCATGATTCAACTAGTGCACTATATCCCATATGTGGTCAAAAGTAGAGAGTCATAGATCACCATTAATATACTTTACTTTGTTTATCATGATTAACATTCATAATATACCAATAATACCAACCTAGTGCAGTAGCTATATCCATAGAAATCAAGACTAAATCATGCTTCATCTACCTAAATTGATATTACATTATGTTCATAACATTAACAACTTAAATGTTAAAACATGTAGATCAATCCTTATCAAGGTTCCTTTGATTTGATCATTAAGGGTTTATACCCATAATTCATTCATAACATCAACCTAAAATAGTAGCTATAATAATCTTCACCTAATCGATTTCAACATTAAATCATTAAAAAGGCAACGTTATAGTGAATCATAAGTTACCCCTTAATAGCTTAGAAGCACATAGATCAATTAGTACCAAGCTTTCTTTAATTTGATCATACCATATTTGTATTCACAATTCAACCAACTGATCATCCTAAGGCAGTAGCTACAAGAAACACAACATAATCGAAATTCACTTTTATTCATTAAAAGGCCAATGTTACAGTGAATCATAGAAACCTAATCTAAACATGTTCAAATCTTCATACATTGATCCACATGGATCCTTCATCCTCAATTCAACATTAATCCACTTAAATAACAGTATATACAACCACTTTAACGTAATAGAATCACAATTCAATCGATAACAAGTAAAGATCACATAGCCCAAGCAAGGACTAAATCAAGTTTGGAAGGGACATGGGTTCATCATGAAATTGGATTCAAATTCACGTTAAACCACTGTAATAACTTCAATTCATCATGATATAATCGTTCAACCATTTTTAGAAGGAACCCATGGATAGATTGAAGAAGAAGGTGTTTGATCATATTTTTCTCTTTGAAATCTTTGAGATTAACTGTCTAGATGGAAGGATAACTAGAGATGAAGATCACCATACCTGTTTTTTCATGAAAACCTTTTCAAAATTGATGAATCATCCATGGAAATCCGAGCTCCCAGCTATTCTTGAGCTTCACCAACAATGGTGGTTTCTAGGGAGAATATTTTTGGTGGGAAGGGTTCAATTTGTGTGAGTTGGTTTGGGAATGGGTTGATCCCGTTTTTGATCACTTAAATACACCCAAAAATAACCAAATAAATCATGTGGGGTCAGGTTATCACGTGGGGTGAATTTCCCATTCACCCCATTAATGAAACAGTGCACAGGCAGCAAGCTGCAGGCCACCATCGACGAAACCATCTACTGGCCATTGGTCAGTCGACGGGCTATACATTGGCTTCTGTCGATTGTTCCTTGGCCAATTTTTGGCTTGAGACCTGATCAAGCTAAGTATAAATCGACGAGACCTCACCTACGGGCCGTTGGTTGACCAACTGGCCGTCGTATGGTCCGTCGATTGACACTGCCAAGGAAGTGTCTCGACCAGCCTTGTGTCCTTCTTGTTGGCCCTTTTGTAGGGCCCTTTAGAAATCGTACCCGGATGTTTCCAACTTAAATACAACCCTTACAAGTTGTATACATTCCACATATGTTTCACCCAAAACAAACACTTGCAACATGTCCAAACATGCAAGGCCCCATCAAGACACACACATGCATGTCTCGAGGCTATCTTTCGAACGTCTTGGACGTTCTTGGATGTTTGACCTCAAAACTTCTTGAAACTCCATATAATACCATTTAACATCATTATAACTCATTTTAAGACTCTTTAGTCTCATTTAATACAATTTTTAGCATGCATAGACACATGAGGCACATAGGTGACTAGTCGTCGAACGTTTTGGTCGATCCTTGACGTTTGACTTCCAATTCACCTAAAACTTTATACACTGCCTCTAAAACATATTATAAGTCATTTTAGGACCTTAGAAACTTAATACAACCATGCTAGGCTCTAGACACCCTAACTCATTTTGGAGGTCTTACAATGTTATTTGTCTATATAGTTAAATATGATAATGAGTACTTATAATGCCATGTTATATGAAGTTGGACATTGCTTTTGATTCCTTGTTGGGTTACTTGGTTGGGTGAGTTTATGGAACTTCACTTTATCATTGCACTTGTAAGCTTGGTAATGGGTTATGGGTAATGGTCTTTCACATGTTGTTATGTGATTAACTCTTCTACATGGTGTAATACCTTAAAAATAGCTTAGGTGCTCTAGAGCCTAATATGTCAGTCTTGGATTTATAATGACATAAATATGCCTAAAATATAGTATATAGGCAGTATCTAAAATATTAGAGGTGTTGGAAGTCAAACGTCAAGGGACGACTAAGAAGTTTGACGACTAAGTCACCAAAATGTCTAAAATGTGGTTATATTTGTTTATGTGTGTTTCATGGTGTTTAAGGTTTTTAATAGAGTAAATATATCATGCATAGGCAGTGGTTAAATTTTCGTGAAGTTTGGAGGTGAAACGACCAAGAACATCCAAGGCGTTCGAAAAATATGCCTTGAGTCGACCTTGTACGTCTAGGCGAGTTTCGTTGAGTTTTATGTGTTTGTTTTGGATGAATTTCATGTGAGAGGTATTAAACTTATAGACAATCGTATTTGGGTTGGAAACATACGGGAAATTATCCCCAAGGACCATCAAAGGGTCCTTGAAGAAGGACCCAAAATCAGTGTGCAGGTTGTCCCAGGCAGACCTTGGCGACGGAGCAGTCAACAGCCAGTCGTGGCTGTGACGCCCCGTCACAGGATCCCGTCGTGGGGGAATTAGCCTTGGGTGAAGGATGGAACTTTGTCCAGCCACTGTAGCCACCAACGGAGGGTTGTGATGCCCCGTTGTGCCTGTGACGCTCCGTCAAGGGCCTGGCGTTGCGCAAGCAGAGTTCTGCGCAGGTGCTGCTGCCAATTAAGGGGTGAATTGGTAAATTCACCCACTTCTAAATTTAATGTTGGACGGTTATTTGAGGGTCTTATGGGTATTTTAATTAACTATATAAGTAGTTAACACCCTAAAGACTTCATTCTTCCAAATTGAAAACCCAAAACACTTACAAAATATTCCAAACCTCGATTGTAGACCCTATTGAAGAAGCAACTTGGTGAGGGGTTTTTGTCGAAATTCTTCATCAAAGTGAAGAATTATCATCCTTGAGGTATGGCTTTTGTTCCTTGAAACTTATTTCATCAAGGAGCCCAACTCTCAAGATGTTTTTCAAAGTTCTCTAAAGTGAATTGTCCAATTTCGGGATTTTAGCATGGGTTCTTGCATAAATGATTTCTAAACATTGAATTATGATCTAATTGATATTGTATTGATAATTTTAACATAAATTACCTATGAACCCATGTAAATTGATGAACCCTAGTTTTGACTACTTATTGGGTTACTTGATATTAAGCTAATATTGAAGAATTATTGTGTAGTTTCTTATGGGCTTTATAATGATATAAGAATTGTATTAAATTGATATCTAATTGATCTTAGATTGTTAAACCTATATTGATTGATGTAGATTCATTGAGTCTTATGGTTATTGCTTTGAATTATTGTTCATGGCCATGGGTAAGGGCCTTGTGATGTAGAATTGGTTGATTTGGCATTGAATTGAAGTGTGGATGAGGGGATGAAGGTATGCTGCCCCATTTTATTTAATTTGATATTATTATAATTCGATTCTATTGTGCTTCGTATGGTCCACTTATGGTGGCGGTGTTATGTATTTTACTTGCAATTGACGTGGTCATGTCGGCGTTACTTTATGCAATATTATGAGCATGGCCTTATTGGCAACTACTTGAAGTTATGTGGCTATTTGTGTAGTTTGATTATGTGAAGCATTACATTACCTATCTACATGTGAAGTTATATAGTCATGTATGTATTCTTCTAGTTATGTTGCCTTAAGTGATAATGTTAGACTTTGACTTGACATTATGAGAGTAGTGTTAGGTTAAGTCTTGGTTATTCCTACTTGACTTTATGAGTCTATGTGGAGTATATTAATATTTATGATGATATATAGGGTGACTTGAAGATGTTAGGTTGTTTTAGAGGTGTTTCTAGAATGACTTGTATTATGTGTTAAAAGTGAAGTATGTGATGTCTAGTCTTGGTTGACTTGTATCTCTTGCTTGATGTATATATGATTATGGATATGTGATTCTTGATTTAGGGTGTTATAACTCTTAGTCTTGAATGTATGAATGGCATGTGACTTTAAATGATGTTATGAGAGTCTCTTATGTGCAAACCTTGACTTAAGGGTAAGGTTAAGATTGATTGAAGTGTAAGCCGTAATGTATCCTTAAAAGTAAAGGAATGATGGACTTAAGGTTAGTTGGCTCGAACGACATCATACTAACACTTAGGAAAGTCATCATGAGCTTCTTATCGCCATTGTGAGGTAGCCCTAGTGGACCTTTTGGTAGGGTAAATGTAATTGGGTTATGAACTAGATATGGAACCCTTTTATGTAAACCTAATGTATGAAATACTCTATGAGAAAGAAGGCTAGCACCGAGTGAGTATGGCAAGGGAAGTAGTTCTAGTTAAGTATGAGACTAGAATACAAAGAAGCCCTTCATATTCCTTAACCATGTGCCTACATGGGATGTGTCCAAGTTCTACCATTGGCAAGTAGAACAACCTCATCGGAGTAGGATAGAACTCCGGATTCCATGTCTTGCAACCATGGTCTATGTCTGTTATTGCCTATTCTCATCATGTGGAATACCTATTAGCATTAGATAAGTTTATGAGGTTTAGGTGGTGGTATGGACGCTATATAGACATTGCACAATAGGCTTTGAAGGTGTTATGTGGAATTTCCTAGGTCTTGTCCAAGACCATTATGTGAGTGTCTTATGTGATGTACTATGTGAGTGTCTTATGTGATGCATTATGTGAGTGTCTTATGTGATGAATGAGTCTTAATGAACTAATGAACTAATGACCTATGTTAGTAACTATGTAAATGAATGAGTACCTAATCTAAAGTGGCTTAAGAATTCCTTAGATAAAGTGTGAGGAGGGCATGGAAGGATGATCTCTTCATTTCTTATCTTTGGAAGTCTTGCGGATGACTCTAGTTAGGGAAGTTGGTTAATCTTGTTGACATGATCTAAGCCTTAGGTAGTCTTAAGGACTATTTAGGTAATCTTTAAGAGGTCACTATGGACGTTATCTTCTTGATTTACTTAAGTAGGTCTTTTGATAGCCTTTGGGTAGAGAATGTCATATCACCTATGGTTGGTGATTTAGTGAGAATGATTCAACTATAAGGAGTCCACAGGGTCACTTGAGTGTGTGTGTAAGGGATCGTATGGGAGGTTCGTTCACATTTTACTTATGGGAGACTTAGGATTCATGATTGGTAGAGAAATCAGACAATGATGTTTATGATTGCTTTGTAAGTATGTATGTAACTCATTATAGGTAATCTTAAGGGTCGTTTAGGCACATCTAGAGAGGGTGTATGGGCGGTCTCTCTTTGTGTGACTTAAGTTAATCTTAGGATGAATTTAAGTGAGGGATTACATGCTAGAAGTTAGTTATTAAAGGAGTTAGTAAGTCAATGAAACAGTGAAGTCAATTCACTATAAAGTGAATTGAACTTACTGTAAAGTGATGCCTAAATTTGGTATTCTTGATTAATTGATTTCTTATGTGTTTCTAAATTGATTAAGGATGTTATTATGATTAAAATATGATTTGCAAAATGAAAAGATGCATATTTCCAATAAAGTCTGTTTTCATGATTTTTATGCATAATGCCATACTTAGTACATGTGGTTGTACTAATTCCATGCTTTATTTTCTATCTATAGTTCTTAATAGGTAAATAGCTTTGGGAAGTGAAGACTTGGACTTAGAAGATCGTTCAAGAGAAGTTGAAGTATGTCCTCACTTGACTCGAGGGCATATATGTCTCTTATGTTTTCTTTGAAGTATTGTAATAGACTATGTATTTCTATTTTCGTATTGAAGTATGGGCCGTGTCCCACAGTATTCTTGTGTCTAAGATGATGAGATTGAGACTTAGTGTTTTCCTATTTCTTTTATATGAAAGAGATTTGTCACGACCGGAGTCTAGACCCTAGACGAGACCGGCGCCGTTGACCTCTCAGAGGTCGTAGACAAGCTTACATGCGTCATCGTTACTTCATCTAGGTTAATTTTAGCGGAAAATTTGAGCTTTTTGTTACTTAACATTCATATAAGACCTTCTACTTAAACTCATAAACGTTCATAATCAACTATCTAATATTAAGATCATCAAATGAAAGAAATAGTTTAATACTGCATTAAGTGTATACTTGCCAAAATGGCACCAATACAATGTCTCAAATAAGATGAGAAAGAAACGCTAGTGTACTCCACAAACTCAAAACCTATATCTAAGATAGAATATAATGGGCAAGCTTCCTCGAAAACATGAGGGCCTACCAAGTCCGGATGAATGCTCCACGTCCGGATAACTTCAGCGTCGACGTGAAAGCTCTAACATCCACCTGTGCCTGCACCTAAAAATGTAGAGTGGTATGGGATTGGTACACACTTGTACTAAGTATGGGTATATGCAAGCACAAACCAAGGACATGCATGATTAAGAAGAGATCTTTCCTAATGATATGAATTATGGAAAGTCAAGTCAATGGACTTGCCAAATTCGGATTAGGAAAGTCATGCAATGAGAGTAACATGCATCATCATACTTATCATTTTGCAAACAGCACATAACATATTGCACATATCATATCACATAGTTCATATAATTCTTTCATATGCCATGAGTCCTCGGAATCATGGACTTGACATTAGGACTTCCCAAAATGAGGGCTCAACATATGGGACCTCAACTAGGGAGCCTTCTTTAGCAAACACAGAGTCTGCTTCATTCATTCATACGTAATTCATTTTCATTCTTTTCATATACTAGTGCAACCACCAGTCATACCTAGGATGTAGTTTAAGACTCTCATCGGGTTCGCTGTGCAATGACCAAGAATAACCTAGTGTCATTACTTAAGTCTAGCTCACCTCTTGATTATCCTATCCTAACACCTTTGGTATCGTTCATTTCATTATGTGTATTCTTTGAGGCTGGCCTCATTCTTTCTTTGGGAACTTTACCTTAACCAACATAGATCATGTGAGCATCATGAAATCCAGTGTATAACCCCACACCGAAAAGAGGTGGAATCACCGGCCAAAGTGAACCAAAACATGCTAGCGTATATAGGGACTAGATCCCTATATTGGCAGTATAGGTTCAAAGACTATGAGATATAAGGAGACCCATACCCGGCATGCCGGACAGTCTCATCTCATGAGATTTACGTGAACCTCCGCCCTTCCCGAAGGAAGGCATCACCACTCATAGCTAGCCTATAGGTGCTTAGTATAAAGTTCCATTACATTCAACTCATACATCATGGAAGCTGGCTTCTAGCATGAGGACATCATAGCTCATTAGATGATTTCTCATCTCATCATTAGTATTAAGTATGCATTAACTTCAATATTTTCATTAGAGTGTTCATAGAGACTGGTCTCTTCATTAACTTTACACTCTCATAGGTGAGTAGATTTTGGTAGTATTTACTTAGGCTCATTTGAGATTGCTCTCATCTTTCACATTAGCCTCTTATCATGTTGTCACCACATGCTTTAACTTTAGCACATTTACTATTTATAATTACTCACCACTTTACGTGTGTAAGACCCCGAAAATGAGATAAGGTGTCTAGAGCATAACATATCCGTTTTAATGTTATAAGGTCCTAAAATGCCTTATTATTTTATATAGAGTTAGTGTGCAAAGTTTGAAGTGATTTGGAAGTCGAACGTCAAGGGACGTCCAAGACGTTCGACGAATAGTCGCTTATGTGCCTCATGTGTGTACGCATGCCTAAATTGTATAACTGAGTCTAGTAAGTCTTGAAATGTTTTAGAATGATGTTTAATGTTACTGTATGAAGTTTCGTGAAGTTTGGAGGTCAAACGCCCAAGAACGTCCAAGGCGTTCGAAAGATAGCCCCTAAGACGTTCATCGTATGTCATGCTGGGGTCAAAGTTGTTTGGACGTCTTGTAGGTGTTTGTTTTGGATGAAACTTATATGGAAGGTTTATAACATGTTAAGGTTTGTAATCGTGTTTGAAACATCCGGGTACGACTTCTAAAGGGCCCCGCAAGAGGACCCAAAAGAAGGACCCCAAAGCTGCCTAGACACTGCCTGGGCAGTGTCCCTTGACGGACCCAATGACGGATCGTTGGTCCCCCAACGGCCCGTCGAGCATGTCTCATCGAAGGGGACTTCACTTGGGCAGGTCTTGAGCCAAGAATTTGGCTAAGTCATGGACAACGGAGGGCATGATGCCCCGTCATGTCTATGACGCCCCGTCACTGACCTCGTCGCGGGTGGCCTGTAGGTTGGCAGCCTGCGTGCTGTCACTTAAAGGGGTGAATGGGAAATTCACCCCACGTCCTAACCTGACTATAATAGGTTTATTTAGTTAATCTTAGGTGTATATAAGTCTTTAAAAACGTGATCAACCCATTCACAAAATCCTCTCACATATTTTAAGCCTTTCCCTCCAAAAATGTTCTCTCTAAAACCACTATTGTTGGTGAAGCTCAAGAGCTGCTTGGAGATGGATTTTATATGGATGACTCATGAAGCTTTAGAGGTTTTCTTGTAGATAAAGGTATGGTGATCTTCATCTCTAGTTATCTTTTCATCTATAGAGCCATTCTCAATGTTTTTCAAAGAAATCTTATGATCAAGTTTCCAATCTTTCAATCTAGCCATGGGTTCTTTATCAAAATGTTTTTAATGATTAAACCATGATGAATTGAAGTTAATACAGTGATTTAAATGTGATTTCACTCCAATTGCATGATGAACCCATGTTCCTTCAAAAATTGGTTTAGCTTTTGCATGGGCTTTGTGATTATGTCTTGTTCTTTATTAAGTGGTGATTCTCTTAATTTGAATTGCTTGTGTTTATTGTTAATTAAGTTAATTGATGTTGAATTGATGATGATCAGTCCATTATGAAAAATATATGAAGTTTTGAGCATGAATAGCCTATGTTTCTACATGTTTTCTTGAAGTCGATTGTGAGATCGGTTGTGTAGATTCTTGATTATGTATGAACTGCTGTAGCTACTGTTTTAGGGTGATGTAATGGATGAATTTTGTAGGTATAAATCCTTAGTGTTCAAATTAAGAAGGGCTTGCATGAATTGGTATAGATTCCTTTAGGCTATGAAGTCAAGAGGCTAAGTGGGTGATGTATCTTGAATTGTGATTAGATGAAGCATGATTTAGTCTTGATTTCTTATCTAAGTAGCTACTGCCTAATGAGTATATTATTGATGAAATATGAATGATGATCAAACCCTTAGATAGTTCATAGTATTGGTAAAGTCTTCCATACTCTAGCAAATCGATAAGCCTAAATGCCTATGTTGTAGCCTTAATCTTTAGATTATGTAATCATGATGTTAATATGGTTAAATGTAGGTTTAGATACTGCCTTATACTTACATATGTATGAACTATGATCTAAAATCAATGTAAGGGAAGTTAGCTAATGATCTATGTTATCCTACTTTCCTAGTATGTTGATATATTGTATTATGTTATGGTATAATCTTGTAGCGACTTGTACATGGTTTCTTACATGTGTAAGTACATTTAACTACTGTCATATATGTGTATTATTGATGAATAAGGTGTATTGATCAATGATGATCAAAGGGTGAGAAATTGGTAAGAATGTTTATTCTCTTTACTCTTCTACTTCTCTATTTCTTTATAGTAATGTTGATAAAGCCTTGTATGGCATTGTTTGGTATGGTCCACTTATGGTGGCGGTGTTTACTTTATGATCATTATATATGTGTTTACCATGGCCTTGAAGGCAAATTGATGAACTTATGAACATGTGCTTAAAATGATACTATGAGAAGCTTATGCCTACTTTCCTATTTTAGTTGTGAATTAGGTTGTGTGGCTATTGTATGAGCATGTGTATAATTATGTTAGGGTATTGTATAGGTGCTTCCATTGATGTGTTAAAGTGGTTAATAGCCTCTACCCATCTACCTCTTATATGAAAGTGTAAATAGCTAAAGTTAGGAGTCTTGATTATAATGTATATATTGTCTTGTCTCCTATGCTATTATGTGTTGTTTGCTATGAGCTTGAAGTGTAATGTGGTTTAATAGGGTGGCTGACTTAATAAGTTATTGATATCCATTATGTGATCATGTTGGCCAATGTACACACACTCTCACTTACATGCATATTACAAGTAGTATAAGTCATTGTGTCTAAATGAAAGGTAGTTCTCATACTCACTAGTGTCTACTACTATGTATGTTAAGGTGATGTTTATGAATGTATGATTTGTATTCCCTTACTAGGATGAATTGATAGGTGTACTAGTATGGGCAAGGGTATGGGACCTTGTCTATGCATTGCACATGTGTATCTTGATAGGATAGTTCCTAGTTTTGGTTCTTATGCATTGATATATGAACATGTGTGACCGTATGTGTTATGTGAAAGGTTTGCTCACATCTAAGTATACACTCACAAACATGGATGATCTAGTTAGTGAGAAGATGCCTTGCTAGGGGTGCCCAAGAATACTCCAAAACTAGATAGGTACTTGAATATGCTATAAGCATATGAATGATGAATATCCTAAGTCTATGTTTTTATAAATAAATATTAATAAAGACTTTTCAATAAAGGGAACTTAGATTAGCACCGAGTGAACTTGACATTGAGAGGTGTTGACTTTCCTTGGAGGACTATTCACCATTTGTCCCTTATAGAGTGTTGACTTCCCTTAGAGGAATAATCACCTATGGACCTACATAAGGTGTCGACTTCCCTTAGAGGAATACTCACCTATGGACCCACATGAAGTGTTGACTTTCCTTGAGGAATATTCACTCATGTTTTCTCATGAGGTGAGGCCCCATTACCAAATAGTATATAGAGGGAATACATATCTCTTAGTTCCATAAGCTATGATTGCCACATAGGATCTAGCAAAGTGATTTCACTTAGGATGCTAGGAAATATGTTAATGTTCTACCTTGGCTAGGTAGGAACACCTTCCTTTGGTGTAAGGCACTACAACAACAAATTCCATGTTTAGCACCCATGGTCTTAGTGTTGGTTAAGTCTATGATTTCTCTAAAGATAAAATGGACAATGGAAGTAATTGAATAGGATCCTAACTAGGAGGACTTAAGGTAAGTTACTTAGGATAGGTGGAAGTAATGAACCCATCTAGACATTGCACAAGCGACTCCTTAGGAAGTCTTAGGAAGGTACCTTAATACATAGGATTATGTATGTGTCCTTTATGTATGATATTGTAGTCTTGGTTTGACTATGTTATATTGTGTTATACTTCTATGATGGCATGTGTTGTCTTGTGTAGATACTATGTATGGTTTTCTCTTGTGTTCCTAAGGTGATGCATTGCACCAAGTATCCCTAAAGGATTACATTAGGAGGTTAATGAATTGAAAGAAACAGTTAAATGCTAAGAAGGGTGAGTTCACTGTAAAGTGACCTCAAATGGGGATTAAATTCTATATGTGCTTTTCTATGATGTTTGGCCTTTGATTGTTTTTCTATGAAGTACGTGGATGACGTAAATGCTATTGATAAAGGTTTTATGATGATTTACTCAAAATGGCATGAAGTATGATTTCAAAGGAAATGTCCCTTTTAAATGCAAGTTTTTGCATGGTTTCCATACTTAGTACATTTTTGTGCTAATCCCATTCTTCTTTACTTTTTACACAAAGTGTAGGTTATGTAATGCTTAAAGGAGATCTATGGTTGAGGAGCTTGATAGGTGATTTCCCAAGCTCAAGGAAAGGAATCCTTAAGTTCAAGGATGTCCTAACGTGTACTTATTATAAATTCTATTTAGTAATGTATAGCTTTGTATTATGTCTTAAGGGCCTTGTCCTTAATGTACTCTAAAGTTATTGAGTCTAACATGGCAAAGGGACTTAGAGTCTAAATATGTATTATGACTTATGTTATATATATATATATGATGTGATGTTTCTAGCATATGATGTGCTATGAAAAGTTTTAAATTTTCCGCTAAATTTACTATGCCAATGCAATGAACGATATGAAAGGCTTGTCTTAGACCTCCGAGAGGTCGACGACGCCGATTACAATCCAAGATTGTACCCTATCTTCTTGGGTATGCTTTTGGGACGTGACAACGTGAGTGTTCATTTCATCGTATGCCAATGCACTTGGCTCTTTAGTGTGTGTCAAACTCTTACTTGACCCCTCTGGGGTTTCATTATCTCATCACATAATATCTTAGGTTCACTTACTTTTTAAATGTCTGCTAGACTTATGAGTCAACACATGCAAGCCATGAGGCTTCATTCATAGTGTATCTAAGTGATTCATATTTACCCAAAATTATGTGGTACAAGACTTATGCATCTTGTAGGTATGCCAAGATATTGATTTCGATCTTTGGAGGTAGCATTCATTAAATATTTGTTTACGTATGACTTATGTGTCAATACGGAATTGGGCAAGGGAACCCAATTTCGAATCCCTTGGGCAACAATTAATCTTACATTAAACTTGGTGATTGCATTGTTCAGATTTGAGGGACCCTAGTTCAATCCCCATCAGCCCCATAATATTTCCTTTCTTTTTCTCCTAACCGTCTCATCTATTCAAGAGGTTGGGGGTTCAATCCCCACTCTCCAAATTTATTTTTCTCCTTTATTTTTCTCCTAACTCTCTCATCCATTCAAGAGGTTGGGGGTTCAATCCCCACTCTCCACATTTATTTTTGTCCTTTTTTCTTCTAACTCTCTCATCCATTCAAGAGGTTGGGGGTTCAATCCCCACTCTCCACATTTATTTTTCTCCTTTATTTTTCTCCTAACTATCTCATCCATTCAAGAGGTTGGGGGTTCAATCCCCACTCTCCACATTTATTTTTCTACTT
>CM040623.1:18130135-18247404 GCA_022817965.1 Solanum lycopersicoides
CCCAGACCAGCTCTACGTCATTAGGGAAACAAAATCTCACAACCCTACTATGGCAATCCATACAAGCATAACAACTATGAAGCCAGTCCATGCCAAGAATGATGTCAAAATCGTTCATAGGTAACTCAACCAAGTCTGCACACTTAGTCCTACCACATACAACTATTGGGCAATCCTTGTACACTATATCAACTCTTACATTTTCTCCTAAGGGTGTACTAACCACTATAGGATCATGCAAAACTTCAGGCAATATCTCAAAAGTGAGAGCAAGCAAAGGAGTTACAAAGGAAAGCGTACACCCTGGATCAAGTAAAGCATAAACAGAATTTGAGAATACTTGCAGCATACCTGCGACCACATCAGCACACTTCTCCTGCTCCTCCCTGCCCTTCAGGGCATAGAACCTGTTCCTCTTAGGAGGCTCGGCTGCGGCTGCACCCTGTGGATTAGGCCTAGGATGAGCATTACCTCCAGCCTGACCTCTGTTCTGTGGGCAGTCTCTAATCATGTGCCCACTATTACGGCAACCGAAGCAGTAACTAGTGCCCTGTCTGCACTCTCCACTGTGAGCACGACCACACTTAGCACAGTCCTTTCTGGGATGCTGCATCTCACCTCCATTGCCATTCTTGGGCTCAGGTCTGCCTCCTCTAGGTGCTGTACTCCTTTGAGAATTAGAGTTCCCATAACTCTGTTGCCCCTTTTTGAACCTGGGCTTCTCACGGACGCCAACATTGTTTCTGTGGCCACCATGGTTTGGACCTGCCTGATCTTGAAACTTAGACATCCTAAAATCAAGAACTCCCATCTTCTTGCGGCTGTCATCTACCTGCTGGACATGCACCGTCAACCTGGAGAGGTCCATGTTATCATGGAGCATCGCAGACCGACACTCCTCCTCCATATCTCTGCTGATTCCTGTGAGGAACCTGCTCATCTCATCCCTGCTTTTAGATACAAGGGAAGTAGCATACCTGGATAGTTTAACAAACTTCAGTACTCATCTCATCCTTGCTGTTAGATACAAGGGAAAGTAGCATACCTGGATAGTTTAACAAACTTTAGGGAATACTCCCTGACTGTCATTGATCCCTGCTTAAGGTTGATAAACTTCTCAACCTTTGCCTCCCTCATCTCCCTTGGAAAGAATCTCTCCAGGAAGGCCGTCTTAAACAGCTCCCAAGTGACCGGAACTCTGCCCAAAGCTCGGGTATCCTTCCACATCTTGCACCAAGTCTGTGCTACATCCTTGAGCTTATAGGAAGCCAGCTCAGCCTTCTCAGTATCTGTGGCCCCCATAGCCACCAAAATCTTATGCACCTCGTCAACAAACTCCTGGGGATCCTTTGAAGTCTTATACCCCATGAAAATAGGAGGATTCATCCTCGTGAAGTCTCTCAGCCTGTCAGCCACGGTACGAACCAGTGGGTTCTCCCTCTGAACATTCTGCCGGTTGAGCTGGACAGTCATGTCCTGGGCCTAAATAGTGATGTCCTTTGCCATCTGGGCCAGAGATGCCCGTACCTCCGCATCAGTAAACCCAGCTGGGTTAACCAGCATAGCCACTCCTTCAGCTGGAGCCTGGGGTGGAACCTGATTGTCTCCAACAGCTGCTCCTCCTCTCCTCTGACCAATGGTTCTCCTAATATTCATTCTCTTAAAACAACAAGGATTGATGTTATACACGCTCATAACACCAAGTAAATCAGGCATTAGGAAAAGCACAATAAGATCAGAAGAAGGGAAATTTTCCTACGCATTATGCAGTCTCTAATTCAGGATAGTGGTGCACTTCACTACCATGACTTAGAAACTACTCAATGTGGTTGATGTGAACTTATTATTCTCTTAATTTAACCTAGTGCTCTGATACAACCTTTGTCACGACTGGAATTTAGACCCTAGATGAGACCGGCGTCGTTGACCTCTCAGAGGTCGCAGACAAGCCTACTTACATCATTCTTACTCCATCTAGGTTAATTTTAGCGAAAAATTTAAAACTTTTTGTTTCTTATCATACATAAAGGTCATTCTACTTACATTCATAATTTTCACAATCAACCATCTAACATTAAGATTATCAACTGAAAGAAATAGTTCAATACTGCATTAAATGTATAATTGCCAAAATGGCACCAATACAATGTCTGAAATAAAAATGAAAATAAACACTAGTGGAACATACTCCACTAGCTAAAGCCTACATCTAAGCTAGATGATAACGGTAGACATCCTCGAAAGCATGAGGGCCTACCAAGTCTGGATGAAAGCTCCACGTTCGGATAGATGCAACGTCAACCTGTAAGCTCTAGCGTCCACCTGTTCCTGCACCTAAAAATATAGAGTTGTATGGGATTAGTACACACTTGTACTAAGTATGGGTATATGCAAGCACACACCAAGGACATGCATGAGTAAGAATAGCTCTTTCCTAACAACATGATTATGAAAAGTCAAGTCAGTGGACTTGCCAAATTGGGATTAGAAAAGTTAGTGAGATTTCCAAATTTGGATTAGGAAAGTTAGTGAGCCTTCCAAATTTGGATTAGGAAAGTCATGCCATGAGAGTAACATGCATCATCATACTTATCATATTGCACACAACACATAACATCTTACACATAACACATATCATATTGCATATATCACATAACATCTTTCATATCATTCATTCATATTCCATGAGACCTTGGAATCATGGACTTGTCATTAAGACTTCCCAAAATAAGGGCTCAACATATGGGACCTCAACTTAGGAGTCTTCATTAGCAAACACATAGTCTGCTTCATTCATTCATACGTACTTCATTTCATTTTGTTCATAGGCTAGTGTGAACTCCAGCTATACCTAGGATGTAGTTTAAGACTTTCATCGGGTTCGCTGTGCAATGACCAAGAATGACCTAATGTCATTGCTTGAGTCTAACTCACCTCTTGATCATCCTATCCTAACGCCTTTGGTATCATTCATTTCATTATGTGCATCATTTGAGGCTGGCCTCATTCATTCAATGGGAACTTTAACTTTAACCGACATAGATCATGTGAGCATCATGAAATCCAGTGTCTCCCCCACACCAAAAAGAGGTGGAATCACCGGCCAAAGTGACCCAAAACATGCTACCGTACATGGGAATTGAACCCCGCCAGATCCCTATATTGGCAGTATAGGTTCGAAGACTAGGAGATTTTAGGAGACCCATACCCGGCATGCCGGACAGTCTCATCTCATGAGAGTTACGTTAACCTCCGCCCTTCCCCAAAGAAGGCATCACCGCTCATAGCTAGTCTAACGGTGCTCAGTATAAAGTTCCATTTCATTCAACTCATACGTCATGGAAGCTGGCTTCTAGTATGAGGACATCATAGCGCATTAGATGATTTCTCATCTCATCATTAGTATTAAGTATACATTATTCTCAATACTTTCATTAGAGTGTTCATAGACACTGGTCTCTTCATTAACTTTACACTCTCATAGGTGAGTACGTTTTGGTAACATTTACTTAGGCTCATTTGAGATTGCTCTCATCTTTCACATTTAGCCTCTTATCATGTTATCACAATATTCATTAACATTAATACATTTGATCTTCATAATTACTCACCCCATTTTACGTGAATGTTCATTTCATCATATGCCAATGCACTTGGTTATTTGTGTGTCTCACACTCTTACTTAACCCTTCTAGGGTTTCATCATTTCATTACATAATTTTCATTTCATTGTATGCCAATGCACTTGGCCATTTAGTGTGTTTTACACTCGTACTTAACCCTTCTAGGGTTACATTATTTCATTACATACATCTTAGGTTCACTTATTTTTAAACGTATGCTAGACTTATGGGTCTATACATACAAGCCATGAGGCTTCATTCATAGTTCGTTTAAGTGATTCATATCTTCCTAAGATTATGTGGTACAAGACTTATGCATATTGTATGTATGCCAAGATCTCGATTTCAATCTAAGTAGGCTTCATTATTCTTGAACGTTTAATTTACGTATGACTTATGAATCAATACGAAATTTGGGCAAGGGAACCCTGATTCGAATCCCTTGGACAACACTTACATTTTTCATTTATTTTATTTTGGTCCACACGGCTTGGGGACCCAAGATCGAGCCCCAATACCTTCGTTTCCTTTTAATTTCCTTTCTTTGAAATCTCACTTTCTTGGCCGAGGGGTTGTGGGATCGAACCCCCACAACCCCCTTTATTTAATTTATTTTTCCTTGACTTTTTTTGTTGACCATGAGGTGTGGGATCGAACCCCCACAACCTCACTTTATTTTTCTTTTAATTCTCCTTTTCCGTCTAGAGGTCGTGGGTTCGATTCCCACGCCTCACTTTTTTTTCTTTTCATTTTTCCTTAAGTTTTGACCGAAAGGTTGTGGGTTCAAATCCCACTCCTCTCATTTCTAATTTTCATAGCTTATTTTCCAAACAAGACCACGGTTCGATTCCCCCTTACCACATTGTTTTTCACTTTATTATTTTCACAACTTTTAACGTGGTGAGGTCACGGGTTCGACCCTCAGTGACCTCACTTGTTTTTCTTCACTTTTCATAACATTTTAAACTACTTAACTTGGATGAAATTAATCAACAAGGTGTTGGAAGTTTGATTTATATTTTTCAGCTTCTTTTTCATTACATTACACGTTAGTTCTTAGGGGAATTTCATAGTGCATTTAGAACGTTTTAGGTGCATTTTCATGGATTCATTTAGCCAAGAGATTATCAATAAAATCAGCCACATTTCATCTCATATGAACATCACAATTTACATAAACATGTGTACATGAAATACAAAGAACTAACATGCCATTTCAAGTCCTAAACCGTGACCAATAGCCAAGGCAACACAACCAAAGACACGTAGTTACATTTTCGGAAAACATCAACATAAGTCACATAATTCCGAACATACATATAGTCACATAATCATCACGAACACACGTTTCATCCCTAGTTTTCTACCAGCAAACATAAGCAACCTGTGATTCAATGGGAGCTAGTGACAGGGACATGCAACGGGAAACAACCCTAGTTTTTGGAATAGATTCGTCTGAACCTTAGGGGTATATTGGGAAACTGACCAAGAGAGAAGAGAACCCACACATTTTTGACGTTCAAACCTCGACTTGCTGCCCAAAGAACTCCTCCAAACACACATCCAACACCAAAAGTTCAACACCAAACTCGACGGACAACCTTCTCTTTGCCTACGTGATTGATTTCGTTGTTTGTTTTTATCTTTCGTGGTGAGTTCTTCAAGTGTGAAGAACTTGGTTTATCTTTATGTTCTTGAAGTTATTTTGGCAGAGATAACGTGAAAAAGAAGAGAGATTGAACGTGTGTTGAGAGATAGACGTGAGATGAGAGAGTTATCTTAGGCTTAGGAGTCTAGTTTAAGACTTAGTCAAATAAGGTTTAGTTAAATATTAAAAAATCTGATTTCCTTTTATTTTAAATCAGCCAATAAATAATAAATATTAATTAATTACATTAATTTACCAACTTAAATAAAAACAAATTTAATTCATTGCTTCTACCTAGGTTCGAACCCGGGTGGAGCAAGACTTCACTCTAAGAGCCAAATTTTGGCCCTCTCTCCCCAAAATGTCCCTCCACCTTATTAATTAAATAATTAATTATATATTTAGGGTAATTACAATACTACCCTTAGCCTGGAAAGAGACCATTTTACCCCTAGACCCTCCAAACCTAAGATTTTCCCTTTTTAAGTCCGGTAAAGACTCCTTCGAGTAAATTTTCATATTCAAGAGCCCTACATGGCTGGACCCAACTTTCCTAGCTCAACTAACTCCCCAAGTTAGTCGGCTTGGCTGTAGCAAGGGTTCAGAGGTCTGGTTCTACGCGCATCAATCCGTGTGAGCCAGGTCTAATCGTAGGCATTCTAGACACATTAAGCATTACTTATCATATCCATTTTTAGGGTTGTTACAACTTTGTATCAGAGCAGGAGGTTCAATATCTTGGAATCGATGTCTCTCTCAACAACGTCTATATAGGTTTGTATTCATAATTTTTAAGCGCATCGCACTTATGAATAGGAATCAATATGATGCGTAGGAAACTCTCACTTTTTTGGAAGTCCAATATCGTGCCTCTAGAGTTTAGCTCTATGTGCTTTTGAATCAAATACTATTGTTTTTATTATAGGCAATGAATACTTGAAGGAAGCTGCACGAAGACTAGAGGAAGAGATTGCCAATGCGGGAGATCCTTCTCGTGGTGATCAACTACCTCCTCTTAATGAAGATATGAATGATGACCAAGCTCCGATCGATCGTCCTTTGACAGATGGTGCCATAAGGGCTTCACTCTTCCAAATGTCCCAAGCCATTACTACTCAAGCACAAGCCTACACTACTCAAGCCCAATCCATGAGTCCCCAAGCTAGCTATTCGGGAGGTTGTACCCCGAGCAAACCAACAAGTTGCTATCATGGCCTCCCGTCTAAGGGATTTCACTAGGATGAATACCGCTACTTTCTATGTGTCCAAGGTTGAAGAAGACCCCCAAGAGTTCATTGATGAAATCCATATGATCCTCTATGCTATGGGGTTGTCCACTAGTGAGAAATCCGAGTTAGCCACTTACCAACTCAAAGATTTGGCCCAAACTTGGTATGTCCAATCGAGGGACAATAGGACGTCAAGGGGTGGACCGGTGACTTGGGAGGTGTTCAAAAAGGCTTTTCTTGATTGATTCTTTCCTAGGGAGAATAGGGAATCCAAGGTGGTGGAGTTCATCAAACTTCGTCAAGGAGGTATGAGTTTTATTGAATAATCTTTGAAATTCACTAAATTATCAAAGTATGCTCCTTCTTCGTTTCCGACTGTAGAGATGAAATAAACCGCTTTGTGACGGGAGTGTAAGATGACTTGCAAGAGGAATGTCATTCGTCTATGCTACATGACAATATTAACATTTCTTTTCTCATGGTTCATGCTCAATAAGTGAAAGAGGCAAGGTCTAAGAGGAAGAGTAGAGATGCCAAGAGGGCAAGATCTTTTTATGGTGGTTCTTCAATGGTAGGCTTGAGATTCAAGACAGGACTAGGTTTAAGAAGAGGGTTTCTAATCAAGTTCCTTACAAGTTCCCTACGGCTAGGTATGATAGGGTGTCTAATCGTAATCCAAAAAAAGGAAGGGATACTAGTTCACCAACCAAGAATCCAACTTGTGGAAAGTGTGGCAAGAAGCACTATGGTGATTTTCTTAAGGGAACGGATAATTTTTTTGGTTGTGGTAAAAGTGGGCACAAGGTTAGGGATTGACCAAATGTGATGAAGCAATACAAGGAAAGTGGACAAGAAACTCGTTCTAATGGTGCTCCAAAGAAGAATCACTTTATGCACTTCACTCAAGGGGTGATCAAGAGACTTCTCTCGACGTGGAAAGGTATGTTAAAAGTATTCTCTATTGATGTATATGCTTTACTTGATCCGGGCTCTACATTATCTTTTGTTAGTCCCTTGATATCTAAGAAGTTTGAAATTTTACCCGACATTCTAAATGAAACTTTTATGGTGTCTACCCTAGTAGGTGAGTCGGTTGTTGCAAAAAAGGTGTATAGGAATTGTCCTATAATGTTGCCCAATAGAGTTACTTATGTTGAACTAGTAGACCTTGATATTCTTGATTTTGATGTCATATTGGGTATGGATTGGTTGCATGCTTACTTTGCCTTTATAAATTGTAGAATAAGGGTGGTGTAGTTTAACTTTCCAAACGAGCCTGTTTTAGAGTGGAAAGGGGGGAATTCTATTCCTAGAGGTTGTATCATCTCTTGTTTAAAAGCATGTAAAATGATCTCTAAAGGGTGTATATACCATATATTAAGAGTCCAGGACTTAGAATTTCCGGAGGTGTTTCCAATGACCTTCCTGGTATTCCTCCCGATCGGAAAATTTATTTGGGTATCGATATTTTACCGGATACAAATCCCATTTCAATTACTCCATATTGAATGGATTCGGCCAAATTGAAAGAGTTGAAGGCTCAACTCAAGGACTTACTAGACAAGGTTTTCATTCAACCTAGTATTTCTCCATGGGGTGCTCCGGTATTGTTTTTGAAGAAGAAGGATGGTTTCCTAAGAATGTGCATTGATTACCGCAAACTCAATAAAGTCACTATTAAGAACAAGTTTCCTCTCCCACGGATTGATGACTTTTTTGGTCAACTCCAAGGGGCAAGATACTTTCCTAAGATTGACTTGAGATCGACATATCACCAACTTAGGGTGAGAGGTGAGGATATACTAAAATGGAATTTTAGACTAGATATGGTCACTATGAGTTCTTAGTAATGTCCTTTGGTCTCACTAATGCCCCGGCAGCATTTATTGATCTTATGAATAGAGTGTTTCGAAGGTACCTATATTCATTTGTCATTGTCTTCATTGAGGACATCTTGCTATATTCATAAAATGAGGGTGATGACATGAACAATTTGAGGGTGGTGTTACAAGTGCTTAAGGAGAACCAATTATTTGCCAAGTATATCAAATGTGAGTTTTGGTTGAGGTCGGTGGCGTTTCTTGGTCATATTTTCTCTAGTGAGGGAGTTGAGGTTAATCTAACAAAAACCAAAGCAATCAAGAATTGGCCTAGACCATTGAATCCAACCGACATTAGGAGTTTCTTGGGTATAGCGGGTTATTATTGGAGGTTTGTGGATGGTTTTGCATCCATTGCATCTCCCTTGACTACTTTGACCCAAAAGAGGAAGAAATTTGAGTGGTCGGAGGCATGTGAGAGAAGCTTTCAAATCTTGAAAGCTAGTCATACTCCCGCTCTGGTGTTGACTTTACTGGAGGGTACAAAGGGTTTCATTATATACTGTGATGCAGCCCGAGTGAGCTTACGGTGTGTACTAATGTAACATAGGAAACTAGTAGCCTATGCCGCTAGACAACATAAGGTGCATGAGAGAAACTATCCAACTCATGATATTTAGTTAGAGGCTGTGGTATTTGACTTGAAAATATGGAGGCATTACTTGTATGGTCTTCATGTTGATGTATGTACCGACCACAAAGTCTCCAATATGTGTTTACTAAAAAGGAGTTGAATCTCCGGCAAATAAGGTGGTTGGTTTGTTGAATCATTATGACATGAGTGTTCTCTATCACCCCGGCAAGGCCAATGTGGTTGCGGATGATCTAAGTCGTATGACCATGGGTAGTTTGTCTCATGTAGAGGAAGCCAAGAAAGACCTAGTGAAAGATGTTCATAGGTTGCCTAGATTGTGTGTGAGGTTGGAAGATTCTCCGAATGGTGGTTTTATGGTCCATAATAACTCCGAGTCATCTTTAGTAGTTGAGGTGAAGTCCAAACAATACCTTGATCAACCATTGATGGAGTTGAAGAAATCGGTTCTTAGCAAGCCTAATGAGTCATTCTCCTTAGGGGGGATGGTGTCTTGAGGTATCAAGGAAGGTTGTGTGTTCCCAATGTAGATTGTTTGAGGAACCAGATCCTTGAGGAAGCTCATGGATCCTGTTACACCATTGATCCGGGTTAGACAAAGATGTACCATGACTTTAGCGAAGTGTTTTGGTGGGAAGGTTTAAAAAAGGACATAGCGGAATTTGTTGCTAAGTGTCCAAATTTCCAACAAGTGAAAACGGAACATCAAAAGCCGTGTGGTTTACTACAAGAAATCCAAGTTCCTACTTAGAAGTGGGAAGACATCAATATGGATTTTGTGCTAGGTTTGCCTTGGACGCAAAAGCAATATGACTCTATATGGGTGGCTGTGGATAGTTGACCAAATCCGCTCATTTCATTTCTGTTAAATCTACTTATTCGGCGGAGGATTATGCAAGGACCTTAATAGATGAGATTGTGTGTCGTCATGGTATTCTGTTATCCATCATATCGAATAGGGGTGCACAATTCACATCTAGCTTTTGGGAGGTCATTCCAACAAGGGTTGGGTACAAAGGTGATGTTAAGCACCGCTTTACATCCCCAAATGGATGGTCAAGCGGAGCGTACTATTCAAAACCTTGAGGATATGCTTAGATATTGTATTATTAATTTCAAGGGAAATTGGGATAAACATTTGCCTTTGGTGAAGTTTGCTTACAATAATAGTTTCCATTCATCCATATCCATGGCTCCTTATGAAGCCTTGTATAGTAGGAGATGTAGGTATCCTATTGGGTGGTTTGAAGTGGGTGAGTCTTCACTTTTGGGTCCCGATTTGATTTATAAGTCTTTGGAGAAGGTTCATATTATAAGGAACCGGTTGCAAACATCCTATTGTCGACAAAAGTCTTATGCCAATCATAGGATAAGAGATTTAGAGTTTGAAGAAGGTGATAAAGTGTATTTGAAAATTTCACCTATGAAAGGGGTGTTTAGATTTGGCAAGAAAGGGAAGTTGAGTCCTCTTATGTGGTCCCCTTAGAAATCTTGCAAAAGTTTGGTAAGGTTGCCTAGAAGTTAAGGTTGCATAGTTAATTGGCTTCGGTTCATCCGGTTTTCCATGTTTATATGCTGAAGAAGTGTATCGGTGATCCCGAGTCTATTCTTATGATTGAGGGTCTTGGTGTAAAGGATAACCTCTCTTATGAGGAGGTACCAATTCAAATCCTTTATAGGCAAGTAAAGAAGTTAAGGAATAAGGAGGTGGTTTCCGTAAATGTGTTATGGAAGAATCACCTAGTTGAGGGTGCGATATGGGAGGCCGAGGACGACATGAAGTCTTGTTACCCTCATCTATTTGATAACTAAGGTTAGTTTTTCTTACTAATAATGAAAAATAATGACTAAAAATTGAAGTTTGTTGGTTATTAGTTAAGTTTTGCAAAAATGTGAATTTTTGATGTCATTATAGTGAATATTACCGTGAAATGTGCATTTTGACTTGAAAAATTTGCAATTATTCTTGTGTTGACTTATTTTGTGCATTTTGATATGTGAGTCTTTATGAAATGATATGTAGCATGTTATAAGTTAAGATATTGCATAATTGACACATGTAAGGTATGTTGAGCTCTTGTTGTTGTGAGAAGGAAAGTCCTCATAACGTGATGTCGAGCCTTATGTGTGGTAATTGAAGTTTTGAATTGCCTTCTGTAAATGATATGAATTATATTATTATGTATTTTTGTTGGTTGGTATGCTAGTCTTGAGTCTATTCCTTCCTTTCTAATATTTTTAGTGTCATTCGGGGACGAATGTTCCTAAGGGGGGATAATGTAACACTTCAAAAATCCAAGACGTGTTCTAGAGCCTAACATAAGTGTCAAAAGGTTTATACACTGTTTTAAGATCTATTTTAATAAATATAAGTCATTTAGGAAGTCTAGAAACCAAAATGTCTAAGAACGTCCATGACGTCCGGAAGCTAATTCAATAAGGTACTAGCGTGCCTTAGCCTATTTGACTAGCTTTTAGGAGTCAGAAAATGATGAACATTGGTGAAAGGGTGTCAAACATGTATTAGAGTTAATTATTAGTGTAAAAATCGGGGCACGACTCCCCAAGGACAAACCAAGGGCCCTTGAGGAGGACCCTTGCAATTTGTGGTCAAAGGACTGGCCAAGGCAGTGTGCACAGACGAGTGCCATCGACGGGGCATGTGCCTATCGATGGGGCGTCGATGGCCACCGTCGATGGTAACTTTGCCAAGATATTGAAGGTCCTCTTTTGCACAGTCTCTAAACTTACCAACGGATGTGTAGCACGAAAGGGGGAGTGGTCGTCGATTGACCCACGATCCGTCGATCGTGGTGTCGTCTGTGATGACTGATTTTCACTGCAAGTTTTCACTTTCTTTAATTAATTAATTGTCTTAGTTAGGAAGTTAATTAGAGGTTAGTGGAGGTCTAATTAAGTTAGTTAACCCCCTATATAAAGCACTAACCTAATTGGCCTAACCAAAACTCTTATAATTCTCAAACCCAAAACTCTCTTCCTTCTCTCTTATTTATCTCACTAGTGAAGAACTCCATTGAATAACAAGATAGGGTGGGGCTTAAGGACTGAAAAGAGTCAATTTTCTCCATCAATCTTCATAAATTAGTAAGGTATGGGATCTCTTTCACCTTTGAGACCTCTTTCCTCAAAGGGTTCCATCAAATTGATTTCAAAAGATGGGTTTTCAAGTGGGCCTTTTCCAATCTCGAAATTTATGTTTTGAGTTGTTTTGTTTATGATATATTTTGGATATTATGAATATATTAACATGTAATTTAACTCAATTATGATATATCTTGATGGATTGGTCTAGCTTGTAGAAGATGACCTTTACCCCTTAACCTTAGGTTTTGATCTTGATATGAATTGTATTATATTGGTTCAATTGAATTGTTTATTGGTTGAATTACTATTAGATGATGTTGTTGTATTAATCATGACTAAATTAGGATTACTTATTGTCCTATAACGATAGTTCCTTAGATGTTGATCTAGGTTATGAAGTATTTTGTGAATTGACCTAAGTATCTTATCTAAAGCTATGAACTCGTGATGAATTGTGATATAATGATTCAATTGGCTTTGTTGTAATGTTGGTTATGGTTATATGATTGTACTACACCATAATTGGGTGGAGTAGGGGTTTATGGTAAGACCTTGATGATGAATTATGAAGGAGACTTGGTAAGTCTTGTGATCCCTATTCCTTACTTCAATTATGGTTAATTGTAATTAAGTCATGATGTTGTATTGGAGTATGCATTGTATTAGAATTGATAGGGTTGGTATGATGTTGAATTGAAATGTCTTGACTATGGTTTGTGATGTGTTGGCTAAGATGTAAATGTTATAAGGATGGTAAATGATTTACCAATGTGACTTATTATGATGTGATATGTAAATGTGCTAACCTCACTTATATTAATTATAATGAAAGGATTATACTCATGCAATTCTTATTGAGCTATGATGATGATGATGATGATTCAAGGGTTAGAACGTATGACCTACAACAAGTTATGACGAACAATAAAGACATTAAAGACATTTAAAAAGGGACTCTAGCTTAGCACCGAGTGAACTAGAGTGAGGAGTGTCCCTTCCCACATAGGGAAGGTAGGATTACTAATGTGCTCTTGAGATTGGAGACTATAGTGCATGTAGAATATAGAGGGTACCAACTATATTTCCTTGTTCATGAACTACGTTTCCCCCATAGGAATACTAGCTAGTATATCCACATTGTAACACTTCGGAAATCCAAGACGTTTCGTAAATCCTAACATGGGTGTCATGAAGTCTAGACACTTTTTTAAAGGTTAGTTTAATGAATATAGGTTATTTAGGAAGGGATTATACTCATCCAATTATTATCGAGCTATGTTGATGATGATGTTTATACAAGGGTTATACCCTATGACCTACATTAAGTTATGATGATTAATAAAGACATTAAAGACATTTTAAAAGGGACTCTAGCTTAGCACCGAGTGAACTAGAGTTCAGAGTGTCCCTTCCCACATAGGGAAGGTAGGATCACTAATGTACTCTTAGATTGGAGACTATAATGCATGTAGGATAACGAGGGTCCAAACTATATCTCCTAGTTCTTGTAATATGTTGACCCCATAGGAATACTAGCTAGTGGATCCACGTAGTTGCTATGTTCATGTTTAGGTACTACCTTGGCAAGTAGTCTGCCTTCCTTCGGTGTAGGCTTCCATGACACTGCATTCATGATTATCTCATGTGGTCTATGTCGGATAAGGCAAGATATTCCCAAAAGGTAAAAATGAATTAAAGGAATGAACTCTAACTAACATAACCTAAGGTGTTTAGCTTAGTCTTAGTAGGGGTATCGAAAATCTACCTAAACATTGCACTAGTTATCCTTGAAGGGAGTCTTAGGAGGATGTTCTTATGTATGAATATGCTTATAATGGTACATGATATGTATATGATGAACTTGCACATTGTTGATACTATATGTTGATTGGTGTCACTTATGAATATGTGTTGGTCTATATTGTTAAAGTATGATTATATGTATTCTGAAATGTCATGCTATGTGAAGAGGGATGTTGGTTATGATTCTTGTTGAGTCACTTGGTTGAGTAATGTTATGGGGTTTTCTTTGTAATTGCACTTGTTGACTTTATGGGGGTTTATGGGTAATTCTCTTGTTTTGGTTATGTTATAAAGAACTGTTATTCATTCTTGTTGCTATTATGACTTAATGATAGAGATACTTGACTATCTATTCAATTATATGATATGCATGTTGACTTCAATAGATTTGATCGTGTTGGTCTTGTGATGTATATGTCTATGACTTAATGAATATGTCTTATTGATTTGTTATAGTCTTGTTGAATGTGCATAAAGGTTATCAATGTAAATTACATACTTAAGGAAATGTCCTCATTTAGCACGTTTTCATGGTGTGTGTGCATATGATCTCATACTTAGTACAAGTGGTGTACTAACCCCATTTCTTCCTTTTCCCCAAGATTTTAGGTTCCGATCATTGAAGAACTTTTCGAGACGACTTTGAAGAAGACTTGGAGTTCTTAATCATCCAAGTTGGGTAGGTCCTCACTTTGCGAGGGCAATGCCACTATCAAGCCTATGATGTTGCTTTATTTTTAAGACTCTTATGTTTTTTCCATTTCTTTTGGATATTAAACGTTGTATGACCTATATATGGTCTTGTTTTATTGATGTATGAGCTAAACCCAATTTGATATACTCATATTAGATGGTTACGAGATGAGGCGACTATATGAGACTAAGTTATGTTTTATATATTTATGTGCAATAAAAGTAGAAGACTAAGTAATCTTCATATACGAATGTTCTATGTATACTCGATATATATGTACTATGTGTATCTAGAGGTCTATGTAAACCTCAATGTAGAAGTAGTAAAAAGTTTTAAATTTCCGCTACTTTTTACCTATGAATGTAATGATGTAAGCTAACAGACTAGAATTAGTCCTCAAAGAAGACGACAATGCCGATTACGTCTAGGGGGTATCCCCGGATGTGATAATACCGGTCCATTTTCAAGGTCAAATGAGCCCCGAAGTGCGCATAACCCCCATTATGCCGATTATCGTGTGCTATATTTCCTAATCTTTGTTGGTTATCCAGATTTCCGACGTCCAAAATGCCAAAATTTCTCGTGCTCGTCCATTAAGACCTTCTATATTAAAAATGGACAGTTTAAACTATACCTGACCAACGGTCCGTAGGTCAGTCGACAACTGCTCATGCCCACTGTCCTTTACATTTGTTGATAAGTTCAGAGACTGGTCTTCTGGATCATTTCATAAAAATTGACAAGTGTTTAACGAAGTTACCATAGACGCCCCGCCGATCAGACGACACTCCGTCTTGTGGCTCGTCGATAGCCACTGTCTTTTGACAGCTTTTTGGTCATTTTGGAAGGGTTTGTATATATTCATGTTTAATTCTTGTTATTCACTCAATATTCCCATGGACCCATGTGTTTCCCCAATTTCTTCAAAACCTTAAATTGATATGGTGAATTGTGAAGAGGATGAATACGTTTATTGACTACATTGATGTTTATTATGCAATTGCTTCTTGAATTTACCTTAATTATTCATTGGCTTTGTATTCTTTGGAAATTTAAGTATGGAGGCAATGAAAAGTCAGGAAGGTATGAAGTTTGATTCTTCTTGAACTCAATTATGAAGTATGAGTAACATAGATTGTAATGCTTCTATGTCTAATGTGTGGGTGTGATGTTGATAGCAAATATTCCTCATCCTTAACCCTAGACTATTGAATTGGTTATGAAGTATGCAAGTATGTTATGGTATGATTATTATATGATTGAAAGTAGTTTCTCATGATTATAATAAAGAGTTGAGTGAAAGGTTTACACACTTGTATATGGTATCTAAAGTGATAGGATAGTTCTCACTTAAGAATACCTATGAGCTATTATGATGAGATGTTCACATAGGGGTTTATAAGAGGCTAATATGATATAGTATGATGAGTATGATAATTACTAAAGGGGATAAATGCTTAGCACCGAAAGGGCATGTAAATGAGATGGAGGTCTCACGTTTAGCAAGTATGGCCTGCCATATGCGTTTTTCATGTTTAGCAAGTCTGGATTCCAACGATATGTGTAGTCTCATGAGATGGAAACCTCCACTTTAGTAAGTCAAGGTTTCTAGTAACAATCTCCTTGACCTTTAATGTGCCCACATAGGACTATTGTCATGCCCCGAACTACCCCCAGGCTTGGATACACGATCTAGTGCTACAAGTGATTCCTAAACCTACTGACATGATCATGAGCATACAAAAGATAATAAACTGATGCGAAAGCTAAATAATAATTAAAATGAAAAGATAGGGAATACCCATATACTATAACTGAGATATTTGAAAATGATGAGTTTAATATAAAGAAAATATTAACTCAATACTAAGTTCAAACTAAGTATGCCTGAAAATAGTCTTTAACTGACTAAAAATGTTGGGAGAAGCGCCAGCTAAGTCTAGCAAAACTGAAACTAAAGAACTAAAATAGTGCAAAGAAACTCATTACTATTGTCCTCGAAGAATAAGCACTCACCACTGATTTTTGCTGAACTGGAGATCGGGAATCGATCTAAGCATGATCTGGATGCTGAGAACCTGAACCTACATCACGAGAAAATGTAGCACACGTATGCGTCACAACTTGAAAGGTACTGAGAATGTAAGATAGAGTAAAGATGAAATAAAACATAACTGAACAAGCACAAAAGCAAGTAAAATATTCTGAACATTATATACTGAATTCTGAGCTAACTAGATGCAACGACCAAATTTATAACATGTTGCGACTGAATACTAACTAAACTGTAAATATGGTCAATGCAATAGAGTATGACTATACTGTGGGAGCTACTAATAATCTATAATAAAACCACATGATCTAAATGTGGAGTCTTATGTATACGCCCCATTGAGAGGACCCAATATTCCCTGCCACAGGTATAAAGGCATGCTGGCGTGATCACTAAATTGATCCCATAGAGAAAACTTACAACCTACTTGGCTAGTAATTCTAGGACTATTTGGGTTTGTTGAACCCTAGTCCAACTCGGTGTTATGTTACTCCTAATGCATTAAGTGATTAACATATTATGACTACACTTCTGTAAATACAGGATAGCTCAAAACTGAACAAGCAAACTGAGAATGCAATAATTAATCTCATAAAGATGCATTAATAACTGAGGCATGTATAACTAGATAACAAAAATATCTGACCTAGCATGTGTAATTCAAGAACTAATAAAATACATAGCTAGGGTTCTGCAATTCATGCGATAATCTGAGTAATAACATAGTAGTCTGAGTTGGAACATATAACTAACTATTCATGATATTTTGTTGAAGTTGTAGAAACCCTAGGTCTAATCATGATATGGGAATAAGGAATCTGACTGAAAGCTAGTGTTCTAATGGGTGAAAGGAACACACTAGTGAAATCCCACATGCCTGGTGAGAAACCCACCAAAAAATATTTAGATTTTGGTGCTGGAACTGACGGAACCTTATTGCGCTCTTGAACTAGGGTTCTTGACCTCTTTCTCCTTTCTTGCTTCTAATTTTCTAAGTTTTCATTAATGATTTTACTTAGAAAAGTTTTAGTTATATTTCTAGGCTTCAATTGACTAAAATCTCTTGATTTAGGGTAAAAACGAGGTATGTTATGGATCCAACGAAGTAGGAAAAGAACAAAATATCCACGTTTTTGTCATGGGAGCAATCGATTACCTAGACTAACGGGCCGTCATTAAATCGATGGTTCGTCTTTTTGGTCCTTCATTTGGATCTACACGACATGACTTCACTAAATTGGGTATAACTTTTTACTCGGAGGTCGGATTTTAGCAAACTCGGTTTCTATGGACAGATAATTCAATTATATATCATATTATATGTCATGGATCACCTACTTCATTCTGTGCTAAATGTTATGACCATTTCAAGTTGTCCCAATCAACAAATTCCTCCTAACTAACTACTAACCTCAGCATCGATCAAACCTACGGACCGCAGATCGAACGACGTTCCGTGATGGTCATCCGTAGTTTATGACAGAGGCTGGGTAACTTCAGTATCAATCCACGGACACAGATCACAGACCATAGTCTGATTTGTACTGAAGGTATGTCCGTGGATCGACACTTCGTTGATTTTTTTGGGCTGTGTTTTTTAAGACATTCATAGATGGTAACTGTCTATTGCACCTGCAGATTTCTAAAAAGCTTATTTCTGGTCTGTTTTTGATACAGGGTGTTACATTATCTCTTCCTTGAGAACATTCATTCTCGAATGAAGACTAAACTAGCTGAAATAGAGGGAGCGTGCTTCAATTCCTACCACTAAATACTGAGAACTGAGTTTCTGATTGAATTAAGTTCAAAGAACATGCAACTATGTTGAAAATGCAAGTACAACATGAGGGAACATGATTCTAAGGCTGAATTCACGCATAAATGAGTAAAAATTGAAGAGGAACTATTACCTCAAGCTGGAGTGGAATCAGAAAAAAAGAGGTGAGGATACTTGGCTTTCATGGCTGCTTCTGCTTCCCAAGTAGCTCCCTCTACGGATTTACTCCTCTACAAAACTTTGATGGAAGGGACGTCTTTGTTCCTCAATCTTCTAACTCGACGGTCAAGGATTTCATCTCTTACATTCTCATAAGAAAGTCTATCTTTCACAGCCACACTCTCTAATGGCAGCACAAAAGCTAGATCACCCACAAACTTCTTGAAAAGTGAGATATGAAAGACTGAACGCACTGCTGCTAATTCTACTGGAAATTCTAACTCACATGCCACTTTTCTAACCCTTTTCAAGATCTTGTAAGGGCCCACATTTCTAGGACTGAGCTTCCCTTTCTTGCCATGTCACGACCCGAAAGCACACCCTAGAATATATGGCACTCTCTGAGTGCAACACGACGTACGTGACCTCTCGGAGATCTTGTACAAGCCCTATGACATCGTTCATTGCCTACATGTATGAAAAGTAGTACAAAATTTAAACTTTACAAACGAATAATATCTCATAATATCTTTCATATAAAACCATAAGAAAATACTAAGTCTAAACATACGCCAATCTTAGACTCAAGAATACTTGGTACACGTCCCATGCAATTGAAATATAGAAATACTTAGTCTATTACAATACTTTTTAGAAAAGAAGTCTAAAAATAGCTATGTCCTCGATTTAAGTGAGGATATACTTCATTTTTGCTTGAAATATTCTCGATTTCCAATCTTTTTTTCAAGACACGTCTCACCTTCCACCTACAACTTTAGATATAGACAAAAAGTATGTAATTAGTACAATGCATGTACTAAGTGTGGTATAATGCATAAAATCATGAGAAATGGACATTTGTATTGAATTATGCTCTTTTTGATTAAAACTCTATACAAAAGCATAAGAATCATAGTTAATCACCAAGGAGCATCACATTTAGAACATATTCCAAGTCATAGCTAATTTATAGAAACTTTACAGTAACATTACAGTAAGCATTACAGTGACTTCACTGTAACTTCATATAAAATTCCCACATCACAAGATAGCATCAAGAATATATCAAAACAAATAGACATAAGATCCTCCTACCCAAGGTTATTCTATGGCTCACTTGATTGAGTTATGAAGCGACCGCACATTCAATCCCTTCACACACACCAAAGAGATCCTTTAAACTACCTAAGATAAGGTCATTCTCATTACACATAATAGCATCTAATATGATATTCTCTTCCCAAAGGTTATCAAAAGACTTACTTAAGTAATTCAAGAAGAGACCGCTCATACACCCTCTCCATGTTTACCTAATTAATCCTTAAGACTCCCTAAGTTTAGATCATGTCTACTTTATCAATTTACTTCCCTATATAGAGTTATTCTTAAGACATCCCTAGGTAAGACATGAAAAGACCATTTTTGTGCCCCCTTCACAGCTTTACTAGGCAATCCTTAAACTACTCTAGGTAAGTACTTATTCAATAATATGCTTTTTAACTTAAGTCATTATCTTCATTAGTTCATTAATAGACATTCAACATTTAAGGACATTCAAATAATAGTCTTGGAGAAGAACTAGGGACTCACACACTAACATCATCAAAGCCTAATCGTACAAAGTATAGATAGCGTCCCATACCACCACCTAAACTTTATAGAACTTCTCCAACACTAGTAGGTATCCCAAATGATAAGAATAGGAAATAGCAGAGATAGACCATAGTATCTATGCATGGAATCCAGAGTCATCATTCTAACTTGATGGAGAGTGTTCCACTTGCCAATGGTAAAACTAGGACACATCCCATGTAGGCACATGGTTAAGGACTATGAAGGGTTTCATTGTTCTCTAATGTCATCTTATTTAGATAAACTACCCTAACATACTCACTCGGTTCTAGCCTTTGTTCTCATAGATTATTTCAATAAAGAAGCGTATGAAAATGTAACACAACTTGTTCACAACTCAATCACATTACACCTTACCAAAGAGGGTCCACTAAGGCTACCTACAATGGTCAAGAGGATAGCTCACTGACTTTCCTAAGGATAATTTCATGTCATCCCAGACAAACAACCCTAAGTCAACCATTAACACAAGAAGGATACCATTACATCTTTCAACTTCAAGGATAGCATAACCTTCCATCTAGGTTGAAGGTTCCACATAAATGACCTTCTTAACTGTAACACTTTGAAAATCCAAGACTTCTTCTAGAGCCTAACACTAGTGTCATAAGGTTTAGACACTATTTTAAGGTCTATTTTAATTAATATAAATCGTTTAGGATGTCTAGAAACCCAAACGTCCAAGAACATCCATGACGTCCGAACACTAGTTCAATGAGTTACTAGAGTGCCTAAGCCAATTTGACTAGCTTTTATGAGTCGTAAATTGATGAAAATTGGTTTAAGGGTGTCTAACATGTATTAGAGTTAATTTGTAGTTGAAACGTCCGGTCACGACTCTCCAAGGACCAACCAAGGGCCTTTGATAAGGACCCTTGCATTTTGGGTTAAAGGACCACCCAAAGAAGTGTGCACAGACGAGTACCATTGACGGGACGTGTGTCAATAGATGGGGCATCGATGGCCACTGTTCATGGAAACTTAGAAAAAATCTTGGAAGGGTAGTTTTACATAGTCTCTGAACTCACCAACAGATGTGCAACACGGAATGGGCAGTGGTCGTCGATTGACCCACGATTCATTGATCGTGGTGTTGTCTATGATGACTGATTTTTGCTGCACGTTTTCACTTAAGTTAATTAATTAGTTGGCTTAGTTAGGAGGTTAATTGGGGGTTATGGGAGGTCTAATTATGTTAGTTAACACCCTATAAAAATCTCTAACCTAATTAGACTAACATAAACTCTTATAATTCCCAAACCCAAAACTCTCTTCCTTCTATCTTCGTTCTCTCTTCTTTCTCTCTCCAAAAGAAACCCCATTAAAGAACAAGATAGAGGTGGGTTCAAGGGCTAAAAAGGGTCGAAATTCTCCATAAATCTTCATCAATTAGTAAGGTATGGGATCTCTTTCACCTTTGAGACATCTTTCCTCAAAGGGTTCCATCAAATTGATTTCAAAAGTTGGGTTGAAGAAAACCCACAAGAGTTGGGTCCAAGGTTGAAGAAAACCCACAAGAGTTCATTGATGAAATCTACAAGATCCTATATGCTATGGCGTTGTCTACTAGTGAGAAGGCTGATTTAGCCACTTGCCAACTCAAAGATGTGGCCCAAACTTGGTATGTCCAATGGAGGTACAATAGGCCGTTAAGGGGTGGACTAGTGACTTGGGAGGTGTTGAAGAAGGCTTTTCTTGATAGATTCTTTCGTAGGGAGAAGAGGGAATCCAAGGTGGTGCAGTTAGTCAACCTTCGTAAAGGAGGTATGAGTTTCTTGAATACTCTTTGAAATTCACTAAATTGTATAAATATGCTCCTTCTTTGGTTTCCGACTCTAGAGATGAAATGAACCATTTTGTGACGGGAGTGTCGGATGACTGGCAAGAGAAATGACATTCGGCTATGCTACATGACAATATGAACATTTCTGGTCTTATGGTTCATGCTCAACAAGTGGAAGAGGCAAGGGCTAAGAGGGAGAGTAGAGAATCAAAGAGGGAAAGATCTTTTGATGGTGATTCCTCAAAGGGTAGGCTTGAGATATAAGACAAGCATAGGATTAATAATAGGGTTTTAATAAAGTTCCTTCCAAGTTCCCTAAGGCTAGGGATGATAGGGTATCTAACCCTAAGCCTTAAAAGGGAAGGGATACTAGTTCACCAACCAAGAAGCCAACTTGTGGAATGTGTGGAAAGAAGTACTATTGTGATTGTCTTAAGGGAACGCATAATTGTTTATGTTGTGGTAAAAGTGGGCACAAGGTTAGAGATTGCCTAAATGTGAGGGGTAAAGACAAGGAGAATCGACAAGCAAGTGGTTGCAATGATGCTCCGAAGAAAAATTGCTTTTTTGCTCTCCGCTTTATGGGTGAGCAAGAGACTTCTCCCGACGTGGTGACCGGTATGTTGAAAGTATTTTCCATTGATGTATATGATTTACTTGATCCAGGCGCTGCATTATCTTTTGTTACTCCCTTGATAGCTAAGAAGTTTGATATCTTACCCAACATTTTGAATGAATATTGTATGGTTTCTACCTAGGTAGGTGAGTCGGTTGTTGAAAAGAGGGTGTATAGAAATTGTCCTATAATGTTGCCCAATTGAGATACTTATGTTGAAATAGTATAACTTGATATGTTTGATTTTGATGTCATATTGGGTTTGGATTCGTTGCATGCTTGATTTGCCTCTATAGATTGTAGAACTACGGTGATGAAGTTTAACTTTCCAAATGAGCTCGTTTTAGAGTGGAAGGGGGAAAATTATTTTCCTAAAGGTCGTATCATCTCTTGTTTTAAAGCATGTAAAATGATCTCTAAAGGGTGCTTATACCATATAGTAAGAGCCCAAGATTTAGACTCCGAAATTCCTCCCATTGAATTGGTCCACATTGTGAGGAAATTTCGAGAGGTCTTTCTTAATGATCTTCCCGCCGGTGTTCCTCCCGAAAGGGAAATTAATTTTGGTATCAACTTGTTAACGGATACAAATCCCATTTCAATTCCTCCTTATCTGATGGATCAGGACGAATTGAAAGAGTTGAAGGCTCAACTCAAAGATTTACTAGAAAAAGGCTTCCTTAGACCTAGTATTTCTCCATGGGGTGCTCCGGTATTGTTTGTGAAGAAGAAGGATGGGTCCCTCAAGATGTGTATTGATTACCACCAACTAAATAAAGTCACTATTAAGAACAAGTATCCTCTCACTCGGATTGACGAGTTGTTTGATCAACTCCAAGGGTCAATCTACTTTTCTAAGATTCACTTGAGGTCAGGGTATCACCAACTTAGGGTGAGAGGTGAGAATATACCAAAAATGGCATTTCGGACTAGATATGGTCACTATAAGTACTTAGTAATGTCATTTGGTCTCACTAATGCCCCAGCGGCGTTTATGGATCCCATGAATAGGGTGTTTCAAAGTTACCTGGATTCATTTGTCATTGTCTTCATTGACGAAATCTTGGTATATTCGATAAATGAGGGTGATCACATGAACAATTTGTAATACCTCAAAAATGACTTAAGTTAAACTATATCCTAACATGGTGGTCATGATGGTGTTAGTTTCTAAAATGGTCTATAATGTGGTATTGAGGCAGTGTGTAGAGTTTTTGGTGAATTGGAAGTGAAATGTCAAGGGACGACTAAGATGTTCGATGACTAAGTCACCTATGTGCCTCATATGTGGTTTTATGTGTTTATGTGTGATTAATGAGTTTATAAGGTCATTATATGAGTTATTATAGTGCATATAGGCAGTGTGTCAAGTTTCGTGAAGTTTGGAGGTCAAACGTCCAAGAACGTCCATGACATTCAAAAGGTTTGCCTTGAAATGATCTTGTGTGTCTATGCGTGTTTCGTTGAGTTTTACGTGTTCGTTTTGGATGAAATTCATTTGAGAGATCCTAAACTCATATAATAGCATATTCGGGTTGTAAACGTAAGGACGGTCCGTAGGTTAAGGGGTGGGCCGTCAATTGGCAAGTCGTTGGTGGACTGCCTTCCTGCGCAGTTCATTGTGGGAGGAATTGGTAAATTCACCCAATGTACAAATGAGAGAAAAGGCGGTTACTTGAGGGTATTTTGGGTATTTTAAACATGTTTATAAGCCTAAAACACTTCAAAGATTTCATTCTTCAATGTCAAAACCTGTCACAACCCGAGACCATACCCTAGAAGATAGGGTGCAATCTTGGATTGCGACCGGCGTCGTCGAACTCTCAGAGTTCTCAGACAAGCCTCATTCATATCATTCATTGCATATACATAGTGAAAAGTAGTGCGGAATTAAAAATTTTCACAAAAACATAATTAGTCTTTAAAAAGCCCTTTCATATAAAAATAATAGAAATGCTAAGTCTCAATCTCATAATCTTAAGACACAAGAGTACTTTAATACGAAAATAGAAATAACATAGTCTTATTACAATACTTCATAAAAGAAACATAAAACGACATATATGCCCTCGATACAAATGAGGACATACTTCAACTCTTCTACTCGGACGATTCTTCTAATGCCAAGTCTTCTTCTCCAAAAGCTCCTTCCCTACCAAGTACTATAGATAGAAAATAAAGCATGGAATTAGTACAACCACATGTACTAAGTATGACTATATGCATAAAATCATGAAAACGGACTTTATTGGAAATATGCATCTTTTCATTTAGAAATCATAGTTTAAACATAAGAACATCATTTAGCAATTAAGAAACACATAAGATAAAAATTAACCAAAGATAGCATTTAAAAGCTCACTTTACAGTGAGTTCACTTCACTGTACAGCGAAGTCCTTTCACTGTTACAGTGAAGTCCTAGCCATCCCTTTTAACATCTTCTAGCATGTAATTCCCTCACTTAAAGTCATCCTAAGATTCACTTAAGTCACACAAAGAGAGACCGCCCATACACCCTCTCTAGATGTGCCTAAACGACCCTTAAGATTACCTACGATGAGTCACATACATACTTAGAAAACAATCATAAACATCTATGTAAGATTCTTCTACCAAAGGTCAATTCCAAGGTTCACTTGAGTAAGTGTGGAGCGACTGCCCATACAATCCCTTTCACACACACACAATATATCCTATAGACTACCTCAAATAGAATCATTCTCACTAAACACACCAACACTTAGATTAGAAGACATTCTCTTTCCAAAGCCTATCAAAAGACCTACTTAAGTAAATCAACAAGATATGTCCATAGTACAATGACCTCTCCAAGATTACCTAAATAGCCCTTAAGACTTCCTAAGGTTTAGATCATGTCAACAGGATTAACCAACTTCCCTAACTAGAGTCAACCTCAAGACTTCCAAAGATAAGACATGAAGAGACCATACTTTCATGTCCTCCTCACACTTAAGCTAAGGAATGCTTAAGTCACTTTAGATTAGGTACTCAACCATTTACAAAGTTACTAACATAGTTCATTAGTTCATTAGTTCATTAGGACTCATACATCACATAAGACAATCACATAATGGATCACATAATGGTGTTTGGAAAAGACCTAGGAACTCCACATAACACCTTCAAAATCTATTGTGCAATGTCCAGATAGCGTCCCATACCACCACCTAAACCTCATAAACTTATCTAATGCTAATAGGTATTCCACATGATGAGAATAGGCAATAACCGACATAGACCATGGTAGCAAGACATGGAATCCGAAGTTCTATCCTACTTCGATGAGGTTGTTCTACTTGCCAATGGTAGAACTTGGACACATCCCATGTAGGCACGTGGTTAAGGAATATAAAGGGTGTACGAAGCATTCAATCTCTTTTTTAATTGAATCCACTTCCCCCTTACTCATACTCACTCGGTGCTAGCCTTAGTTCTCATAGATTAATTCACATTAAGGTTCATATAAATAGGTCCTTATCTAGTTCATGACCCCCTTTACATTCACCCAACCGAAGCAAGTTCCACTAGGGCATATCTCACTTTAGCGACAAGAAGCTCATAGCGATTTTCCTAAGGTATGATATGATGCCGTTCCAGCCAACCATCCCTAAGCTCATCACTCATAACATGAAGGATACCATTACGGCTAACTACTTCACAATTCATAACCTCGCCACTAGGTTCAAGGTTCCACATAACATTGACCTTCTTATCATTAAGGTCCCACTTATATTATTATTCAAGACTAAGAGTTATAACACCCTATATCAAGACATCACATACTCATAACCATATATACATCAAGTAAGAGATACAAGTCAACCAAGACAAAACATCACATACTTCACTTTTAACACATAATACAAGTCATTCTAGAAACACTTCTAAAACAACTTAACATATTCAAGTCATCCTATATATAATCATAACACCATTAATATACTCCACATTGACTCACAAAGTCAAGTAGGAATAACCAAGACTTAACCTAACACTACACTCATAATGTCAAAGTCATAGTCTAACATGATCACTTAAGGCAACATAACTAGAAGAATACATACATGACTATATAACTTCACATGTAGATAAGTAATATCATACTCACATCATCAACTACACAAATAGCCACATAACTTCAAGTAATTGCCATTAAGGCCATGCTCATAATATTGCATAAAGTAACGCCGACAAGGCCACATCAATTGCAAATAGAACACATAACACCGCCACCATAAGTGGACCATACAAATCACAACAATATCAAATTATAATTAATATCAAATTAAGGAAAATGGGGCAGCATACCTTGATTCCCATATCCACATCTCAATTTAATGCCAAATCAACCAATTCAACATCACAAGGCCCTTACCCATGGCCATGAACAATAATTCAAAGCAATAACCATAAAACACAATGAATCTACATCAATTAAATCTAGGTTTAACAATATAATATCAATTACATATCAATTGAACACAATTCTTATATCATTAGAAAGCCCATAAGAAACTACACAACAATTCATCAATATAAGCTTAATATCAAGTAACCCAATAAGTAGTCAAAACTAGGGTTCATCAATTCACATGGGTTCATAGGTAATTTATGTTGAAATCATCAATACAATATCAATTAGATCATAATTCAATGTTTAGAAATCATTTATGCAAGAACCCATGGTAGAATCCCGAAATTGGACTATTCACTTTAGAAAACTTTGTAAAACACTTTGAGAATTGGGCTCCTTGATGAAATAAGTTTCAAGGATCAAAAGCAATACCTCAAGGATGATAATTCTTCACTTTGAAGAAGAATTTCTACTCAAGAACCCATCACCAAGCTTCCTCTTCAATGGAGTCTGGGAGGTTTAAGGATTTCTAAGAAACTTTGGATTTTGATTTTAGAAGAATAATGAAGTCTCTAGGCTCTTAACCACTTAAATAGTTAATTAAAATACCCATAAGACCCCTAAAGAACCGCCTAAACTCTTATTTAGACATGGGGTGAATTTACCAATTCACCCCTAACTTGGGAGTAAGTCTGCGCACAGGGACTTGGCTGCGACGCCTGGCTTGTGACGGGGCGTCACGGGTGCAACGGCCCTTCATGGCCATCCGTTGCAAGCTCCTGTGGCTTGCGAAGGGTCCCCCTACACACTTGGACAAGTCACCCACGACGAAAACCTTGTGACTGGGCGTCACAGCCATGACTGGCCGTTGACAGCTCCGTCGCCAAGGGTGCCTGGGACAGCCTGCCATCAGATTTTGGGTCCTTTCCTCAAGGACCCTTTGATTGTCCTTGGGGATAATTTCCCGGACGTTTCCAACCCAAATACGATCATCTATAAGTTTAACACCTCACACATGAATTTCATCCAATACGAACACATAAAACTCGACGAAACACACCTAAACGTACAAGGTGGACTCAAGGCATATCTTTCAAATGCCTTGGACGTTCTTGGTCGTTTGACCTCCAAACTTCACGAAACTTTAACCACTTACTATACATGCTATATTAACTCTATTAAGAACCTTTAAACACCATTAAACACATATAAACATATAGAACCACATAAGAGACAATTAGGTGACTTAGTCGTCAAACGTCTTAGTCGTCCCTTGACGTTTGACTTCCAAAACCTCTAATACTTTAGCTACTGCCTATATACCACATATTAAACATATTTAGGACCTTATAAAACTAAGACCAACATGTTAGGTTCTAGAACACCTAAGCTATTTTCAAGGTCTTACAAAACCCATATTCCCTTATAAATTCTCTAGAACTCCATTGGACCCAAAACTCAAGGAAGGGCTTGGATTAGAGAATTCAGTTGAGACTATTCATCAAATTGGAGGATTACATTTATTGAGGTATGTTTTTTTATCCTTGAAACTCTATTCATCAAGGAGCCCTACTTTCAAAGAAGTTTTCTAAAGTTTTCAAAGATGAATTGTCCAATTTCATGATGTATCCATGGGTTCTTGCATTAAAGGTTTTTAAAGCATTGTATATTGATTTAATTGTTATTAATTTTATGATTTTTACCTAATTAACCTATGAACAAATATAATCGATGAACCCTAGTTTTTGACTACATTATGGGTTAAGTGATTTGGACTTAATGCTTATGAATTCTAGTTTAGTTTTCTATGGGTTATTGAATGATGTAATAATTGTATTGAATTGATATCAAGGTTGATTTAGATTGATGAATCTATATTGAATTGACGTAGTTTCATTGAGTATCATAGTTTTTGTATTGACTATATGAGTCTATGATTGTCATATTGCTGATGATATGGTAGTGTATAGGATGACTTAAAGATGATAATGGTTATTTCTATGTGGTTCTATAATAACATGTAATGTGTGTTAAAGTAAAGTGTGTTGTGTCTTGTCTTGGTTGACTTGTGTCCTTTACTTGATGCAAGTATGAATGTGAATATGAAATGTCTTGAATTAGGATGTTAAAGCCTCTTAGTCTTGTATGTATGAATGACATGAGACCTTAAATGATGTTAAGAGGGTCGTTATTGTGAAACCTTGAAGCTAGTGGTAAGGTTATGAATATTAAAGTCGAAAGCCGTAATGATATACTTCAAGTAAAGGAATGATAGACGTAAGGTTGGTTGGCTAGAACGGCATCATATCAATCCTTAGGAAAGCCATTATGAGCTTCTTGTCGCCATTGTAAGGTATCCCTAGTGGACCTCTTTAGTAGGGTAAATGTTATTGGGTTATGAAATAGATATGGAACCCCTTTATATGAACCTTTGATTTAAATTACTCTACGAGAACAAAGGCTAGAACCGAGTGAATATGGTAAGGGAAGTATCTCTAGTTAAAGGATGAGACAAGAGTACAAAACACGTCCTTCATATTCCTTAACCATGTGCCTACATGGGATGTGTCCAAGTTCTACCATTGGCAAGTAGAACACCCTCATCGGAGTAGGTTAGAACTCCCAATTACATGTCTAGCTATAATGATCTATGTTGGTTATTGACTATTCTCACCATATGGGATACCTACTAGCATTAGAGAAGTTCTATGAAGTTTAGGAGGTGGTATGGGACACTATCTAGACATTGCACAATATGCTTTGAAGGTGTTAGTTAGAGTCTCTAGGTCTTGTCCAAGACCATTAATTGAATGTCCTTTATGTGATGAATGAGTCTTAGATGAACTAACGAATGTAATGACTTAAAGTTAAGAAAGCATGTTAAATGAATAAGTTCTTACCTAGAGTATTTAAGAGTTGTCTAGTTAAGGTGTGAAGGGGGCATAGGAATGGTCACTTCGTATATTACCTAGATAAATCTTAAGAATAACTCTAGTTAGGGAAAATGATTGATTATGTGGACATGATCTAAGCCTTAGGTAGTCTTAAGGATTATTTAGGTAATCTTGAAGTGGTCAATCATGGACGTTATCTTCTTGGTTTAGTTAAGTATTTTGATAGCCTTTGGACGGAGAATGTCATATTATCTATATGTTGTTGTGTAAAGTGAGGATGATTCTATCTTAGGCAGTCTATTGGATCTCTTAATTGTGTGTGTAAGGTATTGTATGGGCGGTCACTTCACAACTCACTCAAGTGAGACTTAGAATCACCTTTGGTAGAAGGATCTCATGTTCATGTGTTTGGTGTCTTGTAAGTGTGTTGATCTCATTATATGTGGTCTTAAGGATCATTTAGGTGTGCCTAGAGAGGTTGTATGGGCGGTCTCTCTTTGTCTTAGTTAAGTGAGTCTTAGGATAGATTTTAGTGAGGAGATTGCATGCTAGGAAGAGTTCCTAGTGAAGTTGAGAAACTTCACTTTAACCTTAAGGAAAAGTCACTGTAAAGTAACATAGTTCACCGTAAGGTTTTCAATATATGTACTAAATTGCTTAAATGTTATCTTATGTGTTTATAAGGTGTTAAATGTTATTCTTATGATTATGATATGATATTTAAATGAAAAAGATGCATATTTCTAAAAAATGTCCGTTTTCATGATTTTATGCATAAAGACATACATAGTACAAGTGTTTGTACTAACTCCATACATTTGTTTATCCCTAAGGTGTATGTTAAAGGTGATAAGGATCATAAAGGAAAACTTAGATTCTAGAGTCGTTCAACCGAAGTGAAGTATGTCCTCAATTGACTCGAGGGCATACATATATGTCTTTTATTTCAAAGTATTGTAATAGACTATGTATTTCTTATATTCGTATTGTATGGTCTGTGTCCCATGTATTCTTGAGTCTAAGGATGTCATATGTTGGGACTTAGCATTTCTATGATTTTATATGAAAAGAGGTTGTAAGATATTCGTGTGAAAAGTCTTAATTCCGCACTACTTTTCATACTTGTATATGCGATGAACGATACAGAAAGGGCTTGTACAAGACCTCCGAGAGGTCAAGTACGCCGGTTTCATACTGAGTATGACATATCTTCTAGGGTGTGGTTTCGGGATATGACAAGCTTGGTATAAGAGCATAGGTTTATGAAAGTAGTCTTAGGAATCAAAAAAGCCTCATCAAGTCACGTCCAGTAGAGTCTTGACTATCGGTATGAGTCATTACACATCTATGGACGAGAGGCTATAGGACGATAGAGTTTCCCTTCTTTTTCACTCCTATGTAGTGTCATAGAGTAAAAGTTATGAGTACTCTTTTCGTATGTTTTCCTTATTTTTCTAGGAAGATGAATACGAGGAGGACATCGGCTAGGAGAGTTGAGGAGAATGATGTGAATGAGGAGATTCCTCCTTAAGTTTAGGAAGTTGAGCAAGTTCCTCAAGGTGCTCAAGTCCATATTGTGGAAGGAGGTAATGATGTTCCCATGGTTCCACCGGAATTGAGTAATATAGATATTAGAGAGGCTTTGCTTGCTTTATCCTGCGTTGTGACTACTCAAATGAATTTGAGTATGGTTCCTAGGATGAATGTTGTGGAGAGCACTATGACGTCTAGGTTGAGAGACTTTGTGAGGGTGAATCCTCCTATCTTTCTTGGCTCTAAGGTGGGAGAGGATCCCCAAAAATTTCTAGATGGTGTGTACAAGGTGTTGAGTGATATGGGGATTACATCTAGGGAGAAGACGGAGATAGCTTCGTATCAATTGAGGGATGTTTCTCAAGTGTGTTACACTCAATGGAAGGATAATAGGCCGGTGGAGTTGAGTCCTATTGAGTGGGAAGAATTTAATGAAGCTTTTCTTGGAAAGTACTTTCCCCGTGAGAGGAGGGAAGTTAAGGTAGAGGAGTTTATCAATCTCAAGCAAGTCAATATTGGTGTTTAGGAATGCTCTTTGAAGTTCTCAATGTTATCTAGATATGCCCATCCCTTATGTCTAATCCGATGAATGAGATGAGTAGATTTGTGACCGAGGTCGCCGATCTAGTGAGGGAGGAATGTCATACGACCATGTTACATGAGGATATGACCCTAGCTAGACTCATGGTGTATGAAGATGTAACAACGCGAAAATGACTATGCTAAGTAATGCCTAAACGTACCTAGAATGCCTACATTAGACCAGGTTCACACGGCTTGATGCGCGTGGAACCAGGCCTCAGAACCTATGCACTATCCAAGCCACCCAACTTGGTAAGTTAGTTGAGCTAGGCAAGGTTGGGACTAGCCATGTAGGCACCCGAATTAAAGAGATTCACCCGGATGAGTTTTTACCGGACTTGAAAAGGGTAATCTTAGGTTTGGAGGGTCTAGGGGTAAAATGGTCTTTTCCAGGCTAGGGGTAGTATTGTAATTACCCTTAGTATTTATATTAATTAATTAATTAATATAAAGAGATGGGCAATTCAGGTAGGGTTGGCCGAATTTGACCCTTTTTCGTAAGTTAAGATTCACCCGGGTTCGATCCTTGGTGGAAGCAATGTTAAATTTAATTAATTTATATTAATTATCTGATTTAAGTAAGGGCATGATTAGTCATTTCACCTAAGCCTTTAAAAAAATCAAATTTTTAATAATAAATGTCAAGGAGTCCTAGTTTGACTAAGTATTCAACTAAAACTCCTACTCCTAAGCTACTCTCACGTCTAAACCTCCACTCTCATTCTCACGATTCTCCACTCTCATTCTCACGCTTCTTTATCAGTAAAAGAACAAAATCAAAAGTTCATCACTCTTGAAGAACTTGAACGCTAAAACTCAAAAGAAAAACTAAACTAATAACGAAAAGCAAAAACATTGTTCTTGACGGGTTGTGCTTGAAGTTTGGTAGTGAGGATTTGGTGTCGTGGAGTAAGCTGCCATTGGAGAATATTTGGAGGGTGTTGATCAACAAAAGGTATAGGTTTTCTTCCTCTTGGTCCCTTTCCCAAGAGACCCCTAAGTTTCAGTCAAATTCTAATCCGAAAACTAGGAATGTTTCCCCGTTGCATGTCCTTGTCACTAGCTCCCATCGATTATTGTAGGTTGGGTATGTTTCCTGATAGAAATTAGGGATGTGATGTGTTTTTGTGATGATTATGTTCATGTATGTATGTTCGGACTTATGCGACTAATAATTATGTCTTTCCGAAATTATGTGATAAGTGTGTGTGTGCATGGTGTAGGCCGTAACTATTGGTCATAAATTGAAGTGTGAAAAAGGCATGTTGAATCCTTGTATTTTATGTGCAAATGCTTGTAAAAATCGTGATGTTCATTTGAGGTGTGATGTTGTTGAATTTAGTGAAAACTCTTGGCTAAATGTAACCACGAAATTTCACCTAATAATGTACGAAGTGTTTAACGAATTTGTCCTAAAACCTACCATATAAAATATTGAGAAAGTGGACTGGAAAACGTGATCAAATTTCCAGAATGCAGGAAATTTGGTTTCGGCTAAGTTACTAAAAAAATTGGAGATTTTAAAAAAATAATTTTAAATATGTGATGTCATCAAGGATTGAACCCAAGACCTCACTATATGAAGGCTGCTGAAAAATCAATTATTAAAGTGAGGTGAGGGGGATTCGAAATGGGGTAAGGCTGGTGAAGAAACAAAGAAAAGGGAAAATAAATAAAATGGGGAGTGTGGGGATCGAACCCACAACCCCTCGGATAGATGAGAAAAGTAGGAGAGGACTAAAGAAAAATAAAATGAGGTGTGTGGGAATCAAACCAACAACCTCTCGGATAGGTAAGGAAATTAGGAGAATAAATAAAGAAAAGTAAAATGAGGTTATGGGGGATAGATCCCATATTCTCTTGGTCAAAAACATAAAAGGCAAGGAAAGAAAAGAAAGAAAAAGAAATGTAGGCATTGGTATTCGATCTCGGGTCCCCAAGCTGAAATTTTAAATAAGACTAAGTGTTGCTCGAGGGATTCAAAATAAGGTTCCCTTGACCAATTCCGTATTGTTACATAAGTCTTACGTGATTACATATTTAGTGAATGTTTCCTATAGGAATCAAAATTGAGACCTTGGCATACTTACAAGATGCATATGTCTTGTACCATATAATCTTGGGTAAGTATAATTCACATAGACGAATTATGAATGAAGCCTCATGGCTTGTACGTATGGGTTCATAAGTCCAGCGTACGCTAAAAGTAAGTGAACCTAACATGTATGTGATGAATTGATGTGACCCCAGGAGGGTTAAGTAAGTGTATGAAACAACTAAAAGGCCAAGTGCATTGGCATATAATGAAATGAACATTCACGTAAAAAGGGGTGAGTAATTATGATGAGCTAATATGCTAAAGTTAATGAATGTGGTGACAACATGATAAGAGGCTAATGTCAAAGATGAGATCAATCTCAGATGAGCCTAATAAAGTGTTACCAATAATGTACTCACCTATGAGAGTGTAAAGTTAATGAAGAGACCAGTGTATAAGAAACACTCTAATGAAGGTATTGAGATTAATACAAACTTAATACTAATGATGAGATGAGAAATCATCTAATGAGCAATGATGCCCTCATGCTAGAAGCTAGCTTCTATGATGTTTGAGGTGAATGTAATGGAACTTTATACGGAGGACCGATAGGCTAGCTATGAGTCGCGATTCCTTATTTCGGGAAGGCAGAGGTTCGTGTAAATCTCATGAGATGAGACTGTCCGTTTAGGCGGGTATGGGTCTCCTTATATCTCCTAGTCTTTGAACCTATGCAGCCAACATAGGGATCTAGCAGGGTTCAATCCCCTATATACGCTAGCATGTTTTGATGTCACTTTGACCTGTGATTCCACCTCTTTTCGGTGTGGGGTAGACACTGGATTTCATGGAGCTCACATGATCTATGTTGGTTAAATTTAAAGTTCCCAAAGAAAGAATGACGCCAGCCTCAGTAATGCACAAAATGAAATGAATGATACCAAAGGTGTTTGGTTAGGATAATCAAGAGGTGAACTAGACTCAAGTAATGACACTAGGTCGTTCTTGGTCATTGCACAGTGAACCCGATGAGAGTTTTAAACTACATCTTAGGTATAGCTGGTGTTTGCACCAGCCTATGAATGAATAAAACGAATGAAGATGAAGTATGCATGAATGAATGAAGCAGACTCTGTGTTTGCTAAAGAAGGCTCCCTAGTTGAGGTCCATATGTTGAGCCCTCATTTTGGGAAGTCCTAATGTTAAGTCCATGATTCCAAGGTCTTATGGCATATGAACGAATGATATGTGGTATTTGTATGTGCTATATGAAATATGTTATGTGTTGTGTGCAATATGAAAAGAATGATGATGCATGTTACTCTCATAGCATGACTTTCCTAATCCGATTTGGCAAGTCCAACTGACTGGGCTTTCCATAACTCATATCGTTAGGAGAGAGCTTTCCTTAATCATGCATGTCCTTGGTGTGTGATTGCATACACCCATACTTAGTACAAGTGTGTCCTAATCCAATACAATACTCTACTTTTAGGTGTAGGTGCAGGTGGATGCTAGAGCTTACGAGACTACGTTGAAGCTATCCGGACGTGGAACATTCATCCGGACATGGTAGGCCCTCATGCTTTCGGGGATGCTTATCTTTTATATTCTAGCTTAGATGTAGGCATGAGCTAGTGGAGGATGTTCCACTAGCGTTTCTTTCTTACTTATTTCAGATGTTGTAATGGTGCCATTTTGGCAACTTTATATTTATGCAATTATGAACTATTTCCTTCATTTGAATATCTCGTTATTAGATAGTGGTGGTGAACTGATGTGATATATTGCATTTCTTACTATGAAGTCTATGTATACTTCAAAGAAAACAAAAGTTTTAAATTTTCCACTAAAATTAACTTTTACGATGTAATAATGACATATGTAGGCTTGTATGCGACCTCCGAGAGGTCAACGAAGCCGGTTCTGACTACGGTGTAGACCCTGGTCGTGAAAAACGTGGTATCAGAGAATTAGGTTAAATTATAAGAATAATAAGTTCACATCAACCACATCGAGTAGTTTCTAACTTATGGTAGTGAAGTGCACCACTATCATGAATTAGATACTGCATGATGCGTAGGAAAATTTCCCTTCTTCTGATTATATCGTGCTTCCCTTAATGTCTGATTTCTTGGTGTTATGACCGTATCTAACATCAATTGTTATTTTTTCAGAAAATGAACACAAGGGGGAACGCTGGTCGGGGAAGAGTAGGAGCAGCTGCTGGGGGCAACCAAGTTCCACCCTAGGCTGCAGCTACAGGAGTGGCCATGCCAGTTAACCGAGTTGGGTTAACTGATGTGGAGGTGCGAACAACTTTGGCATAGATGGGTCAAGCCATCAGGAGGCTCATGCTATGACGGCCCAGGCCAACAGACAGGAGGTTCAGCGGGAGAACCCACCATCCCACAACATGGCGAAGAGGTTGAGAGATTTTACAAGGATGAATCCTACAATCTTTACAGGATCTAAGACTACAGAGGATCCTCAGGAGTTCGTGGAAGAGGTCCAGAAGATTCTGGTGGCGATATGGGCCATGGAGATTGATAAAGCTAACTTGTCCTTGTACCATCTGAAGGATGTTGCACAGGCTTGGTTCAAGACGTGGTAGGATAGCAGGGCGTTGGCCGGAGGTCCGATCACATGGGAGCTGTTTAAGACACCCTTTCTAGAGAGGTTATTCCCCAGAGAGATGAGAGAGGCTAAGGTTGAGGAGTTCATCAACCTTAAGCAAGGATCGATGAGTGTCAGGGAGTATTCCCTGAAATTCGTTAAATTGTCCAGGTATGCCACTTCTCTTGTGTCGAACAGCAAGGACGAGATGAGCAGGTTCCGTACAGGAATCTCAGAGGAATTGGAGAAGAGTGTCGGGCTGCGATGCTCCATGACAGCATGGACTTGTCTAGGCTGATGGTGCATGTCCAACAGGTTGAGGACAGCAGGAAGAAGAGGAGATTCCGTGAGGTCAGGAGGCCTAACACGTCTCACTAGATAGGTTCCAGCAGAGGTGGTGGCAAGAGCACTTTTGGAGTTCGTGATCAGCCCAGATTTAAGAAGGGGCATCAGAGTTCAGGGAACTCTAACTCTCAGAGGAGTGCATCACCCATAAGAGGCATACCCGAGCCCAAGAAGGGCAATGGAGGTGATGTGCAGCGTCCTAGAAAGGAATGTGGCAAGTGTGGCCGTATTCACATTGGAGAGTGCAGACTAGGCACAAATGCCTGCTTTGGTTGCGGAAAGAGAGGACACATGGTCAGGGACTATCCACAAAATAGGGGTCAAGCTGGAGGTAATGCTCAGCCTAGGCCTAATCCCCAGAATGCTACTGCACCCGAGCCTCCTAAGAGGAACATATTCTACGCCTTGAAGGGGAGGGAGGAGCAGGAGAAGTCTGCTGATGTGGTCACAGGTATGCTGCAAGTTTTCTCAACCTCTGTTTATGCTTTACTTGATCCAGGGTCTACAGTTTCTTTTGTGACTCCTTTGCTTGCTCTTACTTTTGAAACACTACCTGAGGTTTTACATGTGTCACATCCGGGAGAACCCCCTAGAAGTAACACGGCGTACTCGACCTCTCGGAGGTCTTATACAAGCCCATAGTTATCATTCATCGCATTAACATAGTAAATTTAGCGGAAAATTTAAAACTTTTCATAGCACATCATATGCTAGAAACTTCAACTCATATATGTATAAAACATAAGCCATAATACATTTATAGACCTTAAGTCTCTTTGCCATCTTAGACTGAATAACTTTAGAGTACATTAGGGACACAACCCATAAGACACATTACATAACTACACAATATTTAAAGAGTTTACATTAAAGACATAAGTAGGACATCCTTGAACTTTAAGGATTCCTTTCATTGAGCTTGAAAATCATCTATCAAGCTCTTCACCATTCAAGACATCCTTTAAGCATCCATGACCTACATTTTGTGTAAAAAGTAGAGAAGAATGGAATTAGCACAAGAATGTACTAAGTATGGCAACCATGCAAAAACATGCATTTAAAAGGGACATTTTCTTAAAATCATACTTCATGCCATTTTGAGTAAATCATTACCAAACCTTGAGACAATAGCATTTATATCATTTTCATACTTCATAGAAACACAATTAAAGGCCAAACATCATAGAAAAGCACTTATAGAATTTAAGTCCCATTTGAGGTCACCCTACAGTGAACTCTATTCTCTTAACAGTGAACCCCTCCTTTATATTCATTAATCCTCCCAAGTAATCCTTTAGTGATACTTGGTGCAATGCATCACCTTAGAATCACAAGGAAAACCATAAAAACAACTAACATAAGTCAAAACATATCATGATAGAAGTATAGCCCATTACAAGACACATTCAAGTCAAGACCATAAGACATTACAGTGAACTTCTAATCATTATGCACATATACTTATTTTACTTCATATAGAACCTTATTAAACCTAACTCATGCCCCCAATCTATGTCTACTAGTGCAATGTAAATGTAAGGCCCCATAACCTCACAAGTACTTAGTAAACCTATCATGAGACCACAAGCCTTTACATCCAAATCATATATCAACATAGTAAGAGAAGACAATTTCATTTATGTCAAGAAAGACCTTCATCATATAGTCAACAAGATCATCATCATGCATAAAAGGATAAGATCACATCATCTTGACTCATATCATACACATCTTCATGACAAGTAGACAATTACTACCATACCATGCATAAATACATATTCATAACCATACACCTTAGAACAACTTCCTAGGACTTCCTAAGGAGCAACTTGTGCAATGTCTAGATGGGTTCATTACTTCCACCTATACTAAGTAACTTACCTTAAGTCTTCCTTGTTAGGATCCTATTCATTTACTTCCATTGTCCATTTTACATTAGGGAAACTATAGCCATAACAGACATAAACAATGTGATGCTAAACATGGAATCCGGTGTCATGAAACCCCACACCGAAAGAAGGTGGTCTACCGGCCAAAGTAGAACCAAACATAACATAGCTTTCTAGATGGATCCACTAGCTAGTATCCTATGGTGGCAACATAGTTATGGAACTTGGAGGTACATGTGAAAACCCTCTTTATGCCTAATTGGGCATTATAATTATTCACTTATGGAAACCCTCTTTATACCAATTGAGGTATTGTGGTAATCCACCTCATGAGATTTATGGTAGACCTTCCTTCCCATATTGGAAAGGGACACACACTCATATTCAAGTTCACTCGGTGCTAAGCTAAGTTTCCTTTATTGAAAAAGCGTTTATTATCATTTCTTTATAAAACATAGGTTTAGGATATTCATTCTTCATATGATTATGGCATATTCAAGAACCTATCTAGTTATAGAGTATTCTTGGGTACACCTTTCAAGGCCTCTCTATTAACTAGATCATCTTTCATGTGTATGAGTGTATACATAGATGTGAGAAAACCTTTCACATAACCCATAATGTCGCACATGTTCATATATCAATGCATGAGTCTATAGGCATAACTATATGAGCAATCCTTTCATATAAACCCACTAAGACACTATGCACATTCATACTTCATCATATCATATACATAGAGACCAAACCGAGTAACTATCCTATCAATGCATAGACAAGGTCCCATACCCTTTCCCATACTAGTACACCTATCAAGTAATCCTAGTAAGGGAATACAAACCATACTTTCATAAACATCACTTTAACATACATAGTAGTAGACACTAGTGAATACGAGAACTACCTTTCATTTAGAGACAATGACCTATACTACTTGTAACATGCATGTAAAGTGAGTGTGTGTGTACATTGGTCAACATGATCACATAATGTCTATCAACAACACATTGAGGCAGGCACCCTCTTAGATCATAATACACTTTCAAGCATAGACCACACCACACACAATAACATAGGACAAGCCAACTTCATAATACACTTAAGACTCCTAACTTGTCTATTGATGCATTCACATAGGGTTACATAGGTAAGGGATTATTAACCCTTTTAACACATCAATGTCAGCACCTATACTTTACCCTAACATGAATATACACATGCTTATATAATAGCGATACAACCTAGATCACATTTATAATAGGAATGTAGGCATAAGCTTCTCATAGTATCATCTTAAGCACATATTCATAAGTTCATCAATTTGCCTTCAAGGGCATGGTCAACACATATATAATGACAATAAAGTAAACACCTCCACCATAAGTGGACCATACCACACAATACCATACAAGGCTTCATCAACATTTCTAAAAAGAATAGAGAAGTAGAAGAGTAGAGGAAATAAGCATTCTTACCAACTCCTAAACCTTTGATCCTCATTGATCAATACACCTTGTTTATCAATAATTCATATATATAGGAGTAGCTAAATGTACTTTAAGCATATAAGAAACCATGTACAAGTCGCTACAAGATTATACTATAACATAATACAACACATCACATACTAGGAAAGTAGAAGAACATAGATCATTAGACAATTTAATTTATATGGATTATAGATCATATTTCATGAGTCATATCACTCAAAGGGAGTAGCTAATGAAATCATAGTCTAGATGAGACACTACTACAATTTGCCATTAAGGTCGACACAAGCATGCTTCATATAAGGAGTTCATGGAAGGTAAGTTTACATAGGTTAATCCTATTCAACCTATCATGAATTGACCTATATTGTATCAATTACATATAATTCATCCTCATATTTCATTATAGGCAGCAGCTATAGACATTAACCATAATCAATTCCTAAAGCAACTAACCTAACGGCAATATCACAAGTTACAACTCCATAGACAAGAAGAAACTAGATTAATTCAAACCAAGCCTTCTTTACCTTAGTAATAAAAGATGTATATCCACAATTAAACCATGGTATTAACCTAAAATAGTAGCTACAAGAACCACAACTTAATCAAAATTCACTTTAGATCATTAGGAAGCCAATGTTACAGTCAACTATAGAAACTAGGCTAAACATGCTCAAATCTTCATACATTGATCCTCATGGATCCTTCAACATCAATTCAACATAAATTCATGTAAATAACAGCATATACAATCATCTTAACGTAATGGAGTCATAATTCAATCGATAACAAGTCAAGATCACAAAGCCCATGCAAGGCTAAATCGTTTTGGTGAAGGATCATGGGTTCATCATGCAATTGGAGTAAAATTCACGTTAAAACCCCTGTATTAACTTAAATTAATCATGATTCAATCGTTCAAAACCTTTTTAGAAAGAACCCATGGCTAGATTGAAGAAGAAGAACTTTGATCATAAACTTTCTTTTGAAAACATTGAGAAGAACTCTCAAAGTGAAAGGTTACTTGAGATGAAGGATCACCATACATTTATGTAGTTGAAAACCTCTAAAACTTCATGATTCATCCATGGAAAACCCAACTTAAATTTGTTCTTGAGCTTCACCAACAATGGTGGTTTTAGAGAGAACATTTTTGGAAAGAAGAGCTTAAAACATGTAATCTGATTTTTGAATGGGTTGATCAAGTTTTAGATGACTTATATACAAATAAAATTAACTAAATAAACCTGTTATAGTCAGGTTAGGACGTGGGGTGAATTTACCATTCACCCCTTAAATGAAACAGACGCAGCTGCCAGTTGACTGGTCACCCACGACGGAGGCAATGACGAGCCGTCATGCTGTCGACGGTCTGTGCCTGGCTTCCCTCACCTGGTACTTATCCAAATTCTTGGCTTGTGACCTGCCCCAGGCAAGTTCTAGTCTACGAGACTTGCTCTACGGGCCGTTGGTGGACCAACGATTCGTCGTTGGGTCCGTCAATGGACACTGCCCAGGCAGTGTCTTCGACAGCCTTGGGTCCTTCTTTTGGGGCCTCTTGTGGGGCCCTTTAGAAGTCGTACCCAAACTTTTCCAACGCGATTATAAACCTTAACAAGTTATAGACCTTCCACATAAATTTCATCCAAAACAAACACCTACAAGACGTCCAAAAAGGCCAAACCCCATCATGACACACTTTGAACGTCTTAAGGGCTATCTTTCAAACGCCTTGGACGTTCTTGGTCGTTTGACCTCCAAACTTCTCGAAACTTCATATACTATCATTTAACATCATTTTAAAACATTAAAGACTTAATAATCTCATGAGTTACACATAATCACATAGAACCACATACGAGGCATTTAGGTGACTTAGTCATCAAACGTTTCGATCGACCCTTGACGTTTGACTTCCAAATCACTTCAAACTTTATACACTGCCTATAAATCATATTATAAGTTATTTTAGGACCTTATAACATTAAAATGACCATTTTAGGCTCTATAGACCTTATATCATTTTGGGGTCTTACAGTATCCCCCACTTGGGAACATTCGTCCACGAATGACACTTAGGACACTTTAACCCCAACAAGGACTTCAAAGTATCATACATCAGTTCATCATATTCATAACATCATCATATAGAAGTCAATGCACCAAACTTTAAAAGGAACACAACTTAAACAACATTTAGCACTCAATGCACACAAGCAAGCAAAACTTCAATTCACTCACCCTTAATGCATTAATCAAAGAGGCTATTATCATGTTCATAGGAGGAACATACTTTTCCTAATCATAACATGGTCATTACACCTTAATTCATTAAGTGATAATCTTGAAAGACCACATATTGGCAGATTACAACATATACTCAAAGTTACTTACGCACTCATGCTTCAATGCACATAAACTTGAGATAGTTGAACCACAAATATCTTTAGTAGATAGACCTAGTGCCATGAGGGTCATACTCAACCATACCATGCTTAGTTGTGTCCATGGAGGAATGTTCTTCTCCTCAACACACTTACAAGTATCATAAGTTCACACCTTAGCAAAGTACAAGGTCAATTCCTTTTAAAATGAGAAATCTCAACTTTTAAACCAAGGGATGAGCATGAATTATTCCTAGTGAAGTCTAAATGATAAGTCACACCAAATACATCACAACAAATGGGAAGAAATTTCACAAAATGTTAATTTCTAACATAGTACTTACCTTCACAGTAAGCATCACTTGAGAAGAATAACACAAATCAAAGGCACATACATTAACACTTAGCTAATTGTGCTTTAATTCTTCAAAAGTGAGCCTACAATCATGCCTTGCAAACCATATAAGTCACAAAATTTGCAAACCATGTAAGTCACAAAATTTTCAGGAGACTCAACATATTTCATTTTGAAGAGACTCAATTCCCATTACAACGCTAAACAATTTACCTCACAAGTGACTATTACCAAGTTCCTTGTCTGATCTCATGAAGTCAAATGCACAACTAGCATATCAAGATGTAATTCAACATGATTAAACATGGATTTTTTATCAAAAATTTTCCTTCATACACTTTGGAACATTCATAATGTCTTCGAAATGATGCCAATCAATACACACCAACCCTATAAAGTCATGAAATTCATACTTTATGCAAGACTATATTCATGAACAAGCTTACTAAGAATTTATTATTTTCAAGCTCAAGTAAAAATAGAAGGATAAGATAGACAATATCTACTACCTTACCATTTCATCACAATCCCCCACTTAGGCTAAACCCAATTAAGAGCAACTTATCCCAACTTAAAAGGATCTTAACTTAACAACCTTCATTTTTCATCACTTAAAAGTGATTACAACTTTAGAAGTATTTACAGTAAGTTAACATAGGAACACCAAGGTACTCTAAGCCTTATCACCTAGGCAATTTATCCACAATTATCAAGTTAGGTCATCTCATTTAACCACATAAGGTATTCCTACAATACAATAGACACCAAGGTCATACATCATTAGTGGAATACAACAAGGGGACTTAGTCATAAGGACTCTTTCTTTTGTTTCAACATTAAGGTAAGGTAACTTCTAGGTCAATCAAACCCACATCATCACCCTACAAAGATAAGAATACTACCCTCAATTCTAGGGAAAACATCAATTCCACAACATTAAGGGACTCACAACACAATAAGAAGTTAGAAACAAATCTAGGACTCATCATGCCATAAGACTCTCATTCTTCATTCCATTAGCAAAAATCCTTTTCACATTCATTATCATGTTCATATACATCAATTCTATACACATTTCAACAACATTCAATCAAAGGACAACTTAGTTGGTTCTCCAAAAAATGTTACAGTAAGTTGCCTAGCTTTACAGTGAGCATGCTTCCAAATATCCAAAAAAAATGCAACATTTAGACAATTGAGGGGACAAGCATGGCAATATAAGATACAAAGCTTTACCAACTCATCCTTCATAAGCATGCATACTATCACCACAACTTGGATCAAGTCTTTACAAAAGGCTCCAATTTATACTAGCAACTCATCAAGTACCACTTATATACAAAGGAAAACAATGAACACTTTTAAACACATATTCTTAGGGTAGCATACTTCCATAGGTAATCACTACACATCTCAAGTTCAAATAATAGTATTAGGCTACCAACATATAATGCCATATAGTAATACAACACTCCAAAAGAAATCACTTTAACCATAATGACTTTTAATATGCTTTAACTATATCATGGCATATATTTATCAATATAACATGTTATTTCACATAAGTTTCATATCTATCCATAATTGGCATCACATTATCAAATAAGCCAAAAGTCACCTTCACACATACTCATTCAAACCATAAAACAAGGATAAGCATTTAAACTCACCTTTTCTCCCTCAAGCATAGAGAACAATCTGATCCAAGAAATCACATCTAAAAGAACACCGGACAAGAAAACATAAGAGAGAGATCTTATAGAGTTAAGTTCTATGGCACGATATGAGAATGATGAAGAAGGGAAACTCTATCGTCCTATAGCCTCTCATACCATTTTATGTGTCGCGACTCACCACCAATGCTATGAGACTCTACTAGACGTGGCAATATGAGACTCTTAGAACCTAAGACCACTTTATAAACCTGGCTTTGAAAGGGACACACACTCATATTCAAGTTCACTCGGTTCTAAGCTATGTTACCTTTATTGAAAAATCCTTTATTATCAATTCTATTTAAAACATAGGTTTAGGATATTGATTCTTCATATGCTTATAGCATATTCAAGCACCTATCTAGTTATAGAGTATTGTTGAGCACACCTTTCAAGGGCCCTCTATTAACTAGATCATCTTTCATGTGTATGAGTGTATACATAGATGTGAGCAAACCTTTCAAGTAACCGATAATGTCGCACATGTTCATATATCAATGCATGAGTCTATAGGCATAACTATATGAGCAATCATTTCATATAAACCCACTAAGACACTATACACATTCATACTTCATCATATCATATACATAGAGACAAAACCAAGGAACTATCCTATCAAGGTACACATGTGCAATACATAGACAAGGTCCCATACCCTTGCCCATACTAGTACACCTATCAAGTCATCCTAGTAAGGGAATACAAATCATAATTTCATAAACATCACTTTAACATACATAGTAGTAGACACTAGTGAATACGAGAACTACCTTTCATTTAGACTCAATGACCTATACTACTTGTAACATGCATGTAAAGTGAGTGTGTGTGTACATTGGTCAACATGATCACATAATGTCTATCAACAACACATTGAGGCAGGCACCCTCTTAGATCATAATACACTTTCAAGCATAGACCACACCACACACAATAACATAGGAGACAAGCCAATTTCATAATACACTTAAGACTCCTAACTTGTTTATTCATGCATTCACATAGGGGTACATAGGTAAGGGATTATTAACCCTTTTAACACATCAATGGCAGCACATATACTTTACCCTAACATGAATATACACATGCTTATATAATAGCCATACAACCTAGATCACAACTAAAATCTACCACAGAATGCTGGAAATTTGTTTTCGGCTAATTTACTGGAAAAATTGGAGATTTAAAAAAAATATTTTAAATATGTGAGGTCATAAAGGATTGAACCCGAGACCTCACTATATGAAGGCTGCTGAAAAATTAATTATTAAAGTGAGGTGAGGGGGATTCGAAATAGGGTAAGGCTGGTGAAGAAACAAAGGAAAAAGGGAAAATAAATAAAATGGGGAGTGTGGGGATCGAACCCACAACCCCTCGGATAGATGTGAAAAGTAGGAGAGGACTAAAGAAAAATAAAATGAGGTGTGTGGGAATCGAACCCAAAACCTCTCGGATAGGTTAGGAAATTAGGAGAATAATTAAAGAAAAGTAAAATGAGGTTGTGGGGGATCGATCCCACATCCTCTTGGTCAAAAATAGAAAAGTCAAGGAGAGAAAAGAAACAAAAAGATATGTAGGCGTTGGGATTCGATCTCGGGTCCCTAAGATGAAATTTTAAAATCAAAATTTAATATAAGACTAAGTGTTCCTCGAGGGATTCGAAATGGGGTTCCCTTGCCCAATTCCGTATTAATACATAAGTCTTACGTGATTAAATATTAATGAATGTTGCCTATAGGAATCGAAATTGAGACCTTCGCATACTTACAAGATGCATAAGTCTTGTACCATATAATCTTGGGTAAGTATAAGTCACTTAGACGAATTATGAATGAAGCCTCATGGCTTGTACGTATGGGTTCATAAGTCCAGCGTACTTTAAAAGTAAGTGAACCTAAGATATATGTGATGAATTGATGTGACCCCAAGAGGGTTAAGTAAGGGTGTGAAACACACTAAAAGGCCAAGTGCATTGGCATATAATGAAATGAACATTCACGTAAAAAGGGGTGAGTAATTATGATGAGCTAATATGCTAAAGTTAATGAATGTGGTGACAACATGATAAGAGGATAATATGAAAGATGAGATCAATCTCAGATGAGCCTAAGTAAGTGTTACCAATAACGTACTCACATATGAGAGTGCAAATTTAATGAAGAGACCAGTCTCTAAAAAACACTCTAATGAAAGTATTGAGATTAATACACACTTAATACTAATGATGAGATGAGAAATCATCTAATGAGCAATGATGCCCTCATTCTAGAAGCCAGCTTCTATGATGTGTGAGATGAATGTAATGAAACTTTATACGGAGCACCGATAGGCTAGCTATGAGTCGCGATTCCTTCTTTTGGGAAGGCAAAGGTTCGTGTAAATCTCATGAGATGAGACTGTCCGTTTAGGCGGGTATGGGTCTCCTTATATCTCCTAGTCTTTGAACCTATGCATACAACATAGGGATCTAGCAGGGTTCAATCCCTTATATACGCTAGCATGTTTTGGTTTCACTTTGGCCGGTGATTCCACCACTTTTCGGTGTGGGGTAGACACTGGATTTCATGGAGCTCACATGATCTATTTCGCTTAAAGTTAAAGTTCCCAAAGAAAGAATGAGGCCAGCCTCAGTAATGTACAAAATGAAATGAATGATACCAAAGGTGTTTGGTTAGGATAATCAAGAGGTGAACTAGACTCAAGTAATGACACTAGGTCGTTCTTGGTCATTGCACAGTGAACCCGATGAGAGTTTTAAACTACATCTTAGGTATAGCTGGTATTTACACCAACCTATGAATGAATGAAACGAATGAAGATGAAGTATGCATGAATGAATGGAGCAGACTCTGTGTTTGCTAAAGAAGGCTCCCTAGTTGAGGTCCCATATGTTGAGCCCTCATTTTGGGAAGTCCTAATGTTAAGTCCATGATTCCAAGGTCTCATGGCATATGAACGAATGATACGTGGTATATGTATGTGCTATATGAAATATGTTATGTGTTGTGTTCAATATGAAAAGAATGATGATACATGTTACTCTCATAGCATGACTTTCCTAATCCGATTTGGCAAGTCCAACTGACTCGGCTTTCCATAACTCATATCGTTAGGAGAGAGCTTTCCTTAATCATGCATGTCCTTGGTGTGTGCTTGCATACACCCATACTTAGTACAAGTGTGTACTAATCCATACAATACTCTTCTTTTAGGTACAGGTGCAGCTGGACGCTAGAGCTTACGAGACTACGTTGAAGCTATCCGGACATGGAGCATTCATCCGGACATGGTAGGCCCTCATGCTTTCGAGGATGCTTATCTTTTATATTCTAGCTTAGATTTAGGCATGAGCTAGTGGAGGATGTTCCACTAGCGTTTCTTTCTTACTTATTTTAGACGTTTTATTGGTGCCATTTTGGCAACTTTATATTTATGCAGTTATGAACTATTTCCTTCATTTGAATATCTCATTATTAGATTGTTGTGGTGAACTGATGTGATATATTTCATTTATTACTATGAAGTCTATGTATACTTCTAAGCAAACAAAAGTTTTAAATTTTCCGCTAAAATTAACCTATACGATGTAATGATGACGTATGTAGTCTTGTCTGCGACCTCTGAGAGGTAAACGATGCTGGTTTCGACTAGGGTCTAGACCCCGGTCGTGACAGCACAATCAATAGAGGAGTGTAAACTTAAGAGGATGTCTAGAAACTTTAAATGAAGTGGTTCAAGTGACCAATATCAAACTAGGTTCAAGAAGAGGGCTCAAGTGTAAAACTTCAAAATCCAAGACATGTCTTAAACCCTAGCATAAGTTTCATGAAGTCTAGGCACTGTTTTTAAGGTTATTTATAATGAATATAGGTCATTTAGGAAGTTTATAAACCAAAACGTCCAAGAACCTCCATTACGTCCGGAAGTTGGTTCAAAGAGGTACTAGCGTGCCTTAACCTATTTGACTAGTTTTTAAGAGTCGAAAATTAATGAAATTTAGTGAATAATGTGTGTGAAACGTGTTAAATATGTTCCCTGGTCGAAACGTCCTGGTACGAATCCCCAAGGACCAACCAAGGATCCTTGAGGAGGACCCTTGCAAATTGATGTCAACACTGCGTCGACAATGTGCATCGACGAGATGCAGGCCTCAACACGTATGTGGATCGACGGGGCATCAATTCCAGCCGTCGTCCCACACTTAGCAAAAATGGGAAATCCCTCTTCTGCACAAGTCTCTAACCAAGACGACGGTTTTGCAAGACGGAGGAGGGACCAACCGTCGACTCATAAACGGCCCGTCGACGGGGTTCCGTCTGAGAGGGTCCATTTTGTTGCACAATTTAAGTTAAATCCAATTAAAATAATTAAGGGGTTTAGTGGTTATTTAGGGATTAAAGGAAGATTAATTAACTAATTAAACCCCCCATATAAAAACCCCAACCCTCATTAGCCTAAACACAACTTACAAAATAAACTATCTTCCTTCTCTCTTCTTTTCTCTCCCTATTGGAAGACTCCTTTGAAGACTAAGTCAAGGAAGGGTTTTGGGGGATGGAAAGGTAGAATTTCATCTTCAAATCCTTGTCAAAATGCTAAGGTATGGGATCTATTGACCTTTGAGACCTCTTTCCTCAAAGGGTTCATTATAAGTATTTCCAAAACATGAGTTTTCAAATGGGTTTCATTTAATCTCGAAATTGAGGTAGTGAATTGAGTTTTTGATGATTTATTTAGGTTATTTTGAATATATTAACATGTATTTTAACTTGATTATGAAAATTGTTGATGTTTTGGTCTAAATAGAAGAACATGATCCTCAATCCCTAACCCTAGGTTGTGATCTTGATTTTTATTGTACATTGTTCATTCAATTAACTTGGTTAAGGGTTGAATTACTACTAGATGATGTTGTTATGATAATTAAGAATGAATTAGGATGATGTGTAGTCTTTCATTCTAGTTTTTGATAAGTTATCTAGGGTATGATGGATTGACTTAATCTTAAGCTTTGATCTATTATCAAATTGTGATGTAGTGATCCTTCTAGCCTTGTGATTATATTGGTTATTGAATCATTGTAATTGGATGACCTAATTTAGTTGGACTAAGGGTTGATGGTAAGACCTTGATGATGAATTGTGAAGGAGACTTGGTAAGTCTTATGATTCCTATACTTTACTTCAATTTATGGTGAATTGTGATTAAACCATGATGTTGTATTGGAGTGTGCCTTGATTAGGTTTTATAGGGTGGTATGATGTCTAATTAAAATGTCTTGTCTAAGTTTTTATGTTTGATTAAGGTGAAAGGTTATGAGGGTGTATAAAACTACCAATGTTCCTTATTATGAATGAATATGTAAATGTGTTGACCTTACTTATATGGATTGTAATGATAAGACTATATTCATGCAGTTCATGTTTAGCTATGATGATGATGATTATACAAGGGCTAGACCCTATGACCTAAACTAAGTTATGATTATAAATAAAGACATTAAAGACATTTCAAGAAAGGAATTAGCTTAGCACCGAGTGATCTTGTGTGTGAGGGGGTGACACTTTCCCACATAGGGAAGGTAGGGTTCACTACGGTCCTCACTGGGTGGATATCCTCATGACCCAAATAGGGTGTAGAGTGATGTTTCAAAGACGGCCCCAAGTTCCTTAACTATGTTGCCATCATAGGAATACTAGCTACTGGATCCACCTAGATGCTACGTTTCTTGTTAGGTTCTATCTTGGCCGGTAGACCACCTTCCATCGGTGTAAGGTTTTACAACACCGGATTCCGCACTTAGCTCATGTGGTCTATGTTGGTCAAGACGAGTGTTCCCTAAACTATAATGAGGTAATGATGTGTAAACTAACTAAAGTGACTTTAGGCGTTTTACTTAGCTTAGGTAGGGGTATAGGACTCTACCTATGCCTTGCACTAGTTTGTCTTGATAGGAGCTTTAGGAGGTTAATATTATATATGTATATGATGATAAATGCAAATGATCTTATATGATGATTATGATGTCTATGAAGGTGTAATTGGTTTTTATTGCTAAAATATGAACCTTTGTGTACTTGGAAGCTATGTTATGTGAAGTGGGATACTATTTATGGTTCTTATTGGGTTATTTGATTGAGTAAGGTTATGGGGCTTTGCTTGATCATTGCACTTGTTGACTTTATGAGGATTTATGATTAGTTGTCTTGATTTGCTACTTTGATGATGAACTCTTATTCATATTTGTGATGTTATTACATGGTCATAGAGTTATATTATATTATGGGTTCAAGTATGTTAATATGCATATAGTTTACTTTGACTTGTTGAACATGTCTAAATGATTGGTATGGTTTGTTTGATTGAGCATAAACCTTTAAAGAGGTAAATTGGCATGATTTAACTAAATGTCCCTTTTTAGCATGCTTTGTTGTTATATGTGCATATGGTCTCATACTTAGTACATGTGGCGTACTAACCCTATTTTCTCCCTTTTTCCCAAACATTTTAGCTTCCGGTCATTGAAGGCTCATTCGAGTTGACTTGAAGAAGACTTGGATATTTTCTATTATCCAAGTGGGTATGTCCTCACTTTCCGAGGGTGATGCCGATATCTAGCTTATGGAGTTGCTTTACTTTTTAGACTCTTCTGTTCATTCTATTTCGTTTGAGTACAATTTGCATAAGACTATATGTGGCTTCTTGATATTGATGTAGGGCTATGCAAAAATTTCTATGATCGTTCTAGATGGTAATGAGATGAGACGACTTTGAGACTCTATTTTATGTTATATATATATATATATATATATGTATGTGCAATAAAAATAGAAGATTATGTAATCTTCATATACGAAGGGTCTATGTATACTCGATATAACTATATGTATGTGTATGTAGAGGTCTATGTAAACATCAATGTAGAAATAGTAAAAGTTTTAAATTCTTTCGTATTTTTGACTCATGAATGCAATGATGAAAACTAAGGGGCTAGTCTTAGTCCTCAAAGAGGACGATGACGCCAATTATGTCTAGGGGGTAAATCCGGATATGACAAACTTTGTATCAGAGCATAAGGTTAAATATCCTTGATAATGATGTCTCTCTCAACCACGTCTATGTAGATTTGTGTTCATAATTGTGAAGCGCGCCACACTTATGGATAGGTATCTATACGATGCTTAGGAATCTCTCTCTTTTCTTGGAAATCAAATATCGTGCCGTTAGAGTTTACTTATGGTGTGTTTTTGCATCTAATCCTATTGTTGTGATTATAGAAGAAATGAACACTCGAAGGAATGCGGCACGAAGACTTGAAGAGGAGATTTCCAATGTGGGAGATCCTCCCCGTGGTGATTTTGAAGAAGATGTTCTGGATGACCAAGATCCAGTCAATCCTTCACCACTGACTGATGAGAATATAAGGGTTTCCCTTCTCTAAATGGCCCAAGCCATTACTACTCAAGCTCAAGCCGCTACATTTCAAGCCCAAGATATGACGACCCAAGCTATGACGACCCAAGCTAATCGGGAGGTTGTACCCCGAGTCAATCAACAAGTATCTACCACGACATCTCATCTAAAGGACTTCACAAGGATGAATCCTCCTACTTTATATGGGTCTAAGGTTGACGAAGACCCCCAAGAGTTCATCGATGAGGCTTATAAGATACTCTTTGCCATGGGGTTAAGCACTAGCAAGAAAGCCGAGTTAGACACATATCAACTCAAAGATGTGGCTCAAACTTGGTATGTTCAATGGAGGGACAATAGACCTCTTCGGGGTGGATCGATGACTTGGGAGATTTTTTCAAGAAGGCATTTCTTGATCGATTCTTTCCTAGGGAGATGAGGGAAGCTAAATTTGTATAATTCATCAACCTTCTTCAAGGAGGTATGAGTGTTGTTGAGTACACCATGAAATTTACTCAATTGTCAAAATATGCTCCTTCCTTGGTTTCCCATCCTAGAGATTAAATGAGCCGCTTCGTGAAGGGGGTGTCGGAAGACATGCAAGAGGAGTTTCATTTGGCTATGATACATGAAAACATGAACATCTCTCGACTTATGGTGCACGCTAGACAAGTGGAGGAGGCAAGGGCTAGGAGGAAAAGTAGAGATACAAAAAGAGCCAGATCTTATGATGGTAGTTGTTCAAATAATAGGCTTGAGATCCAAGACAATCCTAGGTTCAAAAAGAGGTTGTCAAGTCAAGTTCCAACCAAGTCCTAAGGCTCGTAATGAAAAGGGTGCAAACCCTAAGCCTAAGAAGGGAAGAGGTACTAGTTCACCTAATGAGAAGTCAACTTGTGGTGAGTGTGGAAATAAGCATTATGGTGCTTGCCTCATAGGGACGGATAAGTGCTTTGGTTGTGGGAATGTTGGGTAGAAGGTTCGAGATTGCCCTAACATGAAGGTTCAAGACAAGAGTGGTCAAGCTCAAGCAAGTGGTTCAAATGAGGCTCCAAAAAAGAACCGCTTCTATGCTCTCTGCTCTACGGGTGAGCAAGAGACTTCTCCCGATGTGGTGACGGTATGTTAAAAGTCTTCTCTATTGATGTATATGCCTTACTTGATCCCGAAGCTAATTTATCATTTGTTACCCCTATCGTAGCAAAAAAGTTTGATACTTTACCCGATATCTTTTATGACCCTTTTTTAGTATCTACTCCGGTGGGGGAGTCGGTAGTTGCAAAGTGGGTATATAGAGATTGTCCTATCATGTTGCCCAATAGAGTTTCTAATGTAGATATAGTAGAACTAGATATGCTTGATTTTGATATCACTTTGGGTATTGATTTGTTGCACTCTTGTTTTGTCACTATTGATTGTAGAAAAGGGGTGGTGAGGTTTAATTTCCCAAATGAACCCGCTGTTGAGTGGAAGAGGGGAATTTCTATTCCTAGAGGTCGTGTCATTTCTTGTCAAAAAGCGTGCAAAATCATCTCTAAGGGTTGTCTATATCATATAGTGAGAGTCCAAGACCTTGACTCTGAATTTCCTCCCATTGAGTCGGTCCCCGTAGTGAGTGAATCTCCAGAGGTTTTCCCTAATGACCTTCCCGGTATTCCTCCCAAACGGGAAATTGATTTTGGTATTGATTTGCTACCGGAAACAAACCCCATTTTGATTCCTCCTTATCGGATGGCTCCGGCCAAATTGAAGGAGTCGAAGGCACAACTCAAAGACATGCTAGACAAGGGTTTCATAACACCTAGTATTTTTCCATAGGGTGCTCCGGTTTTGTTTGTAAAGAAGAAGGATGGGTCCTTGTGAATGTGTATTGATTATCACCAACTCAATAAAGTCACTATTAAGAACAAGTTTCCTCTCCCTTGGATTGACGACTTGTTTGATCAACTCTAAGGGGCAAGCTACTTTTCAAAAATTAACTTGAGATCGGGGCAATACCAACTTAGGGTGAGAGGTGAGGATGTACCAAAGACGACATTTTGGACTAGATATGGACACTATGAGTTCTTAGTTATGTCCTTTGGTCTCACTAATGCTCCGAAGGCATTTATGGACCTAATGAATAGGGTGTTTTGAAGTTATCTAGATTCATTTGTCATTGTCTTCATTGACGACATCTTGGTATACTAAAAAAATGAGAGTTATCACATGGGTCATTTGAGGGTGGTATTGCAAACCCTTAAAGAACATCAACTGTTTTCCAAGTATAGCAAATGTGAGTTTTGGTTGACGTCGGTGAGATTTCTTGGTCATATCATCTCCAGTGAGGGAGTTTAGGTTGATCCATGGAAACCGGAGGCGGTAAGAAATTGTCCTAGACCTTGACTCCAACAGACATTAGGAGTTTCTTGGGTCTAGCGGGTTACTATCGGAGGTTTGTGGATGGTTTTGTGTCCATAGAATCTTCCTTTACTACGTTGACCCAAAAGAGTAAGAAGTTTGAGTGGTCTGAAGCATGTGAAAAGAGCTTCCAAATCTTGAAGGATAGGCTTACTTCCGCTATAGTGTTGACTTTACCGAAAGGTACAAAAGCCTTCGTTGTGTATTGTGATGCATTCTGTGTGGGTTTGGGGTGTGTGCTTATGCAACATGGGAAGGTGATTGCCTATGCTTCTAGGCAACTTAAGTTGCATGAGAGGAACTATCCCATTCATTATATTTATTTAGCGGCCGTGGTGTTTGCTTTGAAAATTTAGAGGCATTATTTGTATGGTGTCCATGTTGATGTGTTTACCGATCACAAAAGTCTCCAATATGTGTTTACCGAGAAGGATTTGAATCTCCGACAAAGAAGGTGGTTAGAATTGTTGAAAGATTATGACATGAGTGTCCTCTATCACCCCGGCAAGGCCAATGTGTTTACGGATGCTCTAAGTTGTACGACTATGGGTAGTGTGTCTCACGTAGATGAAGCCCAGAAAGATCAAGTCAAAGATCTTCATAGGTTGGCCAGGTTGGGTGTGAGGTTGGAAGATTATCCGAATGGGGGTATGACGGTTCGGCATAACTCCGAGTCATCTTTGGTTGTTGAGGTGAAGTCCAAACAACACCTTGATCAACTATTGATGGAATTGAAATAGTCGGTCCTTGGTAAGATAACTAAATCATTCTCCTTGGGGGGATGGTGTTTTGAGGTATCAAGGGAGATTGTGTGTTCCCAAGAAATATGGGTTGAGGGAACAGATCCTTGAGAAAGACCATGGGTCCCGCTACTCCATTAATCCGGTGCCACAAAGATGTACCATGACCTTAAGGAAACTTATTGGTGGGAAGGTTTTAAGAAAGACATAGCGGAACTTGTTGCTAAGTGTCCAAATTACCAACAAGTGAAGGCGGAACATCTAAAGTCGGGTGGCTTACTACACGAAATCCAAATTCCTACTTGGAAGTGGGAAGACATCAATATAGATTTTGTGGTAGATTTGCCTAAGACCCCAAAACAATATGATTCCGTATGGCTGGTGGATTATAGGTTGACCAAGTCCGCTCACTTTATTCCCGTCAAGTCTACTTATTTGGCAGAATATTATGCTAATATCTTCATAGATGAGATTGTGTGTCTCCATGGCATTCTGTTATCCATCATATCTGATAGGGGTGCACAATTCACATCTAGGTTTTGGAGGTCATTTCATGAAGGGTTGGGTACTAACGTGAAATTGAGTACCGCTTTTCATCCCCAAACGGATGGTCAAGCAGAACGTACTACTCAAACCCTTTATGATATTCTTAGAGCTTGTGTCATCGATTTCAAAGGGAGTGGGATAAGCACTTGCCTTTGGTAGAGTTTGCTTACAATAATAGTTTCCATTCATCCATTTTCATGGATCCCTATGAAGCCTTGTATGGTAGGAGGTGTAGGTCTCATATTGGGTGGTTTGAAGTCGGTGAGTCTTCGATTCTTGGTCCCAATTTGATTTATAAAACTTTGGAAAAAGTTCATATTATAAGAAATCTCTTGCAAACGGCCTATAGTCAGCAAAAGTCTTATGCCGATCATAGGAGGAGGGATCTTGAGTTTGAAGAAGGTGATAAGGTGTATTTAAAAATTTCACCCATGAAGGAGGTTGTAAGATTTGGCAAGAAAGGGAAGTTAAGTCCTCGTTATGTGGGTCCCTATGAAATCTTGCAAAAGGTTGGTAAGGTTGCCTATGAGTTGAGGTTGCCTAGTGAATTGGCTTCGGTTCATCTGGTTTTCCATGTTTCAATGCTTAAGAAGTATGTCGGTGATCCCGAATACATTCTTCCTATTGAGGGTCTTGGTGTCAAGGATAATCTCTCCTATGAGGAGGTCCCGGTTCAAATTCTTGATAGGCAAGTAAAAAGGCTGAGGAAAAAAGAGGTGGTTTCCGTAAAAGTGTTATGGAAAAATCACCTAGTTGAGGGTGCAACATGGGAGGCCGAGGCCGACATGAAGTCCCGTTACCCTCATTTTTTTTATAATTAAGGTTAGTCATTCTTTTTAATAATATAAATATGACTAGAAATTGAAGTTTCTTGATGATTGGGTGATGTTTTGCAAAATGTGCATTTTTGAATACTTCACAGTAAAGTTACACTGATATGTGCCTATGAACTTGAAATTCTTGCTTTGGCTTGTTTTGAGTTATGTAGTTCATTTTGACATGGTGAGTCTTTATAAAATAATGTATGGCAAGTTGATAAGTTGAACTTGATTCTAATTGACTCACGTATATCATGTTGAGATCTTATTGTTGTTGTGAGAAGGAAATATCTCATGAAGTAATGTTTGAGTCAAATATTTGGTAATTAAAGTTTTGAATTGCCTGATTGAAATGATATGTCTTATGTTGTATTGCATTAATGTGGGTTGGTCTGCTAGTCTTGAGTCTATTCCTTCCTTCAAAAGAATTTTAGTGTCATTCGGGATGAATGTTCCTAAGAGGGGGATAATGTAACACTTCGAAAATCCAAGACGTGTCGTAAAGCCTAGCATAGGTGTCATGAAGTCTAGACACTATTTTTAAGGTTATTTTTAATGAATATAGGTCATTTAGGATGTTTAGAAACCAAAACATCCAAGAACGTCCTTGACGTTCGTAAATTGGTTCAAAGAGGTACTAGCGATCCTTAGCCTATTTGACTAGTTTTTAAGAGTCGAAAATTAATGAAATTTAGAGAATAATGTGTGTGAAACGTGTTAAAGATGTTCCATGGTTGAAACGTCTGGGTACAACTCCCCAAGGACCAACCAAGGGTCCTTGACGAGGACCCTTGCAAGTTGATGTCAACACTGTCTAGGCAGTGTGCATAGACGAGATGCAGGCCACGGCTCGTGTGTGGATAAATGTGGCGTCGATTCCAGAAGTCTTCCCATACTTAGACAAAATGGGAAAGCCCTCGCCTGCACAAGTCTCTGACCAAGACGACGGTTGTGCAGGTGGAGGGGGGACCAACCGTCGACTCACAGACGGCCCGTCGACGGGGTTCCGTCTGTGAGGGTCCATTTTGCAGCACAATTTAGGTTAAGTCCAATTAAAATATTTAAGGGGTTTAGGGGTTATTTAGGGATTAAAGGAAGATTAATTAACTAATTAAACCCCCCATATAAAGACCCCAACCCTCATTAGTCTAAACACAACTCACAAAATAAACTCTCTTCCTTCTCTCTTCTTTCTCTCTCTATTGCAGGACTTCATTGAAGACTAAGTCAAGGAAGGGTTTTGGGGGCTGGAAAGGGACGATTTCATCTTTTAATCCTTGTCAAAAAGTTAAGGTATTGGATCTATTCACCTTTGAGACCTCTTTCATCATAGGTTTCATTCAAAGTATTTCCAAAACTTGAGTTTCCAAATGGGTTTCATTTAATCTCGAAATTGAAGTTATGAATTGAGTTGTTGATGATTTATTTAGGTTATATTGAATATATTAACATGTATTTTAACTTGATTAGATAATTGTTGATGTTTTGGTCTAAATTGAAGAACATGATCCTCAACCCCTAACCCTAGGTTGTGATCTTGACTTCTATTGTAGATTGTTCATTCAATTAACTTGGATAAGGGTTGAATTACTATTAGATGATGTTGTTATGATAATTAAGAATGAATTAGGATGATGTGTAGTCTTTCATGCTAGTTCTTGATAAGTGATCTAGGGTATGATTGATTGACTTAATCTTAAGCTTTGATCAATTATCGAATTGTGATGTAGTGATCCTTCTAGCCTTGTGATTATATTGGTTATTGAATCATGGTAATTTGATGACCTAATTAAGTTGGACTAAGGGTTGAGGGTAAGACCTTGATGCTGAATTGTTAAGGAGACTTGGTAAGTCTTATGATCCCTATACTTTTACTTCATTTTATGGTGAATTGTGATTAAGCCATGATGTTGTATTGGAGTGTGCCTTTATTAGGTTTGATAGGGTGGTAGGATGTTGAATTGAAATTTCTTGTCTATGGTTGTAAGGTTGATTAAGGTGAAAGGTTATGAGGGTGTAGATACTACCAATGTGTCTTATTACGAATGAACATGTAAATGTGTTGACCTTACTTATATGGATTGTAATGAGAAGACTATATTCATGCAATTCATGTTGAGCTATGATGATGATGATTATACAAGGGCTAGACCCTATGACCTAAACTAAGTTATGATTGATAAATAAAGACATTAAAGACATTTCAAGAAGGGAATTATCTTAGCACCAAGTGATCTTGTGTGTGAGGGGGTGACACTTTCCCACATAGGGAGGGTAGGGTTCACTACGGTCCTCACGGGGTGGATAGACTCATGACCTAAATAGGGTGTAGAGTGATGTTTCCAAGACGGTCCCAAGTTCCTTAACTATGTTGCAACCATAGGAATACTAGCTATTGGATCCACCTAGATGCTACGTTTCTTGTTAGGTTCTATCTTGGCCGGTAGACCACCTTACATCGGTGTAAGGTTTTACAACACCGGATTCCACACTTAGCTCATGTGGTCTATGTCGGTTAAGGCGAGTTTTCCCTAAACTAAAATGAGGTAATGATGCAAAAACTAACTAAAGTAACTTGAGGGGTTTGACTTAGCTTAGGTAGGAGTATGGGACTCTACGTATGCCTTGCACAAGTTTGCCTTGATAGGAACTTTAAGAGGTTAATATTATGTATGTATATGATGATAAATGCAAATGATCTTATATGATGATTATGATGCCTATGAACGTGTAATTGGTTTTTATTGCTAAAGTATGAACCTTTGTGTACTTGGAAGCTATCTTATGTGAAGTGGGTTACTATTTATGGTTCTTATTGGGTTACTCTATTGAGTAATGTTATGGGGCTTTGCTTGATCATTGCACTTGTTGACTTTATGAGGATTTATGATTAGTTGTCTTGATTTGCTACTTTCATGATGAACTCTTATTCATACTTGTGATGTTATTACTTGGTGATAGAGTTATATTATATTATGGGTTCAAGTATGTTAATATGCATATAGTTTGCTTTGACTTTTTGAACATGTCTAAATGATTGGTATGGTTTGTTTGATTGTGCATAAACCTTAAAGAGGTAAACTGGCATGATTTAACTAAATGTCCCTTTTTAGCATGCTTTGTTGTTATATGTGCATATGGTATCATACTTAGTACATGTGTCGTACTAACCCCATTTTCTCCCTTTTTCCCAAATATTTTAGGTTACGGTCGTTGAAGGCTCATTCGAGACTACTTGAAGGAGACTTGGATATTCTCTACCATCCAAGTGGGTAGGTCCTCACTTTACGAGGGCGATGCCGATATCTAGTCATCCTATACAGTACTATATCATCTATAAGTCATCCTATACACTACTATACATCATCAATATAACAATCGCAAACTCATATAGTCAAATAGGAATAACCATGCATCAACTCTAAAACTACACACACAAGGACATAGTCATAGTCTAACATGATCACCTAATGTCAATTGAAGAACACATACTTTCACATTATTCACAAGTAGATTAATATGATCATACTTCACATAAATAAACTACACAATTCATCATAGTATATCAAGTAGTTGCCGACAAGGCCATGATCATCATAATACATAAAGTAACGCCGACGAGGCCACACCATTTGCAAGTTAAAGACATAGCACCGCCAGCATAAGTGGACCATACGAATCTCAAAATAATTAAAGAGCTACATTACATAAAACAAAGAGAATTAGGGCAGAATACCACCAATCCATTCTCACCACTTCAATCCATAGCTAAACTATCCATTGCAATGCCAAAAGCCCTTACCCATGGCCATGATCATCAATTCAATGCAAAAACTGTAATACTCAATGAAAATAGGTCAATTCAATATGGATTTATCAATCTAAGACAACCTAGACATCAATTCAATACAATTCTTACATCAATCAATAGCCCAATGAAAACTACACTAGAAGTCATAAACATTAAGACAATATCAATTAAGCCATAAAGTAGTCAAAAACTAGGGTTCATAAATTACATGGGTTCATAGGTTAATTATGTTAAAACTATCTAATTAACAACAATATAATCAATATACAATGATCTAAAACCTTTTATGCAAAAAAATCATTGATAGATCATAAAATTGGACAAGTTCATCTTTAGAAAACATAGAAATCTCTTTGAATTTTGAGATCCCTGATGAATAGAGTTTCAAGGATAAAAATCTTACCTCAATGATGTTAAACCACGTAATTGATGAAGAATCACCAATCAAAACTCCAATCTAAGCTCTTCCTTGAGTTTTTGCTCCAATGGAGTTCTAGTGAATTTCTTAGACATTTTGGGTTTTTGATTTGGAAGAATGAATTCATCTAGGTATTTAGGACTTATAAACCCACTAAAAGTACCTATAATACCCTTATGAAACCTTCCAAACTCTTATTTGGACTTTGGGTGAATTTACCAATTCACCCCTGCAACTTAGAGTGAACTGAGAAATTGCAGGCCTCACCAACGATTGGCCATCGATGGACCGTTTATCCACAAATGGACCATCCTGGCTGGCTGTCGTTTAGTTAGGGGACTGTCCATTGGGGAGATTGAATCCCTAGGCTAAGTCTTGACCAACGGCCACCAACGAAGGGGCGTCGACCAGCCTACTGGACGTCGACCAGCCTACTGGACGTCGATCGCCTCAGTCGATTGGGCCTGGTCTTGACAGTTTTTGGCTTAATGAAGGGTCCTTCTTCGAGGATCCTTGGTTGGTCCTTGGGGATGTTTTACCGGATGTTTCCAACCCGAATATGATCATATACGAGTTTAGGACCTCCCACATCAATTTCATCAAAAAACAGACATATAAAACTCGACGAAACAAGCTAAGACACATAAGGTCGTTGAAAGGTAAACCTTTCGAATGTCATGGACGTTCTTGGATGTTTGACCTCCAAACTTCATGAAACATGACACACTGCCTATAAACAATATAATAACTCATATAAAGACCTCATAAGCGCATAACACACTCATATAACAACATAAACACTTATGAGGAACATAGGTGACTAGTCGTCCCTTGACGTTTCACTTCCAATTCACCTAATACTTTAGACCTTATACACTCATGAAAAGCATATTAGGATCTAGTTTAACCTAAGTCGTTTTAGAGGTATTACAATCTCCCCACTTGGACAACATTCGTCCTCCAATGACACCTGCCACTCTCCGAACACTTCCAAGAATAGAGATTCAACTAGCAGCTCATAACCATACCACATAACACATTACACAATATAAACATCTAAAAGAAACATGAATTTCATATAATCAAGAGACTCACAACACAACAAGAAACTAGCAGCACTTCTACAACTCAGCATGTCATAAGACTCACATCCTTCACTCCAAATAGCAAAAACTTCTTCTATACTCATTAACATGCTCATATACATCATTTCTAACCACATTACAAAAAAATTCAACCAAAGAATGAATTTGTCAATTTTGCAAAATCTTCACAGTAAACTGCCAATGCTACACTGATCATGATTCAAAAATCCAAAAATGCACTTTTAGGCAATTCATGATGGAAATATGCTAATATGCAAGATGAAATCATATAAACACATTTTACAACATAATCATAACTTCATGATATACAGAATGCAAGGAATCAATTAAATTCAATTTCAACACGACTCCTAAACACCATGCACATGTAACATGCACATCTATTAACCATACTCCCCCACTTAGAAAGAACTCATAACACTAAAGAGAGAAATAAAAGAACTTACCATCATCATAATAACCCTCATCCGATTTTGCTCCTCTAGTCCGGAGTGCATAGAAACACCTCTTCTTTGGAGCATCATCATTTGGAACATTCGGAGCAACTTGCTTACCATATCTAGTAGGACAATACCTCACTTTGTGTCCATCATTACGACATCCAAAACAACCTCCGCGACCCAATAGGCATTCCCCATAGTTCCTCTTTCCACAAATAGCTCATGTAAGCTTCCCATTTTGAGAAGCACTTCCTTTCTCAAATTTCACATTAGCACTCCTAGGTTCTTCTTGACTTGAAATCTTCTTCTTGAACCTAGGTTGACTTTGATCACTTGAACCATTTCTTTTCAAGTTTCTAGCAATCCTACCAAGTTTAGACTCCTCAACTTATTGAGCATAAACCATAAGTCTATCTAGGGTCATATCATCATGGAGCATGGTCGTACGACATTCTTATCTCACTAGGTCGGCGACCCCGGTCACAAACTAACTCATCTCATCCCTAGGGTTAGACACTAAGAATGGGGATATCTAGACGACATATATAACTTCAAAGAGTATTCCTCAACACTCATATTGCCTTGCTTGAGATTGATAAACTCCTCAACATTCACCTCCCTCCTCTCACGGGGAAAGTACTTTCCTAGAAAAGCTTCTTTAAATTCTTCCCACTCAATAGGACCCAACTCAACCTGCCTTTTATCTTTCCATTGGGTGTACCACACTTGAACAACCACCCTCAATTCATACGAATCTAACTCCGCCTTCTCCCTAGAAGTCACCCCCATGGCACTCAACACCTTATACACACAATCTAGAAACACTTGGGGATCCTCTCCCACCATAGAGCCAAGAAAGATAGGAGGATTCATTCTCACAAAATCTCTCAATCTAGATGTCATAGTTATCTCCACAACAATCACTCTAGGCTCAATACCAATATTCACATGGATAGTCAAAGCTCGGGATAAAGTGAGTAAAGCCTCTCTAATCTCCCCATTAGTCATTTCCGGGGGAACCACCGGAATATCATTACCTCCACCCATAATAGGGACTTGATCACCTTGAGAACCTTGAGCATCTTGAGGAACTTTCTCAACTTGAGGAGGAATCTCCTCATTCTCCCTTCCCTCTTCCAATCTTCTAGCGGCCATCCTTCTAGTTTTCATCTTGCTATAAACACAAGGAAAACCATAAGAAAAGAGTACTCATAACTTTTACTATACGGCGCGACATAGGAGTAGAAAAGACGGGAAAATCTATAGTCCTATAGCCTCTCGCCCATAGATGTGTCGCAACTTACACCGATGGTCAAGACTCTACTAGTCGTGACTTTATGAGACTTTTGGATTCCTAAGACCACTTTAATAATCTATGCTCTGATACCACGTTTGTTATATACCGAGAGAACACCCTATAAGTTAGGGCACTATCGGAGTACGACGCGGCATACTTGACCTCTCGGAGGTGTTGTACAAGCCCTTTCGTAATATTCATCACATATACATATCTGAAAAGTAGTGCGAAATTAAAACTTTGCATAACATTAGAATAGTCTTGAAAAATCTCTTTTATATAAAAATCATAGGAAATACTAAGTCTCATTTCATCAAATCCTCAACGCAAGAGTACTTGGGACAAGGCCCATACAATAGAAATATAGTACTACTAAGTCTATTACAATTCTTCAATAAAAGAGAACAAAAACATCTATGTCATCGAGTTAAATGAGGACATACTTCAACTTGCTTGAAAGATCCTATAATCCAAGCTTCGCTCCCAAAAGCACCTTCACCTATGAATCACTGTAGAGATAGTTAAAAGCATGAAATTAGTACAAACACATGTACTAAGTATGACATAATGCATAAAAATCATGAAAACGGACATTTATTGGAAATATGCATCTTTTTTACTTAAATATCATATTACAAGCATAAGAACAACATTTAACACCTTAGAAACACATAAGATAACACATAAACATATATTCACATTTTAAAGGAACCTTTACAGTAAGCTAATTCACTCTTACTGTGAATTCCTTCACTGTTAAAGAGAAATTCCTCAACTTCACATTGGACACTTTCTAGCATGCAATCTTCTCACTAAAATCTATCGTAAGACTCACTTAAGTAACACAAAGAGAGAACGCCCATACACCCTCTCTAGGAACACCTAAATGATCATTAAGACCACCTATAATGATACACACACTTACAATACACCAAAAACACAAACATGAGATCCTCTTACAAAAAGTGATTCTATGGTTCACTTGAGTGAGTTGTGAAGTGACCGCCCATACAATCACTTCAAACACTCTTAAAAGATCTGTTAGATTACCTAGGATAAGATCATTCTCACTTAATACAACAACATACATGTAATATGACAATTCTCCTTCAAATGGTTATCAAAATACTTACTCAAGTAAATCAAGAAGAGAATGTCCATGCTTGACCACTTCAATATTACCTAAGTAATCTTTAAGACTACCTAAGTTTTGATTATGCCTACTTAATGAACCAACTTCCCTAACTAGAGTCATTCTTAAGACATATGTAGGTATGATTCGAAGTTACCATTCCTATTCCCCCTTCACACCTTAACTAGACAACCCTTAACTACTCTAGATAAGTACTTATTCATTTAACATGCTTCCTAACTTAAGTCATTACATTAAATAGTTCATTTAATAGAAATTCATCACATATAAGGGCACTCATGTAATGGTCTTGGAGAATACCTAGGGACTCTCACTAGCATCTTCAAAGCCTATTGTGCAATGTCTAGATAGCGTCCTATTCCACCACCTAAACTTCGTAGAACTTCTCCAATACTAGTAGGTATCCCATATGATTAGATTAAGCAATAACCAAAATAGACCATGGTAGCTAAGCATGGAATCCGGAGTGGTAACCTACTCTGATGGAGGGTGTTCTACTTATCAATAGTAGAACTTGGACACATCCCATGTAGGCACATCGTTAAGGAATATGAAGTGTTTCTTTGTACTCTAGTCTCATCTTTCACTAGAGCTACTTCCCAAACCATACTCATTCGGTGCTAGCCTTTATTCTCATAGAGTAATTCACATTAAGGATCACATTAAGAGGTTCTATTTCTAGTTCATAACCCAATCACATTCACCCTACAAAAGAGGTCCCCTAATGATGCTTTTCGATGGCGAATATGATATCTTAATGACTTTCCTAAGGATGATTTCATGTCGTTCCATCCAACCAACCCTAAGTCCACCATTCATACAAGAAGGATACTATTATGGCTTTCGACTTCAAGGATCATAACCTTACCACTAGGTTGAAGGCTCCACATAAAGGACATTCTTAGTAACATTAAAGGTCTCATGTAATTCATATATAAAAGACTAAGAGGCTTTATCATCCTAATTCAAGACATCTCATATTCAAATTCATACATGTATCAAGTAAGGGACACAAGTCTACCACACGAGACACACCAAGACTTCACTTGATCACATTTAGCATGTCATTCTAGAAGCAGATAGGAATAACCATTATCATCTATAAGTCATCCTATACACTAATATAACATCATCAATATAACCATCCGAGACTCATATAGTCAAATAGGAATAATCATGCATCAACTCTAAGACTACCACACACGGACATGGTCATCGTCTAACATGATCACCTAATCTCAATATAAGAACACATACTTTAAAATTATTCACAAGTAGATGAATATGATCATACTTCACATAAATCAACTACACAAATCATCATAGTATCTCAAGTTGTTGCCGACAATGCAATGATCATCATACTACATAAAGTAACGCCGATGAGACCACATCATTTGCAAATAAGGCACATAACACCGCCACCATAAGTGTACCATACCAATAACAACATAATTCAAGCGCTACATTACATAAAATAAAGACAATTAGGGCAGCGTACGACCAATCCATTCTCACCATTTTAATCCATAGATAAACCATCCAATACCATAGCCCTGACCCATTACCATGATCATCAATTTAATGCAAAAACTATAATACTCAATGAACCTAGGTAAATTCAATATAGATTTATCAATCTAAGAAAACCTAGACATCAATTCAATACAATTCTTACATCAATCAATAGCCCAATGAAAACTACACTAGAATTTATAAACATTAACACAATATCAATTAACCCATAAAGTAGTCAAAAACTAGGGTTCATGAATTACATGGGTTCAAAGATTAGTTATTTTAAAACCATCTAATTAACAATAATATAATCAATATACAATATTTTAAAACCTTTAATGCAAGTACCCACAGATAAATTAGGTATGGTCATTTTCAGTTCGTAGTCATGTCTTTTTGTCTAACCAATGCCCCGGCGGCGTTCATGGACCTAATGAATAGGGTGTTCCGAGACTTCCTTGACTCCTTTGTGATTGTCGTTATTGATGATATTTTGGTGTACTCCAAGAGTGAAGATTAACATATGAATCATTATGGTGTAGTGTTGCAAGTTCTTATTGAACACCAACTATTTTCCAAGTATAGCAAATGTGAGTTTTGGTTGAGATCGGTAGCGTTTATTGGTCATATTATCTCAAGTGAGTGTATATAGGTGCATTATAAGAAAACCTAGGTGGTTAAGAATTGTCCTAGACTATTGACACGAATCGACAATAGAAGTTGGGTTTAGTCGGGTACTATAGGAGGTTTGTGAATGGGTTTGCGTCCATTGAGTCTCCTTTGACTGCCTTGACCCAGAAGTGTGTTAAATTTGAGTAGTTAGAGGCATGTTAAAGAAGCTTCCAAATATTGAAAGATAGGCTTACCTCCGCTCTGGTAATGACTTTACCAAAGTGTACCACGATTTTTGTGGTATATTGTGATGCATCCTGAGTAGGCTTGGGTTGTGTCCTTATGACACATGGGCAGGTAGTAACATATGCCTCTAGACAACTTAAGGTTCATGACAAGAATTACCCAACTCATGTTCTTGAACTAGCGGCTGTAGTGTTTGCTTTGAAAATATGGAGACATTACTTGTATGGTGTTCATGTAGATGTATTTACAGATAATAAAAGTCTTCAATATGTATTCACTCAAAAGGAGTTGAATCTCCGACAAATAGGATGGTTGGAATTATTGAAAGATTACGGCATGAGTGTTCCCTACCACCCCGGAAAGGCCAATGTAGTTGCGGATGCTTTAAGTCGTATGACCATGGAAGTGTGTATCATGTTGAGGTGGGTAAAAAATACTTAGTGAAAGATGTTGATTGGTTTGCTCGGTTGGAAGAATCTCCAAATGATGGGTTTTTGACCCACCATAACTCCGAATCATCTTTAGTCGTTGAGGTGAAGTCTAAGCAACATCTTGATCCTTTATTGATGGAGTTGAAGGAATTTCATGGCAAGTTTAATGAGTCATTCTCCTAAGGGGGGGATGGTGTACTTAGGTACAAGGGAAGATTGTGTGTACCGGATGTGGATAATTTGAGGAATTGAATTTTAGAAAAAGCTCATAGTTCCCGATATTCTATACATTCGGGTGCCACCAAAATGTACTGTGATCTTCAAGAGGTCTATTGGTTGGACGATTTAAAAAGGGACATACCGGAGTTTGTGGATAAGTGTCCAAATTGCCAACAAGTTAAGGCCGAGCAAAAAAGGTCAGGTGGTTTGACTCAAGTATGAACGTTCCTACTTGGAAGTTGGAAGAAATTAATATGGACATTGTTGTAGGGTTTCCTCGAACCCGGAGGCAAAATGACTCAATTTGGGTTATTGTGGATAGATTAACAAAATCCGCTCACTTTATCCCCGTCAAGTCTACTTATTCGGCGGAGGACTATGCAAGCATATACCTTAATGAGATAGTGAGCCTACATCAGATCCCTTTGTCCATCATTTTGGATAGAGGTAACCAATTAACTTCTCATTTTTGGAGGTCTTTTTGAAAAGGGTTGGGTACTCAAGTGAAGCTTAGCACTGCTTTTCATCCCCAAACGGATGGTCAAACGAAGTGTACTATTCAAACCCTAGAATACATGTTATGATAGATTTCAAAGGCAATTGGGATAATCACCTACTATTAATTGAGTTCTCCTATAATAATAGCTAACATTTGAGTATTTCAATGGCACCTTTTGAAGCACTCTATGGTAGGCAATGTAGATCTCCGGTTGGGTGGTTCGAGGTTTGTGAGTCATCACTACTTGGTCACAAAATAATCTATGAAGCCTTAGACAAGGTTCGAATTACAAGGGATCGGTTAAAAACACCCTATTGTCGTCAAAAGTCCTATGCCGACAATAGAAGAATATATCTAGAATTTGAAAAAGGGGATAAGGTGTACTTGAAAATTTCACCTAAGAAAGGGGTGATGAGATTCGGCAAAAAGGGGAAGCTAAGTCCCCGGTATGTGAGTCCTTTTGAAATAGTTCAATGGGTCGAAAAGGTTGCATATGAGTTAAGACTACCTAGTGAAATAGGTTCGGTTAATCCGGTATTTCACGTCTACATGTTAAAGAAGTGTATTGGTGATCCCGTCTCCATCATCCCCATTGAAGGGTTAGGTGTGGATGAGAGTCTTTCCTATGAAGAGGTGCTCGTGGAAATTCTAGATGGCAAATTAAAGATGTTGAGGAAAAATGAGGTGGTCTCCGTAAAAGTCCTATGGAGAAATCACCTTGTTGAGGGAGCAACACGAGAGGCAGAGGCCGACATGAAGTTCCGTTATCCTCACCTCTTTCCTCAAAATTTTAGCCAAGGTTGAGGTTAGTAATCATCCTAAAGTTAAATAATGAATAATGTTGAAATTTTGTCTTGATTTGTTAAGATGTGCATAATTATTGTAAAGGTTCATGCTAAAATGATTTTTCTTGTATATATGCTTTTTTGATTAACTTGCACTTATTTGTGATCTTGTGTATAATTGCTTTTATGAAATTATATTGAGAATGTTAATGAGACTTGAAAATAAGTGTTCCTAAGTGACTCTTGATGTTATGTTGAGATCATGTGGATGTTGAGAAGGTAGATCCTCATGTTATGACATTTAGCTCTTATATGAAGTAAATTGTGATTTGAGTTGCTATGTGTAAATGTCATGTTTATGTATTAAATGGAGTTATGAAGTACTCCTACGAGTTTTGACTCATGAAGATTTTATGTTGTTTGTTTTTTTGGTTGGGGTGCTAGTATTGTGTCTATCCTCTCCCTACAAAAATATTTCAGTGTCATTGAGGGACGAATGTTCCTAAGGGGGGATAATATAACACTTCGAAAGTTCGTGACTTAGACTAGAGCCTCACGATGGACCAAACCTTTAAACACTTTTTCTAAGACTAAAATAATGTATTGAAACAAAGTGGGAAGTATTAGAGCTTAAACGTCAAGGGACGACCATAACGTACGGAAACTAGTGCAATTGAACTAGTAAAACGTCCTTAGGTTTCGTGAAGGTTTAGGTGGGTCACATGAAATCTAAAACTCGTTAAAATACTTTAAATAGGTAAAATGAGGTATACAGGGTCGAAACATCCAGGTCCAACCCACCAAGGATTGCCCTAGGGGTCCACGAAGGGACCCCACCTTTGGCCAAGTAGGCTTTTAAAAGGCAGGAAGTAATTGCACTAGCAGGGAACCTGTCCGCGTCGCGTACTTGGTGCACTCCTAGGCCAAAAACCTGGTCTGAAAAGCATACACGTCACGGATTCTTCTGCTTAAAAATTAAATTCGGAAATCATGCGGGAAAAGCTCCACGACGCAGACTTGTCCCCGACAAAAATGTGAAATTTAGAACCCAAGTTTGACTTCATTAAAAGGTCAACTCAAGTGAGGGGTCTTTTTTGTATTTTAAGGGAGGGTTATATATTGGTTTTAAATAAGATTTTCACCACAGTTTCCCACTCAAATCTAATCTCCAAATTAGAAACCCAAAAGCTGTAACCTCTCTCTATTTTCTCTCTCTATTCAACCTCCATTGAAGAAACTTTGTATCTTGAAGAAGAAGACCTAATTCCCATGTTTTTATAACTCAAATTGGAGGATAAATTCTTGATTAAGATATGATTTCTTTCACTCTTGGGATTCCTTTCCCCAAGAGGTCCTTTCAAAGAGATTTTCAAACTTTCCCAAACAAGGGTTTTCTCTACATATAGGTCTTCTTGGAAAAACAAAATTAGGAATCAATTGTGATGAATTATGGTCAATTAATGTTGTTTAAGAATATATTCATGGTTAATTCTTGTTGTTCACTAAAGATTCCCATGGACCTATGTCATTCCCCAATTTCATGATAATGTTGAATTGATATGGTGAATTGTGAAGAGGATGAATATGTTAATTGACTACATTGATGTGTATTATGTAATTACTTCTTGAATTTACTTAATTATGCATTGGCTATGTATTCTTTTGAAATTGAAGTATGGAGGCAATAAAAGGGCAAGAAGGTATCAAGGTTGATTCTTCTTGAATTCAATTATGAAGTATGAGTTACTTAAATTGTAATGCTTCTATGTGTAAAGTGTGGGTGTGATGTTGATAGCAAGTATTCCTCATCCTTAACCCTAGACTATTGAATTGGTCATTAAGTATGCAAGTATGTTATGGAATATATATTATATCATTGAAAGTAGTTTCTCATGATTAAAATAAAGTGTTGAGTGAAAGGCTTACTCACTTGTATATGGGTTTGAAAGTGAAAGGATAGTTCTCAATTATGAATACCTATGAATACCTATGAGCTATTATGATGAGATGTTCACATAGGGGTTTAGAAGAGACTAATGTGATCTTGTATGATGAGTATGATGATTTCTAAAAGGAATACATGATTAGAATCAAAAGGACATGTAAATGAGATGGAGGTCTCACGTTTAGAATGTCCGGCCTCCCACATGGGTTTTTCAACGTTTAGAAAGTCCGGATTCCCAGGATATGTTTTGTCTCATGAGATGGAAATATCCACGTTAGTAAGTCAAGGTTTCTAGTAACAATTTCCTTGACCCTTAACTATGTGCCGACATAGGACAATACCTTAGTGGATCCACCTAGATAGCTATGTAAGATTGGTTAAACCTTAGGAATGTGTTAACCCTCTCTTTTCGGTGTGGGAGGAGAACAACGGATTCCATGTAGCTGATATGGTTTTATGTCGGTTATTGCACTATCTTCCATAATGTAATATGGTAAATGAATAAGTCAAGTATATGAACTATTATTAGTGCTTGTCTTAAAGGTTACTATACAAGGGTGAGGGAGGGTATAGGACTTCTCGTACTCATTGCAAATGTGGGATCTTAAGGGATGGTCTTTATCGTGTTCTTGTATGAGTAGGTTGATTTAATGTTATCTAAGTCAAGTTATATATGAACTTTTGAATTAATGATGTTATGATAAAGTATGAGATGTTGTTGTATGCATGTAATAAGTGACTTAATGTGATGCTTAGCTCTATATAGGGTTATGGGGTTCTATTCTTAGCATTGCACAAGTATTGTTTTTGGTTGCTTATGTTTTGGGTTAACACCATGTTGGGTTGACATATAATGTTCCATATATGTGCATGTTGAGTTATTGAACATAAAGCGTGGTTTTGATTAAATTGTGCCTATTCTCATGCATTGATGAATATATGCATAGGAACCATACTTAGTACATGTGTTTTGTACTAAACAATATTTCTTCCTGTAACATCCGGGGAGCACCCCTTAGACGTAACCGGCTTCATCATCCTCGGGGAGGATTTAGACTAGCCTTTTAGCATTCATTATAACAAATCATAGGTTAAATTGGGGGAAATTTAAAACTTCTCATCTACACGTACATAATGAGGTTTACATAGACCTCTCTCTTAGACATAATATATACATAGGGAGTTTAAAGTCACATCTGGGGAGCACCCCTTAGAAGTAACCGGTGTCGTCATCCTCGAAGAGGACTAAGACTAACCTCTTAGCATTCGTCACTACATTTCATAGGTTAAAAAGTGCGGAAAATTAAAATTTTAGTCTACATCTACTTCATGAGGTTGACTTAGACCTCTCGCTTACACATAATATATTTATATCAAGTATACATAGACTCCTCGTATAAGAAGATTACATAGTCTTCTACTTTTATGCTACATATAGACAATACACATAATATAGTCTTTAAAAAGGGATGTCTCATATTAAATTATATAAATGGACTAGAACAATAGGAGCATAGCCCTTACATAAATTTAAAAGTGTCACTTAGGTCTTAAAACAATGTCTTGAAACAACATGAGTGAAACGAGCGTCTTTAGAATATAACAAAGTAACATAGGTAGAGTGATAGAAAGTGTAAGACCACCAAAATTTATTTATGGTTTATAGAGCCTCACTTGTTCCTATAAGATTTTTAACATGTTAATTAAGTGTTTTAAAGTATGCTTGGGTGATTTGAAGTCATTTGGAAGTCAAACGTCAAGGGGCGACCAAGACGTTCGACGACTAGTCACCTATGGGGCCTTATGTCTTTTTATCTGCTTATGTGTGTGTAATTATCTTATGAGGTTATTCAATGATTAATAATTATGTTTATAAGCATTGTATGGAGTTTCATGAAGTTTGGAGGTCAAACGTCCAAAAAAGTCTAAGACATTCCAAAGTTAGCCCTTGAGACACTTAAGTGTGTCTTGAGTGTGCCTTGCATGTTTGGGTGTGTTTTACGTGTTCATTTTGGGTGAAACTTGCATGGAATGTATTCAACATGTTAAGGTGTTTAATTACGTTGGAAACGTCCGGGTATGACTTCCCAAGGGCCCCGTAAGAGGCCCTCAAAGAAGGACCCAAAGGTTGTCGAGACACTTCATGGGCAGTGTCAATCGACTGAACCAAACGACACCCCGTTTATTGACAAACAGACCATTGGTGGTGAAGTCGTTGATCAAAACTTATCCTGGTGAAGGCTCATCCAAATAACAGACCAAGACCCAATCGACGGAAGCCACAGACGGTCCATCGATGGACCTACTGGGCGTCGATGGTGGCCGTTGTTGCAGGCTTCAACAGGGTGCCTAGCGACTATTTTACTTAAGGGGTGAATGGGAAATTCATCCCACGTCCTAACCGGACCCTACTTTTTTTTTTTTGATGTATTTAAGTGATAAAAACGTGATCAACCCATTCCCAATTCATTCTACAAAAATTACACTTTCCCTCCAAAACAATTTCTCTCTAGAAACCTCCAGTGAAGGTGAATCTCAAGAACAGCTTGGAGCTTGGATTCCCATGGATTCTTCATCAAGTTTTAGAGGTTTTCTTCAAGATAAAGGTATGGTGATACTTTATCTCTATTTATCCTTCCATCTAAAGAGTTAATCTCAAAGTTTTCAAACATAAAATATTGCAATCTCTTCTTCTTCAATCTAGCCATGTGTTCTTTCTCAAAAACATTTTTAAAGGCTTCCTAATGATGAATTGAAATTAACATGTTGATTATAACGTTAATTTTAATCCAATTGCATGATGAACCCATTCTCCCTTCAAAGTCTCGATTTAGCCTATGTGTGCGCTTTGTGAGCTTGAATGTATATCGATAGAATCATGATTCTAGTACGTTGAAGTGCTTATATCTACTTCGTAGTATGTGTATTGATGGTGAATTGTTGATGATTTACCATGATCATGAAGGTTTGAAGGTTTAAACAAGGCTAGGCTATAATGTAGTATTTTGTGATCTTGATGCTAGCATTCTTATTGTGAGATTCAATTATGTCAAGTTGATGGTTAGATATTGCCCATGATACCATGTGATGATGAATTATGTATTGTTTTTCCAATATGGATCGAGTATTAAAGAATTTTTCACTATTGTCCTATTGATTGTTAAAGCATGCTATTCACTGTAATATCAATTTTTATGGCACTTGTAGTAGGATTTCGTTTAGGTTATGAGTTCTTTAACTACTGCCTTATATTGATGTTATTGATGAATTTTGGGTATGAATCGTTCATTATCAAAGTAAAGGAGTCTTGGTAAGGATTAATCTAGGTTCTTCTAGCCAATAGATTAGACGTTGTAGTGTACATGATGTGATCTCAATTCTAGGTAGATGAAGCATGATTTAGAGTTCATTACTATGTCTTTAGCTACTTCCCTAGATTGATACTATTGATGAAATATAATTGATGATCAATGCAAGTGAATTTGGTTAAAGATCTATGTACTTCTACTTTCTAGTATATTAGTGATGTATTGTACTAGTTTGTAGCTTGGTCTTGTAGTGTCTTATGTATGGATTCTCTTATTATTAAAGCACATTTAGATACTGCCTTTTTATATTAATTATTTATGCAAAAGGAGTATTGATCAAGGATGATCAAAGGGTGAGAAATCGGTAAGAAGGCTTATCTCTTTTACTTTTCTCTATAGTATTGTTGATGAAGCCTTGTAAGGCATTGTGTGGTATGGTCCACTTATGGTGGCAGTTTTTACTTTATTGTCATTATATATGTGTTGACTATGACCTTGAAGTTAAATTGATGAATATATGAGTGTGTGGTTATGATGATCACACTATGTGAAGCTTATTCCTACTTTCCTATTCTAGTTGTGATCTAGGTTGTATAACTATTATATAAGCGTGTGTATATCTATGTTAGGGTAAAGTGTAGGTGCTGCCATTGAGGAGTTTTAATGGTTAATAATCCCTTACCTATGTACCCTTATATGAAAGTGAGAATAGGTAAGGTTAGGAGTTTTCAATATAATGTGAAGATTATCTTGTCTTCTATGTTAAATTGTGTTGTGTGGTCTATGCTTGGTTGTGCATTGTGGTATTAATAGGGTGGCTGCCTCAATGTATTGTTGATAGCCATTATGTGATCATGTTGACCGATGTACACACACACTCACACATTATGAATGCTTACAATGTAGTAAAGGTTCATAGCGTCTAATGAAATATTGATCTCATATTCTGTAAATGTCTACTACTATGCATGTAAGGTATATGTATGTGAAGCATATTATATATTACATTAACTAGGATGACCTGATAGGTGTAGTAGTATGGGCAAGGGTATGGGACCTTGTCTATGCATTGCACATGTGTACCTTTATAGGATAGTTCCTAGGTCTAGTTATCCATGTTTATGAATATGAATGTATGGTCAAGTTATGAACATGTCTTATATGCATGAATGAAGTAAGGTAAGAATATGTGTGACCTTAGTGTGTTATGTGAAAGGTTTGCTCACATATAAGTATACACACACACATGTATGAAGATCTAGTTAATCGAGGTGCCTTGAAAGATGTGCTCAAGAGTACCCTAAAACTAGATAAGTGCTTGAATATGCTATAAGCATATAAGGAGTCAATATACTAAGCCTATGTTTTATGAAATAATGTAATAAAGGCTTTTCAATAAGGAAACTTAGCTTAGCACCGAGTGAACTTGACAATGAGAGGTGTTGGCTTCCCTTGGAGGAAGATTGTAATACCTCGAAAATAGCTTAGGTGCTCTAGAGCCTAATATGCTGTTATTGATATTCTAATGTCCTAAATATGCCTAAAATAATGTATATAGGCAGTAGCTAAAATATTAGAGGTGTTGGAAGTTAAACGTCTAGGGACGACTAAGACGTTTGACGACTAAGTCACCAAAATGTATAAAATATGGTTATAAGTGTTTATGTGTGTTTAATGGTTTTTTAAGGTTCTTAATACAGTTAATATAGCATGTATAGGAAGTGGTTAAAGTTTCGTGAAGTTTGGAGGTCAAACGACCAAGAACGTCCAAGGCGTTCGAAAGATATGCCTTGAGTCGACCTTGTACGTCTAGGCGAGTTTCGTTGAGTATTACGTGTTCGTTTTGGATGAATTTCATGTGAGAGGTGTTAAATTTATATACGATCATATTTTGGTTAGAAACGTCTGGAAAATTATCCCCAAGAACCATCAAAGGGTCCTTGAAGAAGGACCCAAAAATCAGTGTACAGGCAGTCCCAGGCATCCTTGGCGACGGAGCAGTCAACGGCCTGTCGTGGCTGTGATGCCCCGTCACAGGGTTCCGTCGTGGGTGCCTTAGGCAAGGGTGAATATTGGAACCTTGGCAAGCCACTATAGCCACCAAGGGAGGGCTGCAACGCCCCGTTGTGGCCGTGACGCCCCACCAAGGGCAGGCATCGCAAGCACCTGTTCCTGCACGCAGAGTTGCTGCACATTAAGGGGTGAATTGGTAAATTCACCCCACTTCTAAATAAAATGTTGGACAGTTATTTGAGGGTCTTATGGGTATTTTAATTAACTATATAAGTAGTTAACAACCTAGAGACTTCATTCTTTCAAATTGAAAACCCAAAACACTTAGAAAATATCCCAAAGACTCCATTGAAGAGGCAGCTTGGTGAGGGGGTTTTGAGTGGAAATTCTTCATCAAAGTGAAGAATTATCATCCTTGAGGTATGGCTTTTGATCCTTGAAACTTATTTCATCAAGGAGGCCAATCCTCAAGATGTTTTTCAAAGTTTTCTAAAGTGAATTGTCCAATTTCGGGATTCTACCATGGGGTCTTGCATAAATGATTTCTAAACATTGAATTATGATCTAATTGATATTGTATTGATGATTTTAACATAAATTACCTATGAACCCATGTAAATTGATGAACCCTAGTTTTGACTACTTATTGGGTTACTTGATATTAAGCTAATATTGATGAATTGTTGTGTAGTTTCTTGTGGGCTTTCTAATGATATAAGAATTGTATTCAATTGATATATAATTGATATTATATTGTTAAACCTAGAATGAATTGATGTAGATTCATTGAGTTTTATGGTTATTGCTTTGAATTATTGTTCATGGCCATGGGTATGGGCCTTGTGATGTTGAATTGGTTGATTTGGCATTGAATTGAAGTGTGGATGAGGGGATGAAGGTATGCTGCCCCATTTTATTTAATTTGATATTAATTATACTTCAATTCTATTGTGCTTGGTATGGTCCACTTATGGTGGCGGTGTTATGTGTTTTACTTGCAATTGTCGTGGCCTTGTCGGCATTACTTTATGCAATATTATGAGCATGGCCTTATTGGCAATTACTTGAAGTTATGTGGTTATTTGTGTAATTAGATTATGTGGAGCATGACATTACCTATCTAGATGTGAAGTTACATAGTCATGTATGTATTCTTCTAGTTATGTTGCCTTAAGTGATCATGTTAGACTTTGACTCTGACATTATGAGTGTAGTGTTAGGTTAAGTCTTGGTTATTCCTACTTGACTTTATGAGTCTATGTGGAGTATATTAATAATGTTATGATGATATATAGGGTGACTTGAAGATGTTAGGTTGTTTTAGAGGTGTTTCTATAATGACTTGTATTATGTGTTAAAAGTGAAGTATGTGATGTCTTGTCTTGGTTGACTTGTAACTCTTGCTTGATGTATATAAGATAATGGATATGTTATGTCTTGATTTAGGGTGTTATAACTCTTAGTCTTGAATGTATGAATGACATGTGACTTTAAATGATGTTATGATAGTCTCTTATGTGCAAACCTTGACTTAATGGGAAGGTTAAGATTGATTGAAGTGTAAGCCGTAATGGTATCCTTCAAAGTAAAGGAATGATGGACTTAAGGTTAGTTGGATGGAACGGCATCCTATTAACACTTAGTAAAGTCATCATGAGCTTCTTATCGCCATTGTGAGGTAGCCCTAGTGAACCTTCCTTGGTAGGGTAAATGTAATTGGGTTATGAACTAGATATGGAACCCTTTTATGTAAACCTAATGTATGAAATACTCTATGAAAAAGAAGGCTAGCACCGAGTGAGTATGTCAAGGGAAGTAGTTCTAGTTAATTATGAGACTAGAATACAAAGAAGACCTTCATATTCCTTAACCATGTACCTACATGTGATGTGTCTAAGTTCTACCATTGGCAAGTAGAACAGCCTCATCTGAGTGGGATAGAACTCCGGATTCCATGTCTTTCTACCATGGTCTATGTAGGTTATTGCTTATTCCCATCATGTGGAATACCTATTAGCATTAGATAAGTTTATGAGGTTTAGGTGGTGGTATGGGACGCTATCTAGACATTGCACAATAGGCTTTGAATGTGTTATGTGGAATTTCCTAGGTCTTGTCCAAGACCATTATGTGAGTGTCTTATGTGATGTATTATGTGAGTGTCTTATGTGATGTATGAGTCTTAATGAACTAATGAACTAATGACCTATGTTAGTGACTATGTAAATAAATGAGTACCTAATCTAAAAGTGGCTTAAGCATTCCTTAGCTAAAGTGTGAGGAGGGCATGGAAGGATGATCTCTTCATGTCTTATCTTTGGAAGTCATGAGGATGACTCTAGTTAGGGAAGTTGGTTAATCTTGTTGACATGATCTAAGCCTTAGATAGTCTTAAGGACTATTTAGGTAATCTTGAAGAGGTTACTATGGACGTTATCTTCTTGATTTACTTAAGTAGGGCTTTTGATAGCCTTTGGAAGGAGAGTGTCCTATCATCTAAGTGTTGGTCTGTTTAGTGAGAATGATTATATTTTAGGTAGTCTATAGGATATCTTGTGTGTGTGTGATAGAGATTGTATGGGCGGTCACTACACACTCACTCAATTGAACCTTGGAAATGACCTTTGGTAGATGAATCTTACCTTGATGTTTATGCTTGCTTTCTAAGTATGTATGTGACTCATTATAGGTAATCTTAAGGGTCGTTTAGGCATATCTAGAGAGGGTGTATGGGCGTTCTCTCTTTGTGTGACTTAAGTGAATCTTAGGATGACTTTAAGTGAGGGAATTACAAGCTAGAAGTTAGTTATTAAAGGAGTTAGTAAGTCACTGAAACAGTGAAGTCAATTCACTGTAAAGTGAATTGAACTTACTGTAAAGTGATGCCTAAATTTGGTATTCTTGATTAATTGCTTTCTTATGTGTTTCTAAATGGATTAATGATTTTATTATGATTAAAATATGATTTGTAAAATGAAAAGATGCATATTTCCAATAAAGTCCATTTTCATGATTTTTATGCATAATGACATACTTAGTACATCTGGTTGTACTAATTCCATGCCTTATTTTCTATCTATAGTTCTTGGTAGGTGAAAAAATTGGAAGAGAAGACTTGGTCTTAGAAGATCGTTCAAGAAGAGTTGAAGTATGTCCTCAATTGACTCGAGGGCATATGTATTTTATGTTTTCTATGAAGTATTGTAATAGACTATGTCTTTCTATTTTCGTATTGAAGTATGGGCCGTGTCCTAAGTATTCTTGTGTCTTAAGATGATGAGATTGAGACTTAGTGTTTTTTCCTAATTTCTACTTATATGAAAGAGTTTAAAGACTTCTATATTGTTTTACGAAAAGTTTTAATTACGCACTACTTTTCACTATGTATATGCGATGAATGATATGAAAGAGGCTTGTCTTAGAACTCCGAGAGTTCGACAACGCCGGTTACAATCCAAGATTGTACCATATCTTCTAGGGTATGGTTTTGAGATGTGACAAGCTTGGTATCAAAGAATAGGTTGGTTAAAGTGGTCTTAGGAATCAAAAAAGTCTCATCAAGTAACGTCAAGTAGAGTCTTGACCATCGGTGTGAGTCGCGACACATCTATGGGCAAGAGGCTATAGGATGATAGAGTTTCCCTTCTTTTCTACTCCTATGTCGTGCGGTAGAGTAAATGTTATGATTATCTTTCTTATGTGTTTCCTTGTGTTTCTAGGAGATGAATACTAGAAGGATGGTCGCTAGAAGGTTGGAAGAGGAGAGGGTGAATGAGGAGATTCCTCCTCAAGTTTAGCAAGTTGAGCAAGTTCCTCAAGGTGCTCAAGTGCCTCCCCAAGGTGATCATGTTCCTAATGTAGGGGGAGGTATTGAGGTTCCGGTGGTTCATCCGGAGTTGACTTCTCAAGAGATTACAGAGGCTTTGATGGCTTTAGCTCAAGCCGTAACTACTCAAATCAATTTGAGTATGATGCCTAGGGTTGTGGCAAGAAACACTATGGTGAGTGTCTTTTGGGTACCGGGAATTGCTTGGGTTGTGATAAGGTAGGACATAAGGCTAGGGGATGTCCTACGATTGCTTAAAGAGGTAGAGAGGGTAAGCAAGTTGCTCCTAGTGTTCAAAAGGAAGATGCTCCAACTAAGAGGCATTTCTATGCACTCCGTACTAGAGTTGAGAAGCCGGATGAGAATGAGGGTGATGATGATGTTGGTAAGTTCTCTTTCTTTTGTTAAAGATTTGAGCTCCTTCTAAGTGGGGGAGTATGGTTAGAATTATGCTAGAAGTATTGCATGTGCATGATGTTTAGGAGTTTGGTTGAAATTTAATTTCATTGACCTCTTGCATTGTGTATTTTATGAAACTTTGAGTATGTTGTAGGATGTGTTTATATGATGTTACTTTGCATATTAGCATGTTCATATCATGAATTACCTTAAATGTGCATTTTTGGAAAATTTGGCAAAATCACTGTAGCTTGTTAAACTGCTCATTAAATTGCTCATTGAAAAAATTTGGTTAAAATGACTATTTGATTCGTTGGTCTAAAATTGTGGTAATTTGGTTAGAACTGATGTATATGAGTAGGGTATTGAGTATAAAATGAGTTTTTGCTATTTGGATTAAAGCATGTGAGTTTTGTAGCTTAACGAGTTATAGAATTGTCTTCTAGTTTCTTTTTGTGTTGCGAATATCTTGACTATGTGAAGTTGATGTTTTACTATAGTATATGTGTTGTATGGTTTGGTTATGTGCTGTTAGTTGAGTATCTTATCTTGGAAGTGTTCGAAGAGTGGCAAGTGTCATTCGAGGACGAATGTTGTCCTTGTGTTCTCATGTCCTAAATATGCTTAAAATATAGTATATAGGCAGTAGCTAAAATATTAGAGGTGTTGGAAGTCAAACGTCAAGGGACGACTAAGACGTTTGACGACTAAGTCACCAAAATGTCTAAAATGTGGTTATATGTGTGTATGTGTATTTAATGGTGTTTTAAGGTTCTTAATAGAGTTAATATAGCATGTATAGGAAGTGGTTAAAGTTTCATGAAGTTTGGAGGTCAAACGACCAAGAACGTCCAAGGCGTTCGAAAGATATGCCTTGGGTCAACCTTGTACGTCTAGGCGAGTTTCGTTGAGTTTTACGTGTTCGTTTTGGATGAATTTAATGTTAGAGGTGTTAAACTTATAGAAGATCGTATTTTGGTTGGAAACGTCCGGGAAATTATCCCCAAGGACCATCAAAGGGTCCTTGAAGAAGGACCCAAAAATTAGTGTGCAGGCAGTCCCAGGCAGCCTTGGCGACGGAGCAGTCAACGACCTGTTGTGGCTGTGACGCCCCGTCACAGGGTTCCGTCGTGAGGGACTTAGCCAAGGGTGAATATTGTAACCTTGTCAAGCCACTGTAGCCACCAACGCAGGGCTGCGACGCCCCGTTGTGGCCGTGACACCCCATCAAGGGCAGGCATCGCAAACACCTGTTCCTGCGCGCGGAGTTGCTGCCAATTAAGGGGTGAATTGGTAAATTAACCCCACTTATAATTTAAATGTTGGATGGTTATTTGAGGGTATTATGGGTATTTTAATTAACTATATAAGTAGTTAACAACCTAGAGACTTCATTCTTCCAAATTGAAAACCCAAAACACTTAGAAAATATCCCAAAGACTCCATTGAAGACCCTATTGAAGAGGCAGCTTGGTGAGGGGTTTTTGAGTGGAAATTCTTCATCAAAGTGAAGAATTATCATCCTTGAGGTATGACTTTTGATCCTTGAAACTTATTTCATCAAGGAGCCCAATCCTCAAGATATTTTTCAAAGTTCTCTAAAGTGAATTGTCCAATTTCGGGATTCTACCATGGGTTCTTGCATAAATGATTTCTAAACATTGAATTATGATCTAATTGATATTGTATTGATGATTTTAGCATAAATTACCTATGAACCCATGTAAATTGATGAACCCTAGTTTTGACTACTTATTGGGTTACTTGATATTAAGCTAATATTGATGAATTGTTGTGTAGTTTCTTGTGGGCTTTCTAATGATATAAGAATTTTATTCAATTGATATATAATTGATCTTAAATTGTTAAACCTAGAATGAATTGATGTAGATTCATTGAGTTTTATGGTTATTGCTTTGGATTATTGTTCATGGCCATGGGTAAGGGCCTTGTGATGTTGAATTGGTTGATTTGGCATTGAATTGAAGTGTGGATTAGGGGATGAAGGTATGCTGCCCCATTTTCTTTAATTTGATATTAATTATACTTCAATTATATTGTGCTTATTATGTTCCACTTATGGTGGCGGTGTTATGTGTTTTACTTGCAATTAACGTGGCCTTGTCGGCGTTACTTTATGAAATATTATGAGCATGGCCTTATTTGCAACTACTTGAAGTAATTTGGTTATTTGTGTAGTTAGATTATTTGGTGAATGACATTACCTATCTACTTGTGAAGTTACATAGTCATGTATGTATTCTTCTAGTTATGTTGCCTTAAGTGATCATGTTAGACTTTGACTTGACATTATGAGTGTAGTGTTAGGTTAAGTCTTGGTTATTCCTACTTGACTTTATGAGTCTATGTGGAGTATATTAATGATGTTATAATTATATATAGGGTGACTTGAAGATATTAGGTTGATTTAAAGGTGTTTCTATAATGACTTGTATTATGTGTTAAAAGTGAAGTATGTGATGTCTTGTCTTGGTTGACTTGTATATCTTGCTTGATGTATATAAGATTATGGATATGTGATGTCTTGATTTAGGGTGTTATAAATCTTAGTCTTGAATGTATGAATGACATGTGACTTTAAATGATGTTATGAGAGTTTCTTATGTGCAAACATTGACTTAACAGGAAGGTTAAGATTGATTGAAGTGTAAGCCATAATGGTATCCTTCAAAGTAAAGGAATGATGGACTTAAGGTTTGTTGGATGGAACGACATCATATTAACACTTAGGAAAGTCATCATGAGCTTCTTATCGCCATTGTGAGGTAGCCCTAGTGGACCTTCCTTGGTAGGATAAATGTAATTGGGTTATGAACTACATATGGAACCCTTTTATGTAAACCTAATGTATGAAATACTCTATGAGAAAGAAGGCTAGCACCTACTGAGTATGGAAAGGGAAGTAGTTTTAGTTAAGTATGAGACTAGAATACAAATAAGCCCTTCATATTCCTTAACCATGTGCCTACATGGGATGTGTCGAAGTTCTACCATTGGCAAGTAGAATAACCTCATCGGAGTGGGATAGAACTCCGGATTCCATGTCTTTCTACCATGGTCTATGTCGGTTATTGCCTATTCTAATCATGTGGAATACCTATTAGCATTAGATAAGTTTATGAGGTTTAGGTGGTGGTATGGGACGCTATCTAGACATTGCACAATAGGCTTTGAAGGTGTTATGTGGAATTTCCTAGGTCTTGTCCAAGACCATTATGTGAGTGTCTTATGTAATGTATTATGTGAGTGTCTTATGTGATGTATGAGTCTTAATGAACTAATGAAATAATGACCTATGCTAGTGACTATGTAAATAAATGAGTACGTAATCTAAAAGTGGCTTAAGCATTCCATAGCTAAAGTGTGAGGAGGGCATGGAAGGATGATCTCTTCATGTCTTATATTTGGTAGTCTTGAGGATGACTCTAGTTAGGGAAGTTGGTTAATCTTGTTAACATGATCTAAGCCTTAGGTAATCTTAAGGACTATTTAGGTAATCTTGAAGAGGTCACTATGGACGTTATCTTCTTGATTTACTTAAGTAGGGCTTTTGATAGCCTTTGGAAGGAGAGTGTCCTATCATCTAAGTGTTGGTGTGTTTAGTGAGAATGATTCTATTTTAGGTAGTCTATAGGATCTCTTGTGTGTGTGTGATAGAGATTGTATGGGCGGTCACTTCACACTCACTCAAGTGAACCTTGGAAATGACCTTTGGTAGATGAATCTTACCTTGATGTTTATGATTGCTTTCTAAGTATGTATGTGACTCATTGTAGGTAATCTTAAGGGTCGTTTACGCACATCTAGAGAGTGTATGGGCGGTCTCTCTTTGTGTGACTTATGTTAATCATAGGATGACTTTAAGTGAGGGAATTACATGCTAGAAGCTAGTTATTAAAGGAGTTAGTAAGTCACTGAAACTGTGAAGTCAGTTCACTGTAAAGTGAATTGAACTTACTGTAAAGTGATGCCTAAATTTGGTATTCTTTATTAATTGCTTTCTTATGTGTTTCTAAATGGATTAATGATTTTATTAAGATTAAAATATGATTTGTAAAATGAAAAGATGCATATTTCAAATAAAGTCCGTTTTCATGATTTTTATGCATAATGCGATACTTAGTACATGTGGTTGTACTAATTCCATGCTTTATTTTCTATCTATAGTTCTTGGTAGGTGAAGAGCTTTGAAGATAAGACTTGGACTTAGAAGATCGTTCAAGAAGAGTTGAAGTATGTCATCAATTGACTCGAGGCATATGTATTTTATGTTTTCTTTGAAGTATTGTAATAGACTATGTCTTTCTATTTTCGTATTGAAGTATGGGCCGTGTCCCAAGTATTCTTGTGTCTTAAGATGATGAGATTGAGACTTAGTGTTTTTTCCTAATTTCTACTTATATGAAAGAGTTTAAAGACTTCTATATTGTTTTACGAAAAGTTTAATAACGCACTACTTTTCACTATGTATATGCGATGAATGATATGAAAGCGGCTTGTCTTAAAACTCCGAGAGTTCGACAACGCCGGTTACAATCCAAGATTGTACACTATATTCTAGGGTATGGTTTTGGGATGTGACAAAGATTCACCATTGGTATCTCACAGAGTGTTGACTTCCCTTGGAGGAAAATTCACCTATGGTTCCACATGAGGTGTTGAATTTCCTTTAAAAAGATTCACCCATGGTTTCTCGTGAGATGAGGCTCCAATGCCAATGAGCATGTAGAGGGTTCTACCTTTGCTAGGTAAGAACACCTTCCATTGGTGTAAGGCTCTACAACACCAAATTCCATGTTTAGCACTCAAGGTCTTAGTGTTTGTTAAGACTATAGTTTCCCTAAATAAAATGGACAATGGAAGTAAAGTAAGGACCCTAACTAGGATAACCTAAGGGTAGTTCCTTAGTGTAGGTCGGGGTATGGGACTTCACCTATGCATTGCACAAGTGGATCTTTAGGGAAGCCGTAGGATGGTGTTCTAATGCATGTTTCTATGTGTATGTTCCTTATGCATGACTTTGTAGTAATTATCTACTTGTTGTGATGAAGTGCATGGTATCAGTCCTAATAGATCTATGTAATGTGGTCTTGTTATTATATGCAATATGTTGGTTGGTATCAGTCCTAATGGATCTACGTGATGTGGTCTTGTTATTTTATGCACTATCTTGGTCTTAATGACTATATGATGAATGTTTGTTGACATGAATGAAGTTGTCTTCACTTACTTGTTGATGTATGAATTGGATGTTAAGGCTTGTGGTCTCTGTAACATTCCAAAAGAATCATATGTATAATGAATAGACCAGTATGCCCTTAGGATAGCCTATTAGGGGTACATAGGCACCCCAATGCCCAATATTGAGAAATATTGGGCATAGTATAGAAATAATTGGCTAAGGGATATTAGCTAATTTTCTATATACGAAAAATAAATATATTTTTTTGGGTTGTCATAACCCAATCCAAGATTGATGTTCAGTAAATGTACCTGCAAGGAAGACCCTAAGCTAAAAATATTCGCTTCATGATATCTGCACAATATGTACTAGGCATCCAAGTGTCAAGCCTAGCACCATAGCACATGATCATTTAAAATGATCATGTAAATTAAACAGTGCCCAAGGACATAGTGAGGGTCCTTGGGACAATAAGTAAACATTCCCAAAGGAACCATAAATAATAGTTAGTTAGGAAAGTACAACCAACCCATGTGCAAGACATGTGAAGAATTGGCCAAAGGAGGGGACCACCCTAACAGAAATTTGGTTAGGGTAGTTAGGGTGAAAAACGTGCACAAGGGACCACTCCATGTGGGTCCTAACTTCCTAACCAATTCTAGACTCTAACCTACTGCCCTAAATAGATAACTAACCTAGCACCAACTGAAATGGACCCATTAGTGCACCCGACAACCTAGGACCAAAACCGTGTTGACACTAACCTAGTAACTAGTTAAAGAGACCACCTAGTACCTAACCTAGGATGGTATAAAGAGTTAGTTAAGGTCCTAAAAACCTAGGGATACTTTATTAATTACCCTAGGCTTATTAATTAATTAATTTAGAAACTGAATTAATTAATTTAAAGGGGTAAAACCGAAATCACAAAGCAATTTCCATATTTTGATTAAAACAAGAAAAAAGACAACCTAGTACCTAACCTAGGATGGTTCAAAGGATTAGTTATGGTTATAAAGACTTAAGGGTACCTTAGTAATTATCCTATGTCACTTAATTAATTAAATTAGACATTTAATTAATTAAATTAAAGGGGTCAAACCGAAATTGTTATGCTAACCTAGTACAATTCAAGAAACATCCTAGTACTTAACCTAGGATGGTCCTAAAGGGTTGATTAAGATTCCACTGACTTAAAGGTACTTTAGTACTTACACTAGGTCCATAAATTAATTAAATTGAGGATTTAATTAATTAATATAAAGTAAAAATGTTGATCAAAACCATACTCAACACCAAAATTCCAGATTTTAGGTCAAGTCAACATTCTCCTATGTTTAGTCAACTTAGGAGGGGCTTTTTAGTAATTAGTTAATTAATTTATTTAATTAACTTATTAAACCCTAAGTTGAATGAGTCAAGATAAGTTTTTAAACCTAAAAATCACGTTCAAACTCATAGAAAAAAAAGGACGCAAAAACAGTAAGCAACGAACGCACGAAAAAGGCATAAAATTTATCGATTTCTCTAGGGTGATTTCATGGTTTCTTCAAGGTTTCGTTCAAGGTGGTCTTCGTAGATTAAGTTCTACCTAAGGTGTGGATTTCTCTTCAGGAATTCTTTCTCCAAGAGATCTTTCTTTCGAATGATTCAAAGATCTTGAAAACTAGGGTTGTTTCCCGTCATTCTTGTCGAACTCCTTTCCCTAGTATCCTTGTTACGATTTCAATGTTGAATAGGTTAGAAATTATGTTGTTGGTATTTGGTGCTGGCTGATCTTAATGTGTATGGTTTTTTGGATTTAATAATGATTGAATGAACCTATTAATTGGACTCGTTTGATGCTAAGTGTTATTATGTGAATTAAAAGAATGATACTATGTTAAAGATATGTCCGAAAATGTTATGTATGAAGATGTTACGGTCTGTTGTGCATACTTGCTGTTAATATGACGTTATAAAGATGATATATTCATCAAATGCTAATATGATGTTGTCCAAGATGTTTAAAAGTGTTATGCCTAAAGTTATGTTATAAGGTTGGCTAAATAGATCTCCATGAAATCATAAGTTTAATGAATGTTTGGGTTATGCAAATAAATGGCTAACAATGTCTTGCCCAAAAGTTGAATGGAATTGGTTTACATTATTGCTTTTAAATAATGATGGAAAATTGGCTAATGAGAATTTCATGAAACTATATTTGAATGAATGTTTGGCTTGTGCCAATAAATTGGTTATGAAGTAAATTCCAAATTTTCTAGGCCAATACTAAATTTACACCAATCTTATGTGCCCAATATAATGTAATGTCAAATTAAGCATGACCAACAGAACAAAATGAATCCATAACTAAGGGTATGTCAATCAATGGGACAAGTCCCAACATACCCTATACTATCTTATATGACTAAAATGTTGGAATTCCAAATGAATAAGCACATCTAAAGTAATTCAATGAATCCATAACCAAGGGCATGCCATTCATTGGGACAACTTCCAACATTCTCTACAAGAATGAACTATGAACATATGTAACTCATTGAAAGAAGTGTTCATCGTCCATAAACGATGAAATAAAGCTACTACACTAAAGTAAAGAAGTAACGTGAGTTATAACATAATTAAAGGGGTCTAAATTATGTAAGTGACCAGAATGGGGTGTTAAAGGAAGTGAGACAAGTCTTACTTACACCTAAGATACTATGTTGAATGAATACTCACGAATGAAGGTGTTAGAATATGTGAGACTAGTCTCATTAACACCTAAGGATGAAATGTACGGACAATTCATGTTTCATCAATGTAAAGTAAGGATGATATGTAAGGAAAATTCACATTTTATCAATATAAAGTAAGGTTGATATGTAAGGACAATTCACGTTTCACCAATGTAAAGTAAGGATTATATGTAAGGACAATTCACATTTCATCAATGTAAAGTAAGGATGACAAGTCATCAAAAGAGTAAATAAATCTCAATCACATTCTATATGTAAGTGTAAGGACAATTCACACTTAATACGTAAAGAAGAGATGAGAAATCACCTAATGAGCTATGACTACCTCATGCTAGAAGCAAGCTTCGATGATGTATGAGTTGAATGTAAATAGGAACTTTAAACTGAGCACTGATAGGCTAGTTATGAGTGGTGATGCCTTCTTTCGGGAAGGGCGGAGGTTCACGTAACTCTCATGAGATGAGACTGTCAGGTATGCCGGGTATGGGTCTCCTTATATCTCCTAGTCTTTGAACCAATACTGCCAATATAGGGATCTAGCAGGGTTCAATTCCCTATATACGCTAGCATGTTTTGGTTTCACCTTGGCCAGTGACTCCACCTCTTTTCAATATGGGGAAGACACCGGATTTCATGATCCTCACATGATCTATGTAGGTTAAGGTTGGAGTTCCGTAAAGTATGAAAGATAATGAAATGAACGATACCGAAGGTGTTTGTGCAAGACAATTAGGAGGTGAAATCATATTCAAGTAATGACATTAGGTCATTCTTGGTCATAGCACTTCATGATCCCGATGAGAGTCTTAAACTTCATCCCGATGATACTAATGTCTTTTAATCATATAGAAAACAAGTTGTGTGCTTTGAATGCATTAAATTACATCATATTCATACCACAATTCACAACTAACGAATTAGGAAAGTCTAATGACTAGACTTTCCAGAAATGGCATGTTGCTTAGGAAGAGCTTTCATTGATCATGGATAGCTTTATATGTATGTGTGCATACACCCATACTTAGTACAAGTGGTGTACTAACCCCCTACTATTTACTATTTTTATAGGTGCAGGTCAGAGGACAGATTGACGACACTTGCAGTGGTTTGGACTTTAGCGTTTCTCCAAACCATTTGGTAGGTCCTTATGATTTCGAGGATGCTACAGATTTAGTCTACCCTTAGTTTTAGACATAGATAGTGGATGTTGTCTCTAGAGTTTCTTTCGTACCTTCATTTCGAAGCTTTGTAATAAGGCCGTGTTTGGCAAACTGCTTATGATATATTCATCTTCAGTTTCGAATTGATTCTTTATGTTAGATGGTTGTTCTCTTATGTTGAGCTTAGTATCTGATGTATCTAGTTAATAATTATATGAAGTCTATGTATACTTCATACATATAAAAAGTTTTAAATTTTCCGCAAATTTAACTAGATGAATGTAATGAATGCAAGATGAGGCTTGTTTGCGACCTCTGAGAGGTCAACGACGCAGTGGCGATTCGGATTCAAGAATCCGGGTCGTTACAAACTTGGTATCACAGAATGAGGTTAAATTACATAGGATCTAAAGATCAACACAACCACGTTACGTAGTTTCTAGCTTATGGTTGTATAGCGCGCCACAATCATTACTTAGATACTACGCGATGATAGGAAATCTTCCCTTCTTCCACTCATTATCATGCTATCTAGAGTTTTGACACTTTGTGTCATTTTAAGTATCTAACTTCCTTGTTGTGTGAACGCGTGGAAGAATACACACAAGAATTAGGATGGCCAAGTGGTCAATGGCGCCAGACTCAAGATCTAGCCTTCCCATGAAAGGCCATAATGGAAATGCCCAACGTGGATGAAAGACGTGTGGTGAGTGTGGCTGTTCGCATGGAGGTGAATGCTTGGTAATGTCTAAAAGCCTGCTATGAGTATTGATGAGGAGAAGAAGGATAAGTTGGCTGCATACCAACTCAAGAATATGTCTTAGACATGGATTTGCTTCATAAGTGTTATGCTACGATAGATTGTCAAAACAGGGTAGTGAGACTTCAGTTTCCAAATGAGTTAGAGCTGGAATGGGAAGGTCGTGGTTCAAATCTTAAGTCCAATAAGATGTTATCTAAGAGGTTAGATATACTCTTCCTAAGTCTGGTTTATGTTTAAGAAACTCTAAGTTTAAGTGCTTTAGTCGATTTGGTGTTATAAGTCACTAATCGTATGTCTTATAATAGCACTATGTGAGTTAAAACGAAGTTATGTTGAATTTTATGTTGTTGTTTTTGTGTAGCATAGGCATGTTTTCTAGGTTGCATGATTTGTGCTATGCATTAATTTAATTGTGATTGAGAAGTAAATTCCTCAATCTCAAATATGAAGTTTCATTGAATGATATGAATCATCCAAATAAGTGTGAATTAGATATTCACAAAAGATAAACGTTTAAGCATGATAGAGTAACTTTCTGAAATCACCCTCTTTGTCTAAATGATGTGTAAGTGTCATTCGGGGACGAATGTTCCTAAGGGGGGATTATGTAACATTCTGGAAAAATCATATGTCTAATGAATAGACCAGTATTCCCTTAGGATAGCCTATTAGGGGTACATAGTCACCCCAATGCCCAATATTGAGAAATATTGGGCATAGTATAGAAAAAATTGGCTAAGGGATATTAGCCAATTTTCTATATACGAATAAGAAATATTTTTTTTGGGTTGTCATAACTCAATCCAAGATTGATGTTCAATAAATGTACCTGCAAGGAAGACCTAAGCTAAAAATATTCGCTTCATGATATCTGCACAATATGTACTAGGCATCCAAGTGTCAAGCCTAGCACCATAGCACATGATCATTTAAAATGATCATGTAAATTAAACAGTGCCCAAGGACATAGTGAGGGTCCTTGGGACAATAAGTAAACATTCCCAAAGGAACCATAAATAATAGTTAGTTAGGAAAGTACAACCAACCCATGTGCAAGCACATGTGCAAGACATCTGAAGGAGTGGCAAAAGGAGGGGACCACCCTAACCGAATTCGGTTAGGGTAGTTAGGGAGAAAAACGTGTACAAGGGACCACTCCATGTGGGTCCTAACTTCCTAACCAATTCTAGACTCTAACCCACTGCCCTAAATAGATAACTAACCTAGAACAAACCGAAATGGATCCATTAGTGCACCCGACAACCTAGGACCAAAATCGGGTTGACACGAACCTAGTAACTAGTTAAAGAGACCACCTAGTACCTAACCTAGGATCGTCCAAAGAGTTAGTTAAGGTCCTAACAACCTAGGGATACTTTAGTAATTACCCTAGGCTACTTAATTAATTAATTTAGCAACTTAATTAATTAATTTAAAGGGGAAAAACCGAAATCACAAAGCAATTTCCAGATTTCGGTTAAAACAAGAAAAAAGACAACCTAGTACCTAACCTAGGATGGTTCAAAGGATTAGTTATGGTTATTAAGACTTAAGGGTACCTTAGTAATTATCCTAGGTCACTTAATTAATTAAATTAGACATTTAATTAATTAAATTAAAGGGGTCAAACCGAAATTCTTATGCTAACCTAGTACAATTCAAGAAACATCCTAGTACTTAACCTAGGATGGTCCTGAAGGGTTGATTAAGATTCCAATGACTTAGGGGTACTTTAGTACTTACCCTAAGTCCATAAATTAATTAAATTAAGGATTTAATTAATTAATATAAAGTCAAAATGTTGACCAAAACCATAGTCAACACCAAAATTCCAGATTTTGGGTCAAGTCAACATTCTTCTATGCTTAGTCAACTTAGGAGGGGCTTTTTAGTAATTAGTTAATTAATTTATTTAATTAACTTATTACACCCTAATTTGAATGAGTCAATATCAGTTCTTAAACATAAAAATCACGTTCAAACTCATAGAAAAAAAAGGACGCAAAAATAGTAAGCAACGAACACACGAAAAAGGCAGAAAATTTATCGATTTCTCTAATGAGATTTCATGGTTTCTTCATGTTTTAGTTCAAGGTGGTATTCATAGATTAAGTTCTACTTAAGGTATGGGTTTCTCACCTGGACTTCTTTCTCCAAGAGGACTTTCTTTCGAATGATTCAAAGATCATGAAAATTAGGGTTGTTTCCCGTAGTTCTTGTCGAACTCCTTTCCCTAGTATCCTTGTTACGATTTCAATGTTGAATATGTTAGAAATTATGTATTTGGTATGTGGTGCTGGCTGATCTTAATGTTTATGGTGTTTTGATTAAATAAGGATTAAATGAACCTATAAATTGGACTCGTTTGATGCTAAGTGTTATTATGTGAATTAAAAGAATGATACTATGTTAAAGATATGTCCGAAAATGTTATGTATGAAGATGTTACGGTCTGTTGTGCATGCTTGCTGTTAATATGATGTTATAAAGATGATATATTCATCAAATGCTAATATGATGTTGTCCAAGATGTTTAAAAGCGTTATGCCTAAAGTTATGTTATAAGGTTGGCTAAACAGATCTCCATGAAATCATAAGTTGAATGAACGTTCGGGTTATGCCAATAAAATGGCTAAACATGTCTTGCCCAAAAGTTGAATGGAATTGGTTTACATTATTGCTTTTAAATAATGATGGAAAAATTGGCTAATGAGAATCTCATGAAACTATATTTGAATGAATGTTTGGCTTGTGCCAATAAATTGGCTATGAAGTCAATTCCAAATTTTCTAGGCCAATACTAAATTTACACCAATCTTATGTGCCCAATATAATGTAATGTCAAATTAAGCATGACCAACAGAACAAAATGAATCCATAACTAAGGGTATGTCTATCAATGAGACAAGTCCTAACATACACTATACTATCTTATATGACTAAAATGTTGGAATGCCAAATGAATAAGCACATCTAAAGTAATTCAATGAATACATAACCAAGGGCATGCCATTCATTGGGACAACTCCCAACATGATCTACAAGAATGAACTATGAACATATATAACTCATTAAAAGAAGTGTTCATCGTCCATAAACGATGAAATGAAGCTATTACACTAAACTAAAGAAGTAACGTGAGATATAACATAATTAAAGGGGTCTAAATTATGTAAGTGACCAGAATGGGGTGTTAAAGGAAGTGAGACATGTCTTACTTACACCTAAGCTACTATGTTGAAAGAATACTCACGAATGAAGGTGTTAGAATGTGTGAGACTAGTCTCATTAACACCTAAGGATGAAATGTAAGGACAATTCATGTTTCATCAATGTAAAGTAAGGATGATATGTAAGGACAATTCACATTTCATCAATGTAAAGTAAGGGTGATACGTAAGGACAATTCACATTTCACCAATGTAAAGTAAGGATGATATGTAAAGACAATTCACATTTCATCAATGTAAAGTAAGGATGACAAGTCATCGAAAGAGTAAATAAATCTCAATCACATTCTATATGTAAGTCTAAGGACAATTCACACTTAATACGTAAAGAAGATATGAGAAATCATCTAATGAGATATAACTACCTCATGCTAGAAGCAAGCTTCGATGATGTATGAGTTGAATGTAAATAGGAACTTTAAACTGAGCACCGATAGGCTAGTTATAAGTGGTGATGCCTTCTTTTTGGAAGGACGGAGGTTCACGTAACTCTCATGAGATGAGACTGTCCGGCATGCCGGGTATGGGTCTCCTTATATCTCCTAGTCTTTGAACCTATACTGCCAATATAGGGATCTAGCAGGGTTCAATTCCCTATATACTCTAGCATGTTTTGGTTTCACCTTGGCTAGTGACTCCACCTCTTTTCGGTGTGGGGAAGACACCCGATTTCATGATGCTCACATGATCTATGTATGTTAAGGTTTGAGTTCCTCAAAGTATGAAAGATAATGAAATAAACGATACCGAAGGTGTTTGTGCAAGACAATCAGGAGGTGAAATCAGATTCAAGTAATGACATTAGGTCATTCTTGGTCATTGCACTTCATGATCCCGATGAGAGTCTTAAACTCCATCCTTGGTATAGCTGGTGTTTACATCATCCTACGAATGAACGAAATGAATAATGTGAATTACGAATGAACGAATGAAGTAGACTCTGTGTTTGCTAAAGAAGGCCCTCGGGTTGAGGTCCCATATGTTGGGTCCTCACTTGAGATGTCTTAATGCTATATCAACGATTCCAAGGTCTCGTGTATATGAAATGTATAATATATAAAACATGAAAGTAATGAAATCAATGGCATAATCAATAGAGAATGGCTTATGAAATGTAATGAATAGTTGATGTAATGAATAATTTGTTGTAAGGATAGTCAAATCGTGTCCAATAAAGTTTACAATAAGTAAAGGGCATAGCTAATAATGAATCCTCATGTTATGAAAATGATAAAGCCAAATAAAATGGCTTATAATGACTTTAGATAATTGGCAAAAGATATTAGCCAAATAAGATTGACTTATAATGACTTCTTACATTAGGCCAATAATACAATAATAAGAATAGTCACTAAAGATTGGTTTATAAAGAATTCATACCCAAAGTAAGCAAGATCATAAGATTTAATGATATGCCCCAAGAACTATGCACATTAGGAAATCAACTAAAGAATGAGTATGGTCAATAAGTATTGACTTATAAATATATTCATGCCCCAAATTGTAGTTAAATCATTTCCTTAATCTCTTGAATTACTTACTTGATTCATTGTGGGTATGGGACTACAATGAATCATTTCACTTGTAAGTAAAACATAGGACCAAAGGAGTTATTGAACTACATAACAACAAGAAGAAAAAGACTGAAAAATTATCTAAGTGTACAAAGACGAGCTCTCGGCCAAGAGGATCAAAATCTTAAATCGTTGCTCGAGTTGTTCTAAAATTATGTTGATGATACTAATGTCTTGTAATCATATAGAAAATGAGTTGTGTGCTTTGAATGCATTAAAATACATCGTATTCATACCACAATTCACAACTAATGAATTAGGAAAGTCTAATGACTAGACTTTCCAGAAATGGCATGTTGCTTAGGAAGAGCTTTCATTGATCATGCATAGCTTTATGTTTATGTGTGCATACACCCATACTTAGTACAAGTGTGTACTAACCCCCTACTATTTACTATTTTTATACGTGCAGGTCAGAGGATGCAGCGGTTTGGACTTTAGCGTTTCTCCAAACCATTTGGTAGGTCCTCATGATTTCGAGGATGCTACAGATTTAGTCTAGCCTTAGTTTTAGACATAGCTAGTGTATGTTGTCTCTAGCGTTTCTTTCGTACCTTCATTTCGAAGCTTTGTAATAAGGCCGTGTTTGGCAAACTATTTATGATATATTCATCTTCAGTTTCGAATTGATTCTTTATGTTAGATTGTTGTTCTCTTATGTTGAGCTTACTATATGATGTATCTAGTTAATAATTATATGAAGTCGATGTATATTTCATACATATAAAAAGTTTTAAATTTTCTGCAAATTTAACTAGATGAATGTGATGAATGCAAGATGAGGCTTCTCTGCGACCTCTGAGAGGTCAACGACGCCAGTGGCGATTCGTATTCAAGAATCCGGGTCGTTACAAACTTGGTATCAGAGTATGAGGTTAAATTACATAGGACCTAAATATCAACACGACCACGTTACGTAGTTTCTAGCTTATGGTTGTGTAGCGCGCCACAATCATTACTTAGAGACTACGCGATGATAGGAAATCTTCCCTTCTTCCACTCTTTATCGTGCTATCTAGAGTTTTGACACTTTGTGTCATTCTAAGTATCTAACTTCCTTCTTGTGTGAACGCGTGGAAGAATACACACAAGAATTAGGATGACAAAGTGGTCAAAGGCGCCAGACTCAAGATATAGCCTTCCCATGAAGGGCCATAATGGAAATGACCAACGTGGATGTAAGACGTGTGGTGAGTGTGGTTGTTCGCATGGAGGTGAATGCTTGGTAATGTCTAAAAGCCTGCTATGAGTATTGATGAGGAGGAGAAGGATAAGTTGGCTGCATACCAGCTCAAGAATATGTCTTAGACATGGATTTGCTTCATAAGTGTTATGCTACGATAGATTGTCAAAACAGGGTAGTGAGACTTCAGTTTCCAAATGAGTTAGAGCTGGAATGGGAAGGTCGTGGTTCAAATCTTAAGGCCAATATGATGTTATCTAAGAGGTTAGATATACTCTTCCTAAGTCTGGTTTATGTTTAATAAACTCTAAGTTTAAGTGCTTTAGTCGATTTGGTGTTATAAGTCACTAATCGTATGTCTTATAATAGCACTATGTGAGTTAAAACGAAGTTATGTTGAATTTTATGTTGCTGTTTTTGTGTAGCATAGGCATGTTTTCTGTGTTGCGTGATTTGTGATATGCATTAAGTTAAGTGTGATTGAGAAGGAAATTCCTCAATCTCAAATATGAAGCTTCATTGAATGATATTAAACATCCAAATAAGTGTAGATTAGATATTCACAAAAGAGAAACATTTAAGCATGATAGACTAACTTTCTGAAAGCACCCTCTTTGTCTAAATGATGTGTAAGTGTCATTCGGGGACGAATGTTCCTAAGGGGGGATAATGTAACATTCTGGAAAAATAATATGTCTAATGAATAGACCAGTATTCCCTTAGGATAGCCTATTAGGGGTACATAGTCACCCCAATGCCCAATATTTAGAAATATTGGGCATAGTATAGAAAAAATTGGCAAAGGGATATTAGCCAATTTTCTATATACGAATAAGAAATATATTTTTTTGGGAAGTCATAACTCAATCCAAGATTGATGTTCAATAAATGTACCTGCAAGGAAGACCTAAGCTAAAAATATTCGCTTCATGATATCTGCACAATATGTACTAGGCATCCAAGTGTCAAGCCTAGCACCATAGCACATGATCATTTAAAATGATCATGTAAACTAAACAGTGCCCAAGGACATAGTGAGGGTCCTTGGGACAATAAGTAAAAATTCCCAAAGGAACCATAAATAATAGTTAGTTAGGAAAGTACAACCAACTCATGTGCAAGCACATGTGCAAGACATGTGAAGAAGTGGCCAAAGGAGGGGACCACCCTAACCGAATTTTGTTAGGTTAGTTAGGGAGAAAAACGTGCACAAGGGACCACTCCATGTGGGTCCTAACTTCCTAACCAATTGTAGACTCTAACCTACTGCACTAAATAGATAACTAACCTAGGACCAACCGAAATGGACCCATTAGTGCACCCGACAACCTTGGACCAAAATCGGATTGACACTAACCTAGTAACTAGTTAAAGAGACCAGCTAGTACCTAACCTAGGATGGTCCAAAGAGTTAGTTAAAGTCCTAACAACCTAGGGATACTTTAGTAATTACCCTAGGCTACTTAATTAATTAATTTATCAACTTAATTAATTAATTTAAAGGGCCAAAACCTAAATCACAAAGCAATTTCCAGATTTCGGTTAAAACAAGAAAAAAGACAACCTAGTACCTAACCTAGGATGGTTCAAAGGATTAGTTATGGTTATTAAGACTTAAGGGTACCTTAGTAATTATCCTAGGTCACTTAATTAATTAAATTAGACATTTAATTAATTAAATTAAAGGGGCCAAACCGAAATTCTTATGCTAACCTAGTACAATTCAAGAAACATCCTAGTACTTAACCTAGGATGGTCCTAAAGGATTGATTAAGATTCCAATGACTTAGGGGTACATTAGTACTTACCCTAGGTCCCTAAATTAAATAAATTAAGGATTTAATTATTTAATATAAAGTAAAAATGTTGACCAAAACCATAGTCAACACCAAAATTCCAGATTTTGGGTCAAGTCAACATTCTCCTATGTTTAGTCAACTTAGGAGGGGCTTTTTTGTAATTAGTTAATTAATTTATTTAATTAACTTATTAAACCCTAAGTTGAATGAGTCAAGATAAGTTCTTAAACCTAAAAATCACGTTCAAACTCATAGAAAAAAAAGGACGCAGAAACAGTAATCAACGAACACACGAAAAAGGCAGAAAATTTATCGATTTCTCTAGGGCAATTTCATGGTTCCTTCAAGGTTTCGTTCAAGGTGGTCTTCGTAGATTAAGTTCTACTTAAGGTATGGGTTTCTCTCCTGGACTTTTTTCTCCAAGAGAACTTTCTTTCGAATGATTCAAAGATCTTGAAAACTAGGGTTGTTTCCCGTCGTTCTTGTCAACTCCTTTCCCTAGTATCCTTGTTACGATTTCAATGTTGAATAGGTTAGAAATTATGTTGTTGGTATGTGGTGCTAGCTGATCTTAATGTTTATGGAGTTTCGATTAAATAAGGATTAAATGAACCTATTAATTGGACTCGTTTGATGCTAAGTGTTATTATGTGAATTAAAAGAATGATACTATGTTAAAGATATGTCCGAAAATGTTATGTATGAAGATGTTACGGTATGTTGTGCATACTTTCTGTTAATATGACGTTATAAAGATGATATATTCATCAAATGCTAATATGATGTTGTCCAAGATGTTTAAAAGCGTTATGCCTAAAGTTATGTTATAAGACTGGCTAAACAGATCTCCATGAAATCATAAGTTGAATGAATGTTTGGGTTATGACAATAAAATGGCTAACAATGTCTTGCCCAAAAGTTGAATGGAATTGGTTTACATTATTGCTTTTAAATAATGATGAAAAAATTGGCTAATGAGAATCTCATGAAACTATACTTGAATGAATGTTTGGCTTGTGCCAATAAATTGGCTATGAAGTCAATTCCAAATTTTCTAGGCCAATACTAAATTTACAAATCTTATGTGCCCAATATAATGTAATGTCAAATTAAGCATGACCAACAGAACAAAATGAATCCATAACTAAGGGTATGTCAATCAATGGGACAAGTCCCAACATACCCTATACTATCTTATATGACTAAAATGTTGGAATGCCAAATGAATAAGCACATCTAAAGTAATTCAATGAATCCATAACCAAGGGCATGCCATTCATTGGGACAACTCCCAACATACTCTACAAGAATGAACTATGAACATATGTAACTCATTGAAAGAAGTGTTTATCGTCCATAAACGATGAAATAAAGCTACTACACTAAAGTAAAGAAGAAACGTAAGATATAACATAATTAAAGGGGTCTAAATTATGTAAGTGACCAGAATGGGGTGTTAAAGGAAGTGAGACAAGTCTTACTTACACCTAAGCTACTATGTTGAAAGAATACTCACGAATGAAGGTGTTAGAATGTGTGAGACTAGTCTCATTAACACCTAAGGATGAAATGTAAGGACAATTCATGTTTCATCAATGTAAAGTAAGGATGATATGTAAGGAAAATTCACATTTGATCAATGTAAAGTAAGGGTGATATGTAAGGACAATGCACATTTCACCAATGTAAAGTAAGGATGATATGTAAGGACAATTCACATTTCATCAATGTAAAGTAAGGATGACAAGTCATCAAAAGAGTAATTAAATCTCAATCACATTCTATATGTAAGTCTAAGGACAATTCACACTTAATACATAAAGAAGATATGAGAAATCATCTAATGAGATATGACTACGTAATGCTAGAAGCAAGCTTCGATGATGTATGAGTTGAATGTAAATAGGAACTTTAAACTTAGCACCGATAGGCTAGTTATGAGTGGTCATGCCTTCTTTTGGGAAGGGCGGAGGTTCACGTAACTCTCATGAGATGAGACTGTCCGGCATGCCGGGTATGGGTCTCCTCATATCTCCTAGTCTTTGAACCTATACTGCCAATATAGGGATCTAGCAGGGGTCAATTCATTATATACGCTAGCATGTTTTGGTTTCACCTTGGCTAGTGACTCCATCTCTTTTCGGTGTGGGGAAGACACCGGATTTCATGATGCTCACATGATCTATGTAGGTTAAGGTTGGAGTTCCTCAAAGTATGAAATATAATGAAATGAACGATACCGAAGGTGTTTGTGTAAGACAATTAGGAGGTGAAATCAGATTCAAGTAATGACATTAGGTCATTCTTGGTCATTGCACTTCATGATCCCGGTGAGAGTCTTAAACTTCATCCTAGGTATAGCTGGTGTTTACATCAGCCTACGAATGAACGAAATGAATAATGTGAAGTACGAATGAACGAATGAAGCAAACTCTGTGTTTGCTAAAGAAGACCCTCGGTTGAGGTCCCATATGTTGGGTCCTCACTTAAGATGTCTTAATGCAATATCAACAATTCCAAGGTCTCGTGTATATGTAATGTATTATATATAAAACATGAAAGTAATGAAATAAATGGCATAATCAATAAAGAATGACTTATGAAATGTAATGAATAGTTGATGTAATGAATAATTTATTGTAAGGATAGTCAAATCGTGTCCAATAAAGTTTACAATAAGTAAAGGGCATAGCTAATAATGAATCCTCATGTTATGAAAATGATAAAGCCAAATAAATTGGCTTATAATGACTTTAGATAATTGGCAAAAGATATTAGACAAATAAGATTGGCTTATAATGACTTATTATATTAGGCCAATAATACAATAATAGGAATATTCACTAAAGATTGGTTTATAAAGAATTCATACCCAAAGTAAGCAAGATCATAAGGTTTAATGATATGCCCCAAGAACTATGCATATTATGCAATCAACTAAAGAATGAGTATGGTCAATAAGTATTGACTTATAAATATATTCATGCCCCAAATTGTAGTTTAATCATTTCCTTAATCTCTTGAATTACTTACTTGATTCATTGTGGGTATGGGACTACAATGAATCATTGCACTTGTAAGTAAAACATAGGACCAAAGGAGTTATTGAACTACACAACAACAAGAAGAAAAAGACTGAAAAATAATCTAAGTGTACAAAGAGGATCTCTCGGCCTAGAGGATAAAAATCTCAAATCTTCGCTCGAGTTGTTCTAAAATTATGTTGTTGATACTAATGTCTTTTAATCATATAGAAAACGAGTTGTGTGCTTTGAATGCATTAAAATACATCATATTCATACCACAATTCACAACTAACAAATTAGGAAAGTCTAATGACTAGACTTTCCAGAAATGGCATGTTGCTTAGGAAGAACTTTCATTGATCATGCATAGATTTATGTGTATGTGTGCATACACCCATACTTAGTACAAGTGGTGTACTAACCCCCTACTATTTACTATTTTTATACGTGCAGGTCAGAGGACAGATTGACGACACTTGCAGCGGTTTGGACTTTAGCGTTTCTCCAAACCATTTGGTAGGTCCTCATGATTTCGAGGATGCTACAGATTTAGTCTAGCCTTAGTTTTAGACATAGCTAGTGGATGTTGTCTCTAGTGTTTCTTTCGTACCTTAATTTTGAAGCTTTGTAATAAGGCCGTGTTTGACAAACTATTTATGATATATTCATGTTCAGTTTAGAATTGATTCTTTATGTTAGATGGTTTTTCTCTTATGTTGAGCTTAGTATATGATGTATCTAGTTAATAATTATATGAAGTCTATGTATACTTCATACATATAAAAAAAATTAAATTTTCCGCAAATTTAACTAGATGAATGTGATAAATGCAAGATGAGGCTTGTCTGCGACCTCTGAGAGGTCAACGACGCCGGTGGAGATTCGTATTCAAGAATCCGGGTCGTTACAGTCTCATGATAGGTCTACTAAGTATGTTTGAGGTTATGGGGCTTCACATATAAATTGCACTAGTAGATTTATATTGGGATTATGATTAAGGTCTCATAATGTTCTATGTGAAGTGAAATTTGTATATGTGCAAAGTGGATAGAGTTCACTGTAAGACTCCTAAGGTCTTGGCTTAAATGTGTCTATTATGTCCTATACTTCTATCATGATATGTGATGACTTGTGTAAATGTATGTATGGTTTCCTTATGGCCTTAAGGTGATGCATTGCACCAAGTATCACTACAGGGTTACTTGGGAAGCTAATTAGTTAAAAGGAGAGGTTCACTGTAAAGAAGAGTATGCTTACTGTAAAGAGAAAATCGGTTACTGTAATGTGACATCAAATGTGGCTTAAATTCTTTGTGTGATCTTATATGATAATTGGCCTTTGAATATGTCTATATGAAGTATTTGAATGATATAAATGCTATTGTATAAAGGTTTTATGAAGACTACTCAAAATGGCATGAAGAATGATTTCAAGAAAATGTCCCTTTTAAATGCATGTTTTTGCATGGTTGTCATACTTATTGCATTCTTGTACTAACTTCATTCTTCTCTACTTTTTACACAAAGTGTAGGTTCTGGATACTTGAAGGAGGTCTTAAATGGTGAAGATATTGATAGATGATTCCCAAGCTCAAGGAAAGAAATCCTTAAGTCCAAGGATTCCTAAGTCATGCCTTTACTATAAAGTGTAAAATGAAGTACTTATGTTTTATGTTATAAGGGTCTTGTCCCTAATGTACTCTTATGATGTTGAGTCTAGGACGGCAAAAAAAGAGACTAGATTCTTTAACTATGTATAATATATATATATATATATCTATGAAGAAATGTTCTAGCATATGATGTGCTAAGAAAGTTTTTAAATTTTCCTCTAAATTTACCTGTGACAATGCGATGAATGATAACTATGGGCTTGTATAAGACCTCCGAGAGTTCAAGTATGCCATGTTACTTCTAGGGGATTCTCCCCGGATGTGACAGAAAGGCATCATACTCGGAACATGAGAACATACCACAATTGGAGAAATGATCCAAGTCTTTCTTCAAAGTAGTCATGAACCCTTCAACGACCGAAACCTAAAATATTGGGGAAAAAGGGATAAATGGGATTAGCACATCACTTGTACTAAGTATGGAATCATTTGCACAAACAACGTTGAAATCATGCTAAAAGGGACATTTCATTAAAGCATGCTAATTTAGTTTGAAAAGCCTTATGCACAATCAAGAACAAATAAAAGTCAATAGCAAACTTTCCTCAAGTTAAGACCATGTACATCACAAGACCAACTATACAAAGTCTAGTCAAGTCAACATACATTTAATCTAATTGAGCACACAATCAAGACAACTTTATCATCAAGTCATAATATCAACAAGCATGTATAAGAGTTTATAGCATCATAACCAAAGAAAGACCTTTACTCATGAACCCCCATTAAGTCCAATAGTGCATTGACTAAGTAAGGCCCCATAAACTTACTCAACCAAGTAAGCCCAACAAGAACCATAAACAATGCCCACTTCACATACTATATCATTAAGAGTAAACATCATCATACTTTAACACTAGAGACCAACCACATGTTCATAAGTGAAACCAACATCACATAGTGTCATTAACATGTAAGATCAACATATACATATCATTTACATTTATAATCATATAAGCATATAAGAACATCCTTCTAAGACTCCCCTCAATTCTAACTAATGCAATATATACGTAGAGTCCCATACACCTACCTAGACTAAGTCAAACCCCTCAAGTCATCCTAGTTAGAGTCCACTTTATTACTTCATTTTTAATTTCGGGAACATATTCCCTTAACCAACATAGACCACATGAGCCAATGTGAAATCCGGTGTCATGGAACCCTAAACAGAAAGAAGGTGGACTACTTGACAAGGTAGTACCAAAACATGAACATAGAATCTACGTGGATCCACTAGATAGTATTCCTATGGGGGCATCATAGTTCAAGAACTAGGAAATATAGTTGGGGCCCTCTTTATGCTACATGAATTATAGTCTCCAATCTCATGAGTACATTATTGACCCTACCTTCCCTGTGTGGGAAGGGACACTCGTCACTATTAGTTCACTCAGTGCTAAGCTAGAGTCCCTTTTGAAATGTTTTTCATTAATAATCATATCTTAGATTAGGTCATAGGTTCTATCCCTTATATAATCATAGTCATAGCTCAATAGAAATTGCATGAGAACACCTTTCATTAAAACCCTCATATGTGATATTAGCACATTAACATCATTATATCATAGTAAGGCACATAGGTACTTCATCACCAACTTTATATCATTACATCTTAAGAATAATCTCCCAATCACACAATCAAGACATTTCAATTCAACATCATATCAACCCTAATCTATCTTATCATAAGATATACTTCAATGTAACTTCATCACTAAACACAAGTAATCATAATTGAAGTAAAAGTTTGAGATCACAACACTTACCCCAATCTCCTTCACAAGCCATCATCATAGTCTTTCCATCAACAAAGTCAATTCAATAGAATAATAGGTATAATAACATCCATCAATGGTAAGTAAAAAAAAATAAAGTCAGTTGAATCGTCACACAACAATTCATCACGAGTTCATAGCCCTAGGATTAGGGACTTAGGTTAAATTCCTGATCTACTTAACAACCCAGGTTAATTAATCAATAATAACATAATTTAATTACAATACATCATAACCTACTCGTAATTATCTAAATAAATCCTAAACAAAGACATTTAGAATATTCAAATTCGTAATAGAAGAAGACCCACTTGAAACTCATCTCTTTGAAATCGATTTGGAGGAACCTTTTGAGTAAAGAATCACAAAGGTGAAAAAAATCCCATACCTTGTTAATTGATGAAGATTCATGGGAAAAAATACTCTTCTTGCTGCCCTAGAACCCTCCGTTGCTTGGCCTTCTATGGAGTTTCTTTGGGGGGGAGAGAGAAGTGAGAAGGAAGAGCAATTTGGTTTTGGGAATTATGAGAGTTGGGTTAGTTTAATTAGGATAGTCTTTTTATAGGTCATTAACTAACTTAATTAGACCTTCCTTAACAACTAACTGATTAAATAACCACCTACCTAATTAATTTGACTAAGCTAAAATGTGGCAGCAAAACAGTTACCTTACCTACGAGAACACGACCTACGGGCCATATGTCAGTCGACGGCCAAGCCCCCCTCCGTGCTGCACATCAGTCGTTATGGTCAGAGACTTGAAAATTGACCCCCTTCACGAAATTGACTAAGTGTCCATCGACAGTTGCAATCAACGCCCCGTCAATTGGACCACGCCTCGTTGCATGCAATTCATCGATGACTACTCATTACGGAAGCTCCCCAAGAGAAAGAGGTCTTTGCTTAGCTTTTAGCCACAATGCAAGGGTCCTCTTCAAGGACCCTTTGGTTGGTCCTTTGGGAGTCGTACCTGGACTTTTCTACTATAAACAAACCCTAATACGTGTTAGACACCTTATCACAAAATTTCATCAATTTACGACTTTTAAAACATTGTCAAATAGGCTAAGGCACTCTAGCGCCTCTGGATCTAGTTTCCAAACGTCATGGACGTTTCTTGATGTTTTGATTCTAAAACTTCCTAAATGACTTATATATATATTATATTTGACCTTAAAACAGTGTTACAACTCTTAGACTTTCATGTTAGGCTCTATATTAGGCTTTAGACTTTGGGAGTATTACATTATCCCCCCCTCCCCCTTAGGAATATTTGTCTCCGAATTACACTAAAATTCATTGTAAGGAAGGAATAGACTCAAGACTAGCAGCCCAACCAATAACAATATATCAAAACATGAGTTATAATTCAAATCAACCTAACCACATGATTTTTTTACACAGTGCAATTCAAAATATCAATTTCAACTCATAAGAGTTCAACATTCACTATATGCTTAATCATTAATGCCAAAGCTTCCTTCAACACATGTAAACATGCTAAATACATCTCATGAAGGCACAAGATACCAAACTACATTACATAAGTTCAAATAAAGTAAAACAACATTTTCATAGAAGCTTTCATTTCAATACGCACAATTCACTAAGTCACTATAATAAAGCATAAAATTCACGATTTGATAAAAAATAAAGGCAACTTCAAATAAACTCATTATTTTAACTATAAATAGGAACAACTAACCTCAGTTATCAAATATATGAGGGTAACGGGACTTCATGTTGGCCTCGGCCTCCCATGTGGCACCCACAAATAGGTGGTTCTTCCATAAGACCTTTATGGAAGCCACCTCCTTGTTCCTTAACTTCTTTAGTTGTCTATCAACGATTTCAACCGGAACCTCTGCACACCGAGACCCTCAATAGGAATAATGGACTTGGGATCTCCGATACACTTCTTAAGAATGAAGACATGGAACACCGGATGAACCGAAGCCAATTCACTAGGTGACTTTAACTCATATGCAAACTTACCAACCCTTTGCAAAATATCATAGGGACCCACGTAACGAGCACTCAATTTCCCTTTCTTGCCAAATCTCACCACCCCTTTTATAGGTGAAATTTTTAGATACATATTATCACCTTCTTCAAACTCTAATTCCCTTCTCCTCTGGTCGGCATAAGTCTTTTTCCAGCTATAGGTTATTCGCATGTGGTTCCTTATTATATAAACTTTCTCCAAAGTCTTATGAATCAAATGGGGACCCAAAAGTGAAGACTCACTGATACGCTCAAATTTACTTCTCAAATAAGAAGTAAAGCGGTCGTATCAAGTAAAGAACCCAACTAATGAGGTTGAGATCGATCCCACAAGGAAAATAGCTCAGACTTAACTTTATTCTATTATTACTATTATTTAGCCAACTATTTTCCGAGAAATAAAGAGACAAAAAGGGGGATTTTATTTCTAAATTAATGAAAATGATTAACTAAATAAAAAATGGACAACTAACAGATTCAGCTTTCGAAGTTTGATCAAATTATAAAAGTAACTAGGGCTTTAGTGTTCCCCACAGGTTCTTAACTTGGTAAATCTAACTATAACAATTCTATCCTGATATCTTGCATGTAAAGTGATAAGTTATATATCTCTAAATCCTTGGTCCGGCATCTAGAGAATTTCACTCTGCACCTTGGTCCGGCTACGTGTGTTGCTATACTAACCCTTATCTTTACCTCATATTAAACATCGTATTCGGTATTTGACTAAGTTATTAACTCCTACCAACCAATACTAGCCTATTAGATAGTCTACACTAAATCTGTGTTGATAATTCTTTTCCTATTATCTACCTCCTTGGTCCGGCAAGTAGCATTAAGGCGAGTTCTAACGTTGACCATCCGTTAAAAAGAATTCTACATGAAAGAATTATCAATACATGCAAGACACCACTCTAGAATTGTTATTTAAGTTAGATTTTTACCTTGTTATTCACCCATGGTTCCCACAACCCTAGCTATGAGGTTTAGTTACCCATGTTCATAATTACACAATTCATATTGTTAATAGAAGAATTCATGCACTTACTTTTATGAACACGAATAATTTTCCAGAATTTAACTTGATTAATCAACAAAATCACCAACAATCAATTACCGAAAAATTATCTTAATTCCCAAAATCGAGAATTGAATAATATAATAGAAGAACTAAAAACTAAAAATTATCCAGAAAGTCTAACCCCAAAAATGAGGTTTTTCCCACTATTTATAATAAAAACAAAGTCTAATCAAATAAGAATTCTATTTACTAAAAATATGTCCAAACGCGTCTGGGTCGACGGACCACGTGACGGACCGTCATGGACACGACGGACCGTCATAGACTCCGTCGTCCCATACTTCACCATTCTTCTATTGCTTTCTTCATTCCCCTCGACGGACAGGTATGACAGACCGTTTAAAGCACGACGGTCCGTCGAGGGTCTTCGTTACAAAATACTTGAACTTCTTGGAATTTGGGTACTGGGACTACTTCTCTGATCATCACGACGAACAAGCAGGATGGACCGTCGTGGCTAGGACGGACCGTCGTGGCTATGATGGTCCGTCATGGACTTCCGTAATCCCACACTTGGTCAGACTTCCCCATTTTCCTTCAGCAACTTCTCCCTTCACTACGATGCCACCTACGGACCTCACAGCCTCGACGGACCGTCATAGGTTCCATAGGTGGTCTCTGCTGCATTTCTTTCTCAAGAACTCCCGCGTTCATCCTTGGGCAGATTTTCTGCAAACAAAGAGAAACTTACATAAAAATCAACACAAAAAGGCTTTCGACACACACTAAACTTAAGGAAAAAGCATTAGAAATACCGTGAAACCACGGTACATCAACACCCTCAATTTAAATTCGTTGTTTGTCCTCAAGCGACGCACTATGACTCACTACAAAATATTTGTACAAAAGTATCCATATTTTAACTTCCGCAATCATTTGGCTATCAATCCCGATTATTCACATTATATTCATGCATGGTTTCACTATTAGGCATTGACTTGTGTAGAATCAAACCATGACCCAGACTCACTACGCGATGATACCTATCCTCTTCAACTTCTTACCGAGATGCTAATATTTCCAGTATTGCAACTCCTGTCCTTACTTCAAATAACATCCTCATTTTTCATACAATGATTTTAGTTTGAGTATAAGGATCACTTTTCGACACTCACTCTCAGAAGAAATTCACAACTCATTTATACATATTGCCATAGGCTTGCCCTTATTTTCACTAGTTTAAGTTCGCCATACAACTCTTAGGATCACAATAGGACTTTTTTATATTGTAACATAGGCTCACGATCAGGTAGGGTGTATTTAGGTATGCTTTAGTGACTTGTTGCCCTCCTTGACATATCGGCTACGCGAACCACCTTTTTATTATTTTTTTTCGCCCTATTACTCAATTTTCTTTTCACTTTGTTGTTTTCCCTTTCTTATCCTTATGTGCAAGTGACTTCTGTTTTATTCTTTCTTTCTCTTCATTCTTTCAACCCCACTTTCCGGGGTTTTCCTTATAACAGCCACCCTCAACTCATGAATTTGCCATGAGTTAAGGTTCACAATACCCATGGTTGGGTCAGGGCCTAAACAAGGTTGTTTTATGCATTAGTCACCCTCAACTTATGCTTTTGGCATAAACTGAGGTGCACATGTCCAAGGAGGGACCAGGGCCAACACATTGTTCCCAGAGAAGATCATTTGGGGTGAAAAAGAAAGATCTATTTTAAGCTCAATTCATTTGGATCAAAAACGGATTAACTTCATTTGGTTTTCTGTTCTTTTTAGGCTCAAGATTGACTATTTCGAACAAGGGCCTATGATCCTTTCCTAATTGATTGTTTTGACTAACTTTTAGTAGGACTAACCAGGCAAGTTCTAGCTCAGTATTGATGGTGGACATTCGAATTCACCTCACACTCACTTGACATTCCTTGCATTCCCGGATTATTAGACACCTAGTTCAAATCTTAGATTCAGGATCATCCATCAGTATCTGTATTTCATGTTTCAAACCACACACTTATCACTTACTATGCCTAGTCATGCAATTGATTATCGAGATATCATATTTATTTTAGCCATCATGCTTCAGATTTATACTATGTACATAAGATATGACATGCCGGTTCAACAATAAAAGTAATCAGTCTTTTGGGGAAAAAAGAACACAGGCAAGAAAACCCCAAAAGAGGATCGTGAACTTGGGCTACTCAGAATTCACCCAAGTACTCACTTTCCATTTACCCCACCCCCAACAAAAGATATGCAATTGTCCCCAATGCATAAAAGAGCTAAACAATGCAAAAGGGTAAGTGAAGCAAACCTGAGGCGCTAAGCGCCGGCGATCAACAAGCTGGTGGGTCCGGTTCACCGGAACCCACTCCCTGCGTAGTCTGGACATCCTCAGTAATGTCCTCAGCATCAACAGCACCATCAGTAGTGCCTCCCACAGAATCTACAAATTTGGAGCTAGGCGCCCCGGCAACTACTTCTACAGCCCTCAACTTACGGGCCTCCTCATCAGCAATCAAGGCTCTCCTCGCAGCCTCCATCTCACGACGCTCCTTCTTCTTCGCCCTAACCTCATCCTCCTCTCGACCCCTGCATCTCTTGGCATGCTCTCGTGGGGAAGGTGGTGGAATATTAGAATTGGGAAAAAGAGCAGCCATCACTGTGTCATCAGCATGCTCTGCAGAAGGGGCCTCAGACCCAGGCACCCTCGCCTCTAAGATCGTATCCAGATTGCCCGCAGACTCTCAACCGCAGCCTGAAGGGTCGACATGTCCACCAGAGGTGCTGGTCGGGCTAGCACTCGCAACTCAAAAGCGTCAAAGCGCTGATGTACCTCTGCGATCTTCCTCTCTGTGTGCTGTACCATCTTGCGCTCCATGCGCTCCTCTGCCTCAGCAATAGTCTTCTGCATCCAAGGCTGGATGTAATGCAGAAGTGTAGCCATCTGTGGCTCGAGTTTCTAGACCCTAGCAAGTGGGACCAGAGTGGCGGAAGGAGCCGAGCGAGAGGAGCTCGGGGCAGTGCTACTACCCGGGATAGACTCGACCAGAGTAGTGTCAGCGTGTGCAGAAGCATCCTGGGAAGCTGCATGGGCATGCTCTATGGTGTCGGCCAGGTTCTCACCAAGTGGGACCACCTCCGGGGGGGCCCTCTGCATGGGGCCAACTCATTGGCCTCATCCCTGATGAGGCCGATGTCAACATTTCCTTGCGGGGTCCGGAGCTGGTCAATGTGCCAAATGGGTACGCCTGCGGATCTGCACAAAGAGAAAATCATGCAAGGAAAAGGGTAAGTCGTGGTGACCTTGAAGGCCCTCTCATGCATGACCGCTTGGAGAAGCCAAGCGAAATCGACCTCGAACCCTGCCATCATTGCGGCCATCAGAACTGCACGATCTCAGGTGACGATATTATCAGCACCAAAGAAACTTGGCCGTAAAGGTCAAGTTGGCCTTCCTGATGGCTCCCTTCGGCTCTATCACCCAATCCGCAGCCTCTCCATCAATAGATAAGTGCTGGGCCATCCACCTCTTGGTGGTCTCTCTCAGTGAAGGCTCGCGTAAGAACCGGCCCTCTTTGACAATTTGCCACCGTTAATCGAACTCGGCGGTGAGAGGTGTGCTGGTGGTGTCACTATCCGTGCCGTACAGATATCGGTGGATGGCTGGTAGGAAGATGTCGACCTGTATGCCGCGTACTCGGACGTGCTCAAGTTGGGCCTGTTTGGCGGGGGCAGACCACCTATCTATTTGTGAGCGGAGAGTGGCCACATAAGAGGCATAGAACTCTCGAACTAACTCCTCACTGTAGCGGCCCAAAGAACGAGTCGTCCACTCCAGCCGATGTCTGGTGGAAAGAGTGTGAATTTCTGGCATGGTGGGGAGACTTCCCGTGAGGACCCGCCTCTCCAGTGTGAGGGTCCGTGTCATGACGCCTTTGTCATTGAGCACCTTGGCGTCTAAGTATACTTTGTATTGCCCATCGACACACCACCGGTTGGGCTGATCGGCAACCAGGGCAGGGACTCCAGTTGGTGAGCCAGTGGTGGAGTCAGTGCTGTCAGCCTCATCATCTGAGGCAGACTGTGTAGCTGTGGCGGGGGCAGAGGCTTCTGCGGACCTGGAGGCTTCCTCTGACCACGAAACTCCTAAGGAGCCAGATGCTCCTTCGTCTTGGGCAGCTGACCCAGAAGGTGTGCCGGTCAGTGTGCGCTCCTCATCAGACTGGGAGGCAGTGACTACGCCGGGCGCCACCTTCTTGGGCGTGAATCGCGGTACACGTGGAGCTCGTGATGTAGTAGCAGTGCTTGGGGGCACGTACTCTGGATCATGCTCATCATCATAGCCTATCACCAATCGGGTAGACGGGGCGACAGATTTAGAACGCCCACGTACATAAACGCGATCTTGTTTAGGTGCCATGAGAGGTAGTACTTGTAACGAATCATCATTAGTACTTGAAAGATAAAACATGACAAAAAAAATGAGAGAATAATACACAGAAACTCAAACTAGTGATAACAGCTGTGAAGTAGCATTAAGGCACGACAGACCTGATGACGGCCCGTCCTGTGGTCCGTCATGTAATAATCAGCAGTATAGAGTATCAGAAGGATGGTCTCAGACTGATACGACGATTGTTCAGGACGGTCCGTCGTGGGTATGACGGTCCGTCACATGTGTCCGTCAGTGGACACTTGGAAAAAGTGTTGACACCATTAGGACAGGGGTCTCTGACCGATACGACGGTTATGCAGGACGGGCCGTCGTGGGTATGACGGTCCGTCACATGTGTCCGTCAGTGGACACTTAGAAAAAGTGTGGAGACCCTTAGGACAGGGGTCTCTGACCGTCACGACGGTTGTGCAGGACGGACCGTCGTGGGTATGACGGTCCGTCACATGTGTCCGTCAGTGGACACTTAGAAAAAGTGTGGAGACCCTTAGGACAGGGTCTCTGACCGTCACGACGGTTGTGCAGGACGGACCGTCGTGGGTATGACGGTCCGTCACATGTGTCCGTCAGTGGACACTTGAAAAAGTGTTGAGACCCTTAGGACAGGGGTCTCTGACCGTCACGACGGTTGTGCAGGACGGACCGTCGTGGGTATGACGGTCCGTCACATGTGTCCGTCAGTGGACACTTGGAAAAAGTGTTGAGACCCTTAGGACAGGGTCTCTGACCGTCACGACGGTTGTGCAGGACGGACCGTCGTGGGTACGACGGTCCGTCATCGGGTTGTCGTGCTGTCATTCAGAGACAGAACTGGGGGATGCCACATTCACCCCATGTGAGTCAAAACAAAGACCCAACAATTCTCTAACACTCTTGAACCTAAATACCTATCAAATTTACAAGTTTTAAAGCCCTAATTTCTCTAGTTTTATCAAGTCATTTTGTGGAATTAATAACCTAGGTTGACAATATATATTCAAAGATCAAAAGACCCATATGCTAATAGTAAAGAAAAAAAAAACTAAGTAAATGGGTGGAGTTTGCAGGAACACATACCTTGGAAGAGGAGAAAATAAGACGAAAGTGATGGCACCCAACCGAGAACACTGAGAAGCACAGCAGCAGACTCCGACCAAGAAGGGAGATTTGGGAGGGAAAATGGGAGAATGTGGGAATTTGGGAAGAGAAAGCAGTTGAAAGGCTCAAATGGGGGAAAGAGGGAAAGAAAACTGTTAAATGAAGGGGTGGGGGTTTAAAACGTTTAAAAACTTTTGAAATTCATCAGCCGGGTCGGGTCGGGTAGCCGGGTAATGAAGTGACGAAACCCCGATGACGGTCCGTCGCATATGTGACGGTCCGTCATAGGTTCCGTCGCATGTGCCCTAATTCTTAAAAAATACTAAAGAGCGTACCTGGCACGACGGAGTCATGCGACGGTCCGTCACAGGCGTGACGGTCCGTCGATGTATCCGTCAGTGAATGTGGCAGAGTAACTTTTCTGCAGAACTTCCTGTAGATGTGCTACCTGAAAATTTACAACCCATTAATAGAAAATTGCTACCGCTACTGGAAAGAAAAACTATAAAGTGGTTAGATGATAAATATTGGGTTGCCTCCCAACCAGCGCCTGATTTAACGTCGCGGCACGACTGAGGACACTCGATTACTCAGACTTCATCAAGATGATATGCCTCAATCACCTCATTCGCCGATTCCGCATGACCTATATAGATTTTTAGACGTTGTCCGTTCACCTTAAACCGCACACCTTCCTTGTTTTCCAACTCAACCGCTCCATGAGGGAATAATTGGGTGATCGAGTAAGGGCCAGTCCATTTAGACTTGAGCTTGCCCGGAAACAAGCGCAATCTAGAGTTGAATAAAAGCACCGAATCCCCAATCATAAACTCTCGTTTCTCGATCTTTAGGTCATGGTACTTCTTCATCTTTTCTTTGTAGAGGGCTGAGCTTTCATAAGCCTTTAGGCGAAATTCATCAAGTTCATTTAACCCATTTAACCGTTGTTCTGCAGCTTCGTTCCAGTCCATTTTTAGCTTCTTCATAGCCCACATGGCTTTATGCTCTAATTCAACCGGAAGATGACATGCTTTCCCATATACTAGTTGGTATGGGGACATACCTATGGGAGTCTTATACGCTGTCCGGTAAGCCCAAAGAGCATCATCAAGCCTCCTTGACCAATCTGTTCTACTAGCGTTCACTGTTTTTGACAAAATCTGTTTGATCTCCCTATTTGATACTTCAACTTGCCCACTAGTTTGAGGATGGTAAGGAGTGGCCACATTATGGCGAACCCCATATTTCTCCAATAATCCCTTGAACAATTTGTTGCAAAAGTGGGATCCCCCATCACTAATAATCGCCCGTGGGTACCAAATCGAGAGAATATATTCTTCTTCAAGAATGCAGTGACACTCTTCCCCTCATTGTTCGCGAGGGCGATGGCTTCCACCCACTTGGATACATAATCAACTGCTACTAAAATATACTTCATTCCATGAGAACTCACAAACGGACCCATAAAGTCAATACCCCAAACATCAAATAACTCAATTACAAGAATGGGGTTTAGAGGGAGCTCTTGCTTTCTTGAAATGCCGCCATCTCTTTGGCATCTATCACATGCTTTGGCGAACTCATGAGCATCTTGATGAATAGTTGGCCAATAGTAACCACTTTGTAAGATCTTATGAGCAGTCCGGACACCACTATGATGTCCACCAAAGGGTGAGGAATGGCATGCCTCTAAAATACTCAACATCTCAACTTCTGGCACACAACGCCGAATAAGCCCATCAGCACAGCTCCTGTATAAGTATGGTTCATCCCAAAAGAACTTCTTCACATCGTACATGAACTTTTTCCTTTGATGAAAAGACAGGTCCGATGGAACAATATCACTAGCTAAGTAGTTCGCAAAATCAGCGAACCACGGAATCAGGTCTTGTGAGGCAGCCAATACATGCTCATCGGGGAACGTGTCATCAATATCAGTCTTATCCCCCAACTCTCTCATAGCTTCATCTTCTAAACGGGACAAGTGATCAGCAACTTGATTTTAGGTCCCTTTTCTATCCCTTACCTCAAAGTCAAATTCTTGCAGTAGTAATACCCAACGAATTAACCTCGGTTTCGCATCCTTCTTCGCCATCAAATATCTCAGGGCTGAATGGTCAGTATGCACTATAACTCTAGTACCTAGCAAATAGGAGCGAAATTTTTCAAAAGCAAATACTACGGCAAGGAGCTCTTGTTCAGTTACTGTATAGTTCTTCTGAGCTTCATTGAGGGCTTTACTAGCATAGTAAATGGGATGAAGGATTTTGTCCCTTCTTTGTCCCAATACTACACCAAGGGCAACCCCACTCGCATCACACATCACCTCAAATGGACTGCTCCAATCCGGAGAAATAATGATAGGTGCAGATACCAATTTTTCTTTTAGATCGCCGAATGCTTTAAGACAGGATTCATCAAAAAAAATTTACAATCTTTCTCCAGCAGTTTGCACAATGGATGTGCAATTTTAGAAATCTTTGATGAATCTCCTGTAAAAACCTGCATGCCCAAGAAAGCTTCTCACACCTTTTACAGAGATAGGTGGAGGAAGTCTTCTATCACCTCGACTTTGGCTCGATCAACTTCTATGCCTTTTTCTGAAATACGATGGCCCAAAACAATACCTTCTTTGACCATAAAGTGGCATTTTTCCCAATTGAGAACTAAATTGCAGTCTTCACATCTCTTAAGAACTTCAGATAAATGGCTCAAACATTGCTCGAATGATTCACCAACCACAGAAAAATCATCCATAAAAACCTCAATAGTATCTTCGACCATGTCGGAGAATATTGACATCATACATCTCTGAAATGTGGCGGGTGCATTGCACAGCCCAAACGGCATTCTCTTGAACGCAAAGGTCCCATATGGACAAGTAAAAGTGGTCTTCTCTTGATCTTCTGGTGCAATAGAAATCTGATTATACCCTGAATAACCATCAAGAAAACAGTACCACCCTTTTCCAGCGAGTCTATCCAACATCTGATCCATGAAGGGCATGGGAAAATGGTCCTTTTCGGTCCATGCATTTAATCTCCGGTAATCCATACACACCCTCCATCCAGTCACCGGCCTCATTGGAACAAGTTCATTCTTTTCATTGGGGACCACAGTCATTCCCCCTTTCTTAGGTACACACTGAACAGGGCATACCCAACTACTATCGGCGATCGGATATATTACTCCAGCATCCAACCATTTTATGATTTCCTTCTTCACGACCTCTTGCATAGGTGGATTTAAGCGTCTTTGGTGCTCAATACTTGGCTTATGATCGGGCATGAGTTGGATTTTATGAGAACAAATACCAGGAGGGATCCCAATAATGTCCGCAATGGTCCACCCAATAGCTCTTTTGAACCTTTTTAGTACTTTGACCAAACTCTCTACTTGTTGTTTTCAGATCTGATGCAATGATTACCGGCAATGTGTCACCGTTTCCTAAGAATTCATACCTGAGATGAGGTGGGAGAGCTTTTAGTTCTAGCTTTGGAGCCTCCTCTATAGATGGTTTAGCGGGTGGAGACTCGCGATTCTTCATGTCTAGCTCATATTTCTTCGGTTTAAACGAACATTACCACGATCAAGAGCAACGATTAATGACCCATATTCTTCAATGCATTCATTATCAAAATTCATTATCACTGCCGCCAGTGCTTCTACACCTAGACGTTCTTCTATTTGTGTCTCGGGTGATTCACCAACTTTTGTAGGATATGGCAGATACCGATTGGAGCTCACCACTCTGCCGCATGGACCTACAAATGTTGAAAGTCACTTCTTCATTGTTCAATCAAATTT
>CM040623.1:18248404-18380537 GCA_022817965.1 Solanum lycopersicoides
TTTGGATGAAATTCATGTGAGATGTGTAAAATTATAGATTATAATATTTGGTTGGAAAAGTCCGGGAAATTATCCCCAAGGCCCATCAAAGGGTCTTTAAGGAACGAACCCAAAACCTGATGGCAGGCTGTCCCTGGCAGCCTTGGCGACGGAGCAGTCGACGGCCAGTCATGACTGTGACGCCCTGTCACAAGGTTCCGTAGTGAGGTCCTTGTCCAATGGTGTAGATGGGACCCTGTGTAAGCCACTGGAGCTTGCAACGGAGGTCCATGACGGCCCGTGTCAGCCGTGACGCCCCGTCACAAGGCAGTCGTCGCAGCCACTGTCCCTGTGCGCAGATTTTCTGCCAAGTCAGGGGTGAATTGGTAAATTGACCCCACTTCCAAAAAATAGTTTAGAAGGTTTATTAAGGGTCTTAGGGGTATTTTAATTAACTATTTAAGTGGTTAAGACCCTAGAGACTTCATGATTCTTCTAAAATCAAAACCCAAAGTCTCTTAGAAATCCCAAAACCTCCATTGAAGACTCCATTGAAGAGGCAGCTTGGTCAGGGGTTCTTGTGTTGAAATTCTTCATCAAAGTGAAGAATTATCATCCTTGAGGTATGACTTTTCATCCTTGAAACTTATTTCATCAAGGAGCCCAATTCTCAAAGTGTTTTACAAAGTTTTCTAAAGTGAATTGTCCAATTTCGGGATTCTACCATGGGTTCTTGCATAAATGATTTATAAACATTGAATTATGATCTAATTTATATTGTAATGATGATTTCAATATAAATTACCTATGAACCCATGTGAATTGATGAACCCTAGTTTTGACTACTTATTGGGTTACTTTATATTAAGCTTATGTTGATGAATTGTTGTGTAGTTTCTTATGGGCTTTCTATTGATGTAAGAATTGTGTTCAATGGATATATAATTGATATTAGATTGTTAAATATAGATTGAATTGATTTAGATTCATTGAGTTTTATGGTTATTGCTTTGAATTATTGTTCATGGCCATGGGTAAGGGCCTTGTGATGTTGAATTGGTTCATTTGGCATTGAATTGAAGTGTGGATAAGGGGATCAAGGTATGCTTCCCCATTTTCCTTAATTTGATATTAATTATACTTTGATTCTATTGTGTTTGGTATGGTCCACTTATGGTGGCGGCGTTATGTGTTTAATTTGCAATTGATGTGGCGTTGTCGGCGTTACTTTATGCAATATTATGAGCATGGCCTTATTGGCAATTACTTAAAGTTATGTGGATATTTGTGTAGTTGATGATGTGAGTATGTCATTACTTATCTACATGTGAAGTTATATATTCATGTATGTATTCTTCTAGTTATGTTGCCTTGAGTGACAATGTTAGACTTTGACTTGACATTATGAGTGTAGTGTTAGGGTTAAGTCTTGGTTATTCCTACTTGACTTTATTAGTGTATGTGGAGTATATTAATGGTGTTATGATGATATATAGGATGACTTGAAGATGTTAGGTTGTTTTAGAAGTGTTTCTAGAATGGCTTGTATTATGTGTTAAAGGTGAAGTATGTGATGTATTGTCTTTGTTGACTTGTATCTCTTACTTGATGTATACATGATTATGGATATGTGATGTCTTAATATAGGGTGTCATAACTATTAGTCTTGAATAAATAAATATAAGTGAGACCTTAATGATAAGGAGGTCAAGTTTATGTGGAACCTTGAACTTAGTGGCGAGGTTATGAATTGTGAAGTAGTTAGCCGTAATGGTATCCTTCATGTTATGAGTGATGGACTTAGGGATGGTTGGCTGGAACGGCATCATATCATACCTTAGGAAAATCGCTATAAGCTTCTTGTCGCTAAAATGAGATATGCCCTAGTGGAACTTGCTTTGGTAGGGTGAATGTAAAGGGGGTCATGAACTAGATAAGGACCTATTTATACGAACCTTAATGTGAACTAATCTATGAGAACGAAGGCTAGCACCGAGTGAAATGAGTAGGGTTAAGAGGATTTAGTTAAAGAACAGACTGAATGCTTAATACGCCCTTCATATTCCTTAACCATGTGCCGACATGGGATGTGTCCATGTTCTACCATTGGCAAGTAGAACAACCTCATCGAAGTAGGATAGAACTTCGGATTCCATGTCTTGCTATCATGGTCTATGTCGGTTATTGCCTAATCTCATCATGTGGAACACCTTTTAGCATTAGATAAGTTTATGAGGTTTAGGTGGTGGTATGGGACGCTATCTAGACATTGCACAATAGACTTTGAAGGTGTTATGTGGAGTTCCTAGGTCTTATCCAAAGACCATTATGTGATCCATTATGTGAGTGTATTATGTGATGCATTATGTGAGTGTCTTAGGTGATGTATGAGTATTAATGAACTAATGAACTAATGACCTATGTAGTAACCATGTAAATGGTTGAGTACCTAATCTAAAGTGACTTAAGCATTCCTTAGCTAATGTGTGAGGAGGACATGAAAGGATGGTCTCTTCATGTCTTATCTTTGGAAGTCTTGAGGATGACTCTAGTTAGGGAAGTTGGTTAATCTTGTTGACATGATCTAAGCCTTAGGAAGTCTAAAGGGCTATTTAGGTAATCTTGGAGAGGTCATTGTACTATGGACATATCTTCTTGATTTACTTAAGTAGGTCTTTTGATAGACTTTGGAAGGAGATTGTCTTCTAATCTAAGTGTTGGTGTGTTTAGTGAGAATGATTCTATTTTAGGTAGTCGATAGGATCTCTTGTGTGTGTGTGATAGAGATTGTGTGGGCGGTCGCTCCACACTTACTCAAGTGAACCTTAGAATTGACCTTTGGTAGATGAATCTTACATAGATGTTTATGATTGTTTTCTAAGTATGTAGGTGACTCATTGTAGGTAATCTTAAGGGTCGTTTAGGTACATCTAGAGAGGGTGTATGGGCGGTCTCTCTTTGTGTGACTTAAGTGAATCTTAGGATGACTTTAAATAAGGGAATTACATGCTAAGAAGTTGTTAAAAGGGAAGGTTTGGACTTCACTGTAACAGTGAAGTGAACTCACTGTAAAGTGAGCTTTTAAAATGTTATCTTTGGTTAATTGTTATCTTATGTGTTTCTTAATTGCTAAATGATGTTCTTATGTTTAATCTATGATTTCCAAATGAAAAGATGCATATTTCCAATAAAGTCCATTTTCATGATTTTATGCATATAGCCAACTTAGTACATGTGGTTGTACTAATTCCATGCTTTATTTTCTATCTATAGTCCTTGGTAGGTAAGGAGCTTTGGAGAAGAAAACTTGGGCTTAGAAGGATCATCCGAGTAGAAGAATTGAAGTATGTCCTCATTTGTATCGAGGGCATATATGTCGTTTTATGTTTCTTTTATGAAGTATTGTAATAAGACTATGTTATTTCTATTTTCGTATTAAAGTACTCTTGTGTCTTAAGATGATGAGATTGAGACTTAGCATTTCTATTACTTTTATATGTAAGAGGTTTTTAAAGACTATATTATATTTTTGTGAAATGTATTAATTTCGCACTACTTTTCACTATGTATATGCAATGAATGATATGAATGAGGCTTGTCTTAGAATTATGAGATTTGACGACGCCGAACGCAATCCAAGATTGCACCCTATATTCTAGGGTATGGTCTCGGGTTGTGACAAAACCCATCAATTTTGTTCTTTTTTGCAGCCAAAAACGACTAGAAACAGCCACCCAAACCAACACCCTTTACCTTCTCCAACTAGAACCCCAAACCAACAACAATCCCTTTGCCTCACCACAAGACCTTAATCTTAAAACCCCATTTTTACTCCTTCTCCAACCCAAAAAGCCACCAACACCGCCCTTCACTACCGCTCAACTACAACCAAAAAACCACCACCAAGCCGCCTCTCTCTACCAGTTTGATAAACCCCAACACGAACAACCAGAATGTAACACTCCGGAAGATCCATGACCTAGTATAGAACCTCATTAGATGAATTATGCCTTAAAACACGTTTTCTGAGCTTAAAAAAAGGTAATGAAATTGATTAGGAAGTATTAGAACCAAAACATCAAGGGACGACCATGACGTCTGGAGATTTTGTGAAAATGACCTAGTGTGCCTTCTTGTGTTTCAAGGGGTTTAAGAGTCGTATAAAAGTCAAATTTGGTTAAGAGATTTAGGCTACACCTTAGACAATGTTTAGGGTCGAAACGTCCAGGTACGACTCCCCAAGGACCACCCTAAGGGTCCTTGAGGATGACCCAACATTTGACCCTAAAAGCTGTTAGTGAGACAGTGTGCAACCACGAAAGAAAACGATGAGTCGTCGATGTGAGATTGGAATGTCGATGGTGCTCATTGGCTGACATTTAGAAATGTCACAAAATCCTAAAAAATCCAGCCTCTTATCCAAACCACGGTTGACCAGGATGGTCCGTGGTTTGATCAACGGATCGTCGATTGGGTCTCGTCGTTTGAGACCCCACTTTACTGTCCAAAAATGGTTAAGTCAATGGATGTTAGAGAATTAGTTAATTAATTAATTAAGGGTTAAGAACGGTTTTAATTAGTTATCTTAGGACTATAAAAGGGTTATAACTCATTAAACTAACGTAACACCTCCTAATTTACCCAAACCCAATTAGCTCCCTCTTCTCTCTACTTTGTCTCACTACCCCAATGACCCCAATTGAAGATATAACCCTAAAAACGAACTAGTTGAACCTATAATATAATGTGTGTGTCATGAGGTTATAAAAATTCTTAAAATGGTTAAATATAGTATTTTGAGGCAGTGTGTATAGTGTGTAGGTCAAACTTCCAAGAACGTCCAAGACGTTCGAAAGTTAGCCTTGAGACGTGCTTGTGTGTTGTAGTGTGCCATTGCATGTTCTACTTGTTCGTTTGAGTTCAAATTGATGTGAGAGGTTCCAAAAACATAGACATACGTATTTGGGTTGGAAACATACATAAATAGTTCTCCTCAAGGACCTCCTTAAGGGTCCTTGAGGAGGACCCAACTTGTGGGTCAAAACTGCTTGAGGCAGTCTCAACAAACGATGGCCAATCGACGCCCCATCATTTAGGGAACGGTCCGTCATTTATGGGTGTGGCTTCACACTTAGGTGTGGGATCTTAAGCCCCCACTTGCAGAGTCTCTGACCCAAACGATGCTTTCCAGTACGACTCGTCGATGGGTCTACGGCTCATGCCTTGCATCCGTCAATTGACACGTGCAGATTTTCTACAGGTGTCTCGGCCAAGCTAATGGATTTTTTGGGATTTACACCTACCGTTCTAAAAATAATTTGGGCGCTTACTTAAGGGATTTAAGTGTACTTTAAGTGGTTTAATAAGTCTTGAACCAAATGTTGAGTTCATTCTTCAAATCAAAATCCCAATACCCAAAATAGAATTCACTAGAACTCCATGGAAACTTGAAGCATGGTTGGAGCTTGGAGCTTGATTTCTCCATAAAATATTTTTCATTTTCATGGCTTGTCTTCATCACGGTGTGGTGTTTCATCGTTGAACTCTCTTTCTTCAAGGAGCCAAACTTCAAATACTTTTCCAAGACTTCTCAAAAGATGAAAACTTTTATTTTGACTTGTAGCCATAGGTTCTTGAATAAAATTATCTAAATAAATGATTTATCATATATTTGATGTTAATTGAATGACTTTAGATCAAATTACTTATGAACCCATCCAAATCATGAAATCCTTATTTTGGCTATATTATGGGTGATGTGATCATAGCTCTTTTGTATTGATTTCTTGTGTAGATTTCTTTGTCTATTGAATTATGTAAAGATCATGTTAGAATTGTATGTAGGCAGACTTAATTTGATGAATTTCATATTGTATTATGTTGGATCATTGTATAGTTTGATTATTGTTTTGGATTGGTGTGTATGGCTATTGGTAAGAGCCTTTGTCGATTGAATTGGGTGGATTGGCTAAGTATTGTAGGTGTTGATGTTGGAATGGTGGTATTTTGGATTAGTGTGTTGATGCACTATCTTATAGGGTGTACTTCGGGGTCGTGACAAAGTTTGGTATCAAATCATAGGTTATGAAGTAGTCTTTAGGAATCCAAAGTATCTTTAAAGCCACATCTAGTAGAGTCTTGTTCATTAGTGTGAGTCGCGACACATCTATGAGCGAGGCTATATGAATATAGAGTTTCACTTTCTTCATGACTCTTATGTCGTGCCATAGAGTTGAGGTTATAAGTGTCTATTCTTAATTTCTTCTCTTGTTATTATAGGGTATGACTTTAAGAAGAATGACTGCAAGAAGATTGGAAGAGGAAGGGGTGAATGAGGAAGTTCCTCCCCAAGGTGGACAAAGTCAACAAGGTGTTCAAGTTCCTCCCCGAGTTGGTCAAGTCCCGATTTTTGGCCAAGGTAATGAGGTTCTGGTGGTTCCCCCAGACATGAATAATGGGGATATTATAGAGTATCTTATTGCCTTAGCCCGAGCCATGACAACTCATGTGAATAGGGATGGTGAGCCTAGGGTGAATGCTTTTGAGAGTCCCATGACCTCTAGGTTGAGGGACTTGCTGAGAATGAATCCTCATATCTTCCTTGGCTCTAAGGTGGGAGAAGATCCCCAAAAGTTTCTTGATGGTGTGTACAAGATGTTGAGTTCTATGGGAGCGACCTCTAGAGAGAAGGTGGAGTTGGCTTCATACCAATTGAGGGAAGTTGCCCAAGTATGGTACACCCAATGCAAAGACAATAGCCCGGTTGAGTCGGGTACTATAGAGTGGGCAGAGTTTAAGGAGGTTTTCTTAGGAAAGTATTTTCCCCGTGAGAGTAGGGAGGTGAAGATTGAGGAGTTCATTAACCTTAGGCAAGGTAATATGAGTGTGGAAGAATATTATTTGAAGTTTACATGGTTGTCTAGGTATACTCCATCCTTGGTGTCTAACCCTAAGGATTAGATGAGTAGGTTTGTGACCGGTGTTGCCGACCTTGTGAAAGATGAGTGACGTACGACCATGATCCATGGTGACATGAACTTTTCTAGACTTATGGTTTATACACAATCAATTGAGGAGTACAAACTTATTAGGATCTTAAGGAACTTGAAGAGGGGTAGATACGATGAGAAAAACCAACCTAGGTTTAAGAAGAGGGCTCCAAATGAAGACGGGTCTAGTTCTCCTAAGGTCAAGATTGAGGGTGGTAGTAGTTCTCAAGGTGTTAAGCCTACATGTTCCAGGCGTGGGAAGAATCACTTCGAGAAAATTTTGTCACGACCCGCAAGTACACCCTACAAGAAGGGGGCACTCTTGAGTCGTAACAAGGCGTACTCGACCCTTCGGAGGTCTTGTACTATACTCTTAGCTATCATTCATTACATAAGACATGAAAATTAGTGAGGAATTAAAACTTTTCACGAAATTAATAATATTAAATAAATATCTTTTATAAAATACTAAAGACTAGTCTCATCGTCACAAGCAAACTTAAATACACAACTTAAATATCTTAGGGACACGGCCCTTTACATTAAAATAAAGTACATAATAAGTCTTATGCAAGTCTTAAAGAAGACAAAAGAAATAAAGATGACGTGCCACGACCTAAGAAATATCCTAACTTCTATGGTATGCATGCGGGTCGTAACAGTGGTCAAATGTCCTAATTGTCAACAAGTTAAGGCCGAACATCCAAGACCAGGAGGGTTAACTCAAGTGATGGATGTACCTACTTGGTAATGAGAAGATATGAATATGGACTTCATTGTAAGTTTGACCCGCACCCGAAGGCAAAATGATTCAATATGGTTATTTTTGATAGATTGACAAAATCTGCCCATTTTGTCCCCGTCAAGTATACTTATTCGGCGGAGGAATATGCTAGGTTGTACTTTAATGAGATTGTGAGTTTGCATGGGATCCCTTTGTACATCATCTCTGATAGAGGTGCCCAATTCATTTCTCTCTTTTGGAGGTTTTTCCAAAAAAGTCTAGGTACTCAAGTGAAACTTAGCACCGCTTTTCATCCTCAAACGGATGGCCAAGTGGAACGCACCATCCAAAGCTTAGAAGATATGTTAAGGGCTTGTGTCATTAAATTAAAGGGTAATTGGTACGATGACCTACCGTTGATAGAGTTCTCCTACAATAATGGCTACCATGTGAGTATTCTATGTCACCATTTGAATCACTCTATGGTAGGAGTTGTAGGTCTCCGGTTGGGTGGTTTGAGGTTTGTTACTCTTCACTCCTTGGTCCTGATATAGTCTATGAGGCTATGGAGAAAGTTTGAATGATAAGGTATAGGTTGAAAACAGCCTATAGTTGGCAAAAATCTTGTGTCGACAATAGAAGGAGAGACCTTGAATTTGAAATAGGTAACAGGGTCTACTTGAAGATTGCACCCATGAAAGGGGTGATGAGATTTGGTAAAAAGGGGAAACTTAGTGTGCGATATGTGGTCACTTATGAGATATTGAAACGGGTCGGGAAAGTTGCTTATGAGTTGAAATTACCAAGTGAATTAGCCTCGGTTCACCCGGTATTTCATGTATCTATGCTCACAAAATGTATATGCGACCCGGTGTCTATTCTCCGAATTGAAGGGCTAGGGGTAAATGACAAACTTTATTATGAAGAGGTTTTGGTTTAAATCCCAGATCGTCAAGCAAATAAGATGAGGAATAAAGAGGTGACCTCCATAAAAGTCCTATGGTGAAACCATCTAGTTGAGGGAGCTAAATGGGAGGCCGAGGCCGACATGTAGTCCCGCTCTCTTCATTTTTTTCCTCTTACTTCTAGCCAAAGTTGAGGTTTGTAGTACCTATTAAAAAAAAATTATGAATAATGATGAACTTAGATTGTTTTCCTAGTATGTGCATATCTTTGTAAAAGGTTCATGCTTAAATTGAGTTTTCATGAAATTAGTTCTCATGGCTAATTTGCACTTGCATGTAGTGTGTTTTATGTTGCTTTCATGAGAATTGTAGTAAGTATGTTTAATGTTGCTTGAAAGGAAAATTGCATGGTAACTCTTTAGAAATGACAATTTTGAGTTCATATTGAGATTGAGAAGGTAGTTTCTCATTTTGTGATATGAAATGTTGAGCTCTTATGTGTGGTGAATTGTGCATTGAGTTGCTATGTGTAATGCTATGGATATGTGTTGAATGGAGTTGAGAAGTACTCCTATGAGATGTGACTCGTGATGATTATATTCATGTTGTTTATTTTGCTTTTATTCATATTTTTTTTTTTTTTTTTTTAGTCACTTCTGTTTTATTCTTTCTTTCTATTCATCTTTCAACCACTTTCCAGGGTTTTCCTTATAACATCCACCCTCAACTCATGATTTTGCCATGAGTCAAGGTTCACAATACCCATGGTTGGGTCAGGGCCAAAACAAGGTTGCTTTATGCATTAGCCACCCTAAACTTATGCTTTTGGCATAAACTGAGGTGCACATGTCCAAGGAGGGACCAGGGCCAACACATTGTTCCCAGAGAAGATCATTTGGGGTGAAAAAGAAAGATCTATTTTAAGCTCAATTCATTTGGATCAAAAAGGGATTAACTTCATTTGGTTTTCTGTTATTTTTAGGCTCAAGATTGACTATTTCGAACAAGGGCCTATCATTATTTCCTAATTGATTATTTTGACTCAGTTTTAGCAGGACTAACCAGGCAAGTTCTAGCTCAGTATTGATGGTGGACATTCGAATTTACCTCACACTCACTTGACATTTCTTGCATTCCCAGATTATTAGACACCTAGTTCAAATCTTAGATTCAGGATCATGCAGTAGTGTATCTGTATTTCATGTTTCAAACCACACACTTATCACTTACTATGCCTAGTCATTCAATTGATTATCGAGATATCATATTTATTTTAGCCATCATGCTTCAGATTTATACTATGTACATAAGATATGACATGCCGGTTCAACAATAAAAGTAATCAGTCTTTTGGGGAAAAAAGAACACAGGTAAGAAAACCCCAAAAGAGGATTGTGAACTTGGGCTACTCAAAATTCACCCAAGTACTCACTTTCCATTTACCCCACCCCCAAGAAAAGATATGAAATTGTCCCCAATGCATAAAAGAGCTAAACAACGCAAAAGGGTAAGTGAAGCAAACCTGAGGTGCTAAGCGCTGGCGATCAACAAGCTGGTGGGTCCGGCTCACCGGAACCCACTCCCTGCGTAGTCTGGACATCCTCAGTAATGTCCTCAGCATCAATAGCACCATCAGTAGTGCCTCCCACAGAATGTACAAATTTGGAGCTAGACGCCCCGGCAACTACTTCTACAGCCCTCAACTTACGGGCCTCCTCATCAGCAATCGAGGCTCTCCTCGCAGCCTCCATTTCACGGCGCTCCTTCTTCCTCGCCCTAACCTCGTCCTCCTCTCGACCCCTGCGTCTTTTGACATGCTCTCGTGGGGGAGGTGGTGGAAAATCAGAAGTGGCGAAAAAAGCAGCCATCACGGTGTCATCAGCAGGCTCTGCAGAAGGGGTCTCAGACTCAGGCACCCTCGCCTCTAAGATCGTATCAAGATCAGCCCGCAGACTCTCAACCGCAGCCTGAAGGGTCGACATGTCCACCAGAGGTGCTGGTCGAGCTAGCACTCGAAACTCAAAAACGTCTAAGCGCTGATGTACCTCTGCGATCTTCCTCTCTGTGTGCTGTACCATCTTGCGCTCCATGCGCTCCTCTGCCTCAGCAATAGTCTTCTGCATCCAAGGCTGGATGTGATGCAGAAGCGTAGCCATATGTGCCTCGAGTTTCTGGACCCTAGCAAGTGGGACCAGAGTGGCAGAAGGAGTCGAGCGAGAGGAGCTCGGGGGAGTGCTACTACCCGGGATAGACTCGACCGGAGTAATGTCAGCATGTGCAGAAGCATCCTGGGAAGCCGCATGGGCATGCTCTATGGTTTCGGCGAGGTTCTCACCATGTGGGACCACCTCTGGGTGGGGCCCTCTGCGTGGGACCAAGTCATTGGCCTCATCCCTGATGAGGCCGATGTCAACATTTCCTTGTGGGGTCCGGAGCTGGTCAATGTGCCAAATGGGCACGCCTGTGGATCTGCACAAAGAGAAAATCATGCAAGGAAAAGGGTAAGTCGTGGTGACCTTGAAGGCCCTCTCATGCATGACCGCTTGGAGAAGCCAAGCGAAATCGACCTCGAACTCTGCCATAATTGCGGCCATCAGAACTGCACGACCCCAGGTGACTATATTATCAGCAGCAGTGGGGGAGAGACAATGGCGGACTATCAACCAAAGAAACTTGGCCGTAAAGGTCAAGTTGGCCTTCCTGATGGCTCCCTTCGGCTCCATCACCCAATACGCAGCCTCTCCATCAATAGATAAGTGCTGGGCCATCCATCTCTTGGTGGTATCTCTCAGTGAAGGCTCGCGTAAGAACCGGCCCTCTTTGACAATTTGCCACTGGTAATCGAACTCGGCGGTGAGAGGTGTGCTGGTGGTGTCACTATCCGTGCCGTACAGATATCGGCGGATGGCTGGTAGGGAGATGTCGACCTGTATGCCGCGTACTCGGACGTGCTCAAGTGGGGCCTGTTTGGCGGGGGCAGACCGCCTATCTATCTGTGAGCGGAGAGTGGCCACATAAGAGGCATAGAACTCGCGGACTAACTCTTCACTGTAGCGGCCCAAAGAACGAGCTGTCCACTCCAGCCGGTGTCTAGTGAAAAGAGTGTGAATATCCGGCATGGTGGGGAGACTTCCCATAAGGACCCACCTCTCCAGTGTAAGGGTCCGTGTCATGACGCCTTTGTCATTGAGAACCTTGGCGTCTAAGTATACTTTGTATTGCCCGTCGACACACCACCGGTTGGGCTGATCGGCAACCGGGTCAGGGACTCCAGTTGGTGAGCCAGGGGTGGAGTCAGTGCTGTCAGCCTCATGATCCGAGGTAGACTGTGTAGCTGTGGCGGGGGCAGAGGCTTCTGCGGACCCGGAGGCTTCCTCTGACCACGAAACTCCTAAGGAGCCAGATGCTCATTCGTCTTGGCAGCTGACCCAGAAGGTGTGCCGGTCAGTGTGCGCTCCTCATCAGACTGGGAGGCACTGACTACGCCGGGCCCACCTTTTGGGCGTGACTCTCGTACACGTGGAGCTCGTGCTGTAGTAGCAGTGCCTGGGGGCGTACTCTGGATCATGCTCATCATCAGAGCCTATCACCAATCGGCAGACGGGGCGACAAATTTAGAACGCCCACGTGCATAAACGCGATCTTGTTTAGGTGCCATGAGAGGTAGTACCTGTAACGAATCATCATTAGTACTTGAAAGATAAAACATGACAAAAAAATGAGACAATAATACATAGAAACTCAAACCAGTGATAACAGCTCTGAAGTAGCAGTAAGGCACGACGGACTGATGACGGCTGCGTATGACGGACCTGATGCGGCCGTCGTGCGTATGACGGACCGTCCTGCGTCCGTCATGTAATACTCAGCAGTATAGAGTATCAGAAGGATGGTCTCAGACTGATACGACGATTGTTCAGGACGGGCCGTCGTGGGTATGACGGTCCGTCACATGTGTCCGTCAGTGGACACTTAGAAAAAGTGTGAGACCCTTATGACAGGGGTCTCTGACCGATACGACGGTTATGCAGGACGGGCCGTCGTGGGTATGACGGTCCGTCACATGTGTCCGTCAGTGGAACTTAGAAAAAGTGTGGAGACCCTTAGGACAGGGGTCTCTGACCGTCACGACGGTTGTGCAGGACGGACCGTCGTGGTATGACGGTCCGTCACATGTGTCCGTCAGTGGACACTTAGAAAAGTGTGGAGACCCTTGGACAGGGGTCTCTGACCGTCACGACGGTTGTGCAGGACGGACCATCGTGGGTATGACGGTCCGTCACATGTGTCCGTCAGTGGACACTTAGAAAAAGTGTGGAGACCCTTGGACAGGGGTCTCTGACCGTCACGACGGTTGTGCAGGACGGACCGTCGTGGGTATGACGGTCCATCACATGTGTCCGTCAGTGGACACTTGGAAAAGTGTTGAGACCCTTAGGAAGGGGTCTCTGACCGTCACGACGGTTGTGCAGGACGGACCGTCGTGGGTACGACGGTCCGTCATCGGTTGTCGTGCTGTCATTCAGAGACAGAACTGGGGATGCCACATTCACCCATGTGAGTCAAAACAAAGACCCAACAATTCTCTAACACTCTTGAACCTAATACCTATCAAATTTACAAGTTTAAAGCCCTAATTTCTCTAGTTTTATCCAGGCATTTTGTGGAATTAATAACCTAGGTTGACAATATATATTCAAAGAGCAAAAGACCCATATGCTAATAGTAAAGAAAAACAAAAAAACTAAGTAAATGGGTAGAGTTTGCAGGAACACATACCTTGGAAGAGGAGAAAATAAGACGAAAGTGATGGCACCCAACAGAGAAGACTGAGAAGCACAAGCAGACTCGACCAAGAAGGGAGATTGGGAGGAAAATGGGAGAATGTGGGGAATTTGGGAAGAGAAAGCAGTTGAAAAGGCTCAAATGGGGGAAAGAGGGAAAGAAAACTGTTAATGAAGGGGTGGGGGGTTTAAAACGTTTAAAAACTTTTGAAATTCATCAGCCGGGTCGGGTCGGGTAGCCGGGTAATGAAGTGACGAAACCCCGATGACGGTCCGTCGCATATGTGACGGTCCGTCATAGGTTCCGTCGCATGTGCCCTAATTCTTAAAAATACTAAGAGCGTACCTGGCACGACGGAGTCATGCGACGGTCCGTCACATGCGTGACGGTCCGTCGATGTATCCGTCAGTGAATGTGGCAGAGTAACTTTTCTGCAGAACTTCCTGTAGATGTGCTACCTGAAAATTTACAACCCATTAATAGAAAATTGCTACCGCTACTGGAAAGAAAAACTATAAAGTGGTTAGATGATAAATATTGGGTTGCCTCCCAACCAACACCTGATTTAACGTCGCGGCACGACTGAGGACACTCGATTACTCAGACTTCATCGAGATGATATGCCTCAATCACCTCATTCGCCGATTCTGCATGACCTATATAGATTTTTAGACGTTGTTCGTTCACCTTAAACCGCACACCTTCCTTGTTTTCCAACTCAACCGCTCCATGAGAGAATAATTGGGTGATCGAGTAAGGGCCAGTCCATTTAGACTTGAGCTTGCCCGGAAACAAGAGCAATCTAGAGTTGAATAAAAGCACCAAATCCCCAATCATAAACTCTCGTTTCTCGATGTTTAGGTCATGGTACTTCTTCATCTTTTCTTTGTAGAGGGCTGAGTTTTAATAAGCCTTTAGGCGAAATTCATCAAGTTCATTTAACCCATTTAACCGTTGTTATGCAGCTTCGTTCCAGTCCATTTTTAGCTTCTTCATAGCCCACATGGCTTTATGCTCTAATTCAACCGGAAGATGACATGCTTTCCCTATACTAGTTGGTATGGGGACATACCTATGGGAGTCTTATACGCTGTCCGGTAAGCCCAAAGAGCATCATCAAGCCTCCTTGACCAATCTGTTCTACTAGCGTGCACTGTTTTTGACAAAATATGTTTGATCTCCCTATTTGATAGTTCAACTTGCCCACTAGTTTGAGGATGGTAAGGAGTGGCCACATTATGGCGAACCCCATATTTCTCCAATAATCCCTTGAACAATTTGTTGCAAAAGTGGGATCCCCCATCACTAATAATCGCCGGTGGTGTACAAAATCGAGAGAATATATTCTTCTTCAAGAATGCAGTGACACTCTTCCCCTCATTGTTCGCGAGGGCGATTGCTTTCACCCACTTGGANTCAATCACCTCATTCGCCGATTCGCATGACCTATATAGATTTTTAGACGTTGTACGACCTTAAACCGACACCTTCCTTGTTTTCCAACTCAACCGCTCCATGAGGGAATAATTGGGTGATCGAGTAAGGGCCAGTCCATTTAGACTTGAGCTTGCCCGAAACAAGCGCAATCTAGAGTTGAATAAAAGCACTGAATCCTCAATCATAAACTCTCGTTTCTAAAAGCACTGAATCCTCAATCATAAACTCTCGTTTCTCGATCTTTAGTCATGTACTTTCATCTTTCTTTGTAGAGGCTGAGCTTTCATAAGCCTTTAGGCGAAATTCATCAAGTTATTTAACCATTTAACCGTTGTTCTGCAGCTTCGTTCCAGTCCATTTTTAGCTTCTTCATAGCCCACATGCTTTATGCTCTAATTCAACCGAAGATACATGCTTTCCCATATCTAGTTGGTATAGGACATACCTTTGGAGTCTTATACGCTGTCCGATAAGCCAAAGAGCATCATCAAGCCTCTTTGACCAATCTGTTCTACTAGCGTTCACTTTTTTGACAAAATCTGTTTGATCTCCCTATTTGATACTTCAACTTGCCCACTAGTTGAGGATGGTAAGGAGCACATTATGGCGAACCCATATTTCTCCAATAATCCCTTGAACAATTTGTTGCAAAAGTGGGATCCCCCATCACTAATAATCGCCCGTGGTGTACCAAATCGAGAGAATATATTCTTCTTCATGAATGCAGTGACACTCTTCCCCTCATTGTTCGCGAGGGCGATGGCTTCCACCCACTTGGATACATAATCAACTGCTACTAAAATATACTTCATTCCATGAGAACTCAGAAACGGACCCATAAAGTCAATACCCCAAACATCAAATAACTCAATTACAAGAATGGGGTTTAGAGGGAGCTCTTTCTTTCTTGAAATGCCGCCATCTCTTTGCCATCTATCACATGCTTTGGCGAACTCATTAGCATCTTGATGAATAGTTGGCCAATAGTAACAACTTTGTAAGATCTTATGAGCAGTCCGGGCAGCACTATGATGTCCACCAAAGGGTGAGGAATGGCATGCCTCTAAAATACTGAACATCTCAACTTCTGGCACACAACGCCGAATAAGCCCATCAGCACAGCTCTTGTATAAGTATGGTTCATCCCAAAAGAACTTCTTCACATCGTACATGAACTTTTTCCTTTGATGAAAAGACAGGTCCGATGGAACAATATCACTAGCTAAGTAGTTCGCAAAATCAGCGAACCACGGAATCAGGTCTTGTGAGGCAGCCAATACATGCTCATCGGGGAACGTGTCATCAATATCAGTCTTATCCCCCAACTCTCTCATAGCTTCATCTTCTAAACGGGACAAGTGATCAGCAACTTGATTTTAGGTCCCTTTTCTATCCCTTACCTCAAAGTCAAATTCTTGCAGTAGTAATACCCAACGAATTAACCTCGGTTTCGCATCCTTCTTCGCCATCAAATATCTCAGGGCTGAATGGTCAGTATGCACTATAACTCTAGTACCTAGCAAATAGGAGCGAAATTTTTCAAAAGCAAATACTACGGCAAGGAGCTCTTGTTCAGTTACTGTATAGTTCTTCTGAGCTACATTGAGGGATTTACTAGCATAGTAAATGGGATGAAGGATTTTTTCCCTTCTTTGTCCCAATAATACACCAAGGGCAACCCCACTCGCATCACACATCACCTCAAATGGACTGCTCCAATCCGGAGAAATAATGATAGGTGCTGATACCAATTTTTCTTTTAGATCGCCGAATGCTTTAAGACAGGATTCATCAAAATAAAGTTTACAATCTTTCTCCAGCAGTTTGCACAATTGATGTGCAATTTTTAAGAAATCTTTGATGAATCTCCTGTAAAAACCTGCATGCCCAAGAAATCTTCTCACACCTTTTACAGAGATAGGTGGAGGAAGTCTTTCTATCATCTCGACTTTGGCTCGATCAACTTCTATGCCTTTTTCTGAAATACGATGGCCCAAAAGAATACCTTCTTTGACCATAAAGAGGCCTTTTTCCCAATTGAGAACTAAATTGCAGTCTTCACATCTCTTAAGAACTTCAGATAAATGGCTCAAACATTGCTCGAATGATTCACCAACCACAGAAAAATCATCCATAAAAACCTCAATAGTATCTTCGACCATGTCGGAGAATATTGACATCATACATCTCTGAAATGTAGCGGGTGCATTGCACAGCCCAAACGGCATTCTCTTGAACGCAAAGGTCCCATATGGACAAGTAAAAGTGGTCTTCTCTTGATCTTCTGGTGCAATAGAAATTTGATTATACCCTGAATAACCATCAAGAAAACAGTACCACCCTTTTCCAGCGAGTCTATCCAACATCTGATCCATGAAGGGCATGTGAAAATGGTCCTTTTCGGTCCATGCATTTAATCTCCGGTAATTCATACACACCCTCGATCCAGTCACCGGCCTCATTGGAACAAGTTCATTCTTTTCATTGGGACCACAGTCATTCCCCCTTTCTTAGGTACACACTGAACAGGGCATACCCAACTACTATCGGCGATCGGATATATTATTCCAGCATCCAACCATTTTATGATTTCCTTCTTCACGACCTCTTGCATAGGTGGATTAAAGCGTCTTTGGTGCTCAATACTTGGCTTATGATCGGGCATGAGTTGGATTTTATGAGAACAAATACCAGGAGGGATCCCAATAATGTCCGCAATGGTCCACCCAATAGCTCTTTTGAACCTTTTTAGTACTTTGACCAAACTCTCTACTTGTTCTTTTTTCAGATCTGATGCAATGATTACCGGCAATGTGTCACCGTTTCCTAAGAATTCATACCTGAGATGAGGTGGGAGAGCTTTTAGTTCTAGCTTTGGAGCCTCCTCTATAGATGGTTTAGCGGGTGGAGACTCGCGATTCTTCATGTCTAGCTCATATTTCTTCGGTTTAAACCGAACATTACCACGATCAAGAGCAACGATTAATGACCCATATTCTTCAATGCATGCATTATCAAAATTCATTATCACTGCCGCCAGTTCTTCTACACCTAGACGTTCTTCTATTTGTGTCTTGGGTGATTCACCAACTTTGTAGGATATGGCAGATACCGATTGGAGCTCACCACTCTGCCGCATGGACCTACAAATGTTGAAAGTCACTTCTTCATTGTTCAATCGAAATTTCATCTGCCCCTTTTCCATATCAACTAAGGCTCTACCCGTAGCAAGGAATGGCCTCCCAAGAATAATAGGCACCTCAAAATCGACTTCAAAATTAAGAATAACAAAATCTGCCGGAAATATGAACGACTCAACTTTTACTAGCACATCATGGAGTATCCCTATAGGCCTTGTTACTGTTCGATCGGCCATTAGTAGCCGCATCGCAGTGGGATTTGGGTCACCCAAACCTAACTTCTTGTAAATCGAGAGGGGCATGAGATTTATGCTTGCCCCCAGATCACATATTGCTTTCGCAAAATGTAATAATCCGATTATACAAGGAATAGTGAATGCACCCGGATATTCTATCTTTTGCACCAAAGACCTTGTAGCAATAGCACTACAATGTTGCATTCTGTCATCATCCTCAAAAGTGACCGATCTTTTCTTTGTAACCAAATCTTTCATAAACTTGGCATAACCGCGCATTTGTTCAAGAGCTTCTACCAAAGGGACATTGATAGAAAGTTGCTTCAACATTGTTATAAAACGCCGATATTTACCATCCTCGGTCTTTTTCACTAATCTTTGAGGAAAGGGGGGGGGGTCTAGGCATGGGAGTTACCTTTTTAGGCACTTCAGCATCTTTATCAGTGTTATCTTCTACTTCATCACTAACCTCTACCACTTTATCATTATCTCTCATCACCTTTTCCACAATAGACGGCATAGGTGGGTCAATAGTTTGTTTACCCCCACGAGTAGTAATTGCCATACAGTGTCCATCATTTTTTGGATTTTGGACAGTGTTGCTAGGGAGAGTGCCCGGTTGCCGTGTGTTCACAGTTGCAGATAATTGAGCCATTTGCAATTCAAGTTGCTTAATTGATATGGCATGTGTATCGACTTTCTGTCCAATACCCGCTACATCACTCCCTAACTCTTTGGTGTGCTCATCACTAGCATCGAACCTCCTCCTCATATTGTGCAACATATCCTCAACTCGCGCCATACTACCTCCACCATCCCTAGGAGCAACTTCACGATTTTGAGGAGGAACATAGGGCCCACTCCTCTCATTTCTGTTACCATAGTTACCCCTGTTAAAGTTGTTGTCGCGGTTGTAATTTCCATCACGGACATAATTAGCCTCACGGTTGTAGTTACCATAGTTCCAACCTTGATTCCCTTGACCTTGGCGCCAATTCTCCTGATTGGAGCCTTGGGCGTTCGGTCGGAAACCCCCCGTCTGATCATTTACTGCATAGGAATCTTCCTCATAATAATATTCATCAGTTGGTGGTGGTGGTTTAGACAAGTAATTCACTGCGTTTATCTTTTCGGCACCCCCAGTGACATGTTTTAACACCAACCCTAGCTCAGTTCTCATCTGCGCCATCTCTTCACGAATTCCATCTGTGGCTGGGTTGTGTGTGGATTGCACTGCAAAAGTATTTCTCCCCGTATCTGACTTCCTAGTACTCCATGCTTTATTATTCCGGGAGATTTTCTCTAATTTTTCGGCAATTTCAGCATAAGGACACTCCCCATAAGAACCACCTGCTATAGTATCCAATACCGCTTTATTATTATCATCCTGTCCCCAGTAGAAGTATTCTTTCAGTGACTCATCATCTATGCGGTGATTGGGGACACTTCTCAAAAATGAAGTGAACCTATCCCAAGAACTACTAACTGACTCTCCTGGTAGTGCCACAAAGTTGTTCACTCTGTCTTTGTGATTTAGTTTCTTGGAGACCGGGTAGTAACGTGCTAAGACAACGTCCCTTAGTTGGTTCCAAGTGAAAATTGAGTTATAAGGGAGCTCAGTGAACCAAATAGCAGCCTCTCCCGTCAGTGAGAGAGGAAATACTCTTAGCCCTATTACATCCAAATTCAAATCAGGCCTCCCTAAACAACTTTTACACACTGCCCTCACCTTAGCTATATGGGCATGTGGGTCCTCAGACGGTATTCCTAAAAACGAACCTCTAGTCGTGAGCATTTGCATTAGACTACTAGTGACTACAAAGGTGTGACCTTCTGGTAGAGGGGGCAAGACAAGTGGCCCATCAGAATCTGCAATATTATCATAACCTCTATAGTATTCTTGAGGATGTGGAGCGGGATTTTGTCCCCTTTGTGCACCTTGATCAGGATTATCAGGTAATAATCGACCATGAGCATCAACCGGAGCTGGGATGTTCTGGTTTGGATCATCATCATTTATACCCAAGTTTCGATTCATTTTGCATAGTGTACGCTGTAACTCGTGATCGTAGGGAAACAAAGGTTCTCTTCCTCTTCGTGTATTTGGCATACACGGACGTCAATTCTAAACAAAATCAAAAACAATAGAAAAAGTATAATCAGGAAAATAATGACTAAACTTTAGTAATAAATTTAAGTTAATCTAAAAGTTACTTTCCCCGGCAGTGGCGCCAAAATTTGATACGCTCAAATTTACTTCTCAAATAAGAAGTAAAGCGGTCGTATCAAGTAAAGAACCCAACTAATGAGGTTGAGATTGATCCCACAAGGAAAATAGTTCAGACTTAACTTTATTCTATTATTACTCTTATTTAGCCAACTATTTTCCGAGAAATAAAGAGACAAAAAGGGGGATTTTATTTCTAAATTAATGAAAATGATTAACTAAATAAAAAATCGACAACTAACAGATTCAACTTTCGAAGTTTAATCAAATTATAAAAGTAACTAGGGCTTTAGTGTTCCCCACATGTTCCTAACTTGGTAAATCTAACTATAACAATTCTATCCTGATATCTTGCATGTAAAGTGATAAGTTATATCTCTCTAAATCCTTGGTCCGGCATCTAGAGAATTTCATCCGCACCTTGGTCCAGCTACGTGTGTTGCTATACTAACCCTTATCTTTACCTCATATTAAACATCGTATTCGGGATTTGACTAAGTTATTAACTCCTACCAACCAATACTAGCCTATTAGATAGTCTACACTAAATCTATGTTGATAATTCTTTTCCTATTATCTACCTCCTTGGTCTGGCAAATAGCATTAAGGCGAGTTCTAACGTTGTCCATCCGTTAAAAAGACTTCTACATGAAAGAATTATCAATACATGCAAGACACCACTCTAGAATTGTTATTTAAGTTAGATTTTTACCTTGTTATTCACCCATGGTTCCCACAACCCTAGCTATAAGGTTTAGTTACCCATGTTGATAATTACACAATTCATATTGTTAATGGAAGAATTCATGCACTTACTTTTATGAACATGAATAATTTTCCAGAATTTAACTTGATTAATCAACAAAATCACCAACAATCAATTACCGAAAAATTATCTTAATTCCCAAAATCGAGAATTCAATAATATAATAGAAGAACTAAAAACTAAAAATTATCCAGAAAGTCTAACCCCAAAAACGAGGTTTTTTCCACTATTTATAATAAAAACAAAGTCTAATCAAATAAGGATTCTATTTACTAAAAATCTGTCCAAACGCGTCTGGGTCGACGGACCACGTGACGGACCGTCATGGACACGACGGACCGTCATAGACTCCATCGTCCCATACTTCACCATTCTTCTGTTGCTTTCTTCATTCCCCTCGACGGACAGGTATGACGGACCGTTTCAAGCACGATAGTCCGTCGAGGGTCTTCGTTCCAAAATACTTGAACTTCTTGGAATTTGGGTACTGGGACTACTTCTCTAATCATCACGACGAACAAGCAGGACGGACCGTCGTGGCTATGACGGTCCGTCATGGACTTCCGTAATCCCACACTTGGTCAGACTTCCGCATTTTCCTTCAGCAACTTCTCCCTTCACTACGATGCCACCTACGGACCGGCACAGCCTCGACGGACCGTCATAGGTTCCATAGGTGGTCTCTTCTGCATTTCTTTCTCAAAAACTCCCGCGTTCATCCTTGGACAGATTTTCTGCAAACAAAGAGAAAATTACATAAAAATCAACACAAAAAGGCTTTCGACACACACTAAACTTAAGGAAAAAGCATTAGAAATACCGTGAAACCACGGTACATCACTCACCCACTTCAAACCATCCATTTGTAAACCTATATCTCCTTCCATACAAGGCCTCAAAAGTATCCATATATATAGATGAATGGTAACTATTGTTATAGGAAAACTCAACCAAAGGCAAGTGTTTATCCCAATTCCCCTTGAAGTCAATTATAAAAGCTCTAAGTATATCCTCAAGCATTTGAATAGTACGCTCTGCTTGACCATCCGTTTGGGGATGAAAAGGGGTGCTTAGCTTCACCTTGGTAACCAACCCTTTTTGGCATGACCTCCAAAACCTAGATGTGAATTGTGCACCCCTATCCAATATAATGGATAGCGGAATACTATGGCGACACACAATCTCATCTATAAAGATCCTTGCATAATACTCCACCGAGTAAGTGGACTTGACGGGAATAAAATGAGCAGATTTGGTCAACCTATCCTCAACCACCCATATAGAATCATGTTGTTTTTGTGTCCGAGGCAAAACTACCACGAAATCCATATTTATGTCTTCCCACTTCCATGTTGGAACTTGGATTTCTTGGAGTAAACCACCTGACTTTTGGTGTTTGGCTTTCACTTGATGGATATTTGGACATTTTACAACAAATTCCGCTATGTCCCCTTTTAAGTATTCCCACCAAAAATACTTTCCTAAGGTCATGATACATCTTTGTAGAACCCGGACAAATGGAATAACGGGAACCATGAGCTTACTCAAGAATCCTATTTCTCAAGTCATCGACATTGGGTACACACGACCTTTGTTGATACCTAAATACATCATCCCCCATAAGGAGAATGACTCATTAAGCTTACTAAGAACCGCCTCATTCAACTACATCAAGGGTTGATCAAGGTGTAGCTTAGACTTCACCTCAACCACCAAAGATGATTCAGAGTTATGATGGACCATAAACCCACAATTTGAAGAATCTTCCATTCTAAAACCTAATCTATCCAACCTATGAACATCTTTTACTAGGGTTTTCTTGGCTTCTTTCACATGAGACACACTACCCATGGTCATTCGATTTAGAGCATCCGCAACCACATTGGCTTTGCCGGGGTGGTAGAGAACACTCATGTCGTAATCATTTCAACAATTCCAATCACCTTCTTTGTCGGAGATTTAACTCCTTTTGAGTAAACACATATTGGAGACTCTTGTTGAAAGTATACACATCAACATCGACACCATACAAATAATTCCACCATATTTTCAAGGCAAAAACCACAGCCGCTAACTCAAGATCATGATTTGGATAATTCATCTCATGCACCTTAAGTTGTCTAGAAGAATCATCTACTACTTCCCCATGTTTTATAAGCACACCCCCCAAGCCAAATCCGGATGCATCACAATATGCCACAAAGCCCTTGGTACCCTCCGGTAAAGTCAATACTGGAGCGGAGGTAAGCCTCTCTTTAAGGATTTTGAATTTTTTTTCACATGCCTCCGTCCACTCAAATTTCACAGTCTTTTGGGTCAAAGTAGTCAAAGGGGATGCAATGGATGCAAAACAATCCACAAACCTCTTATAGTATCACGCTAGACACCAAAAGCTCCTTATGTCGGTTGGAGTCAATGGTCTAGGCTAATTCTTGACCGCCTAGGTTTTACTTGGATCAATATCAACCCCTCAATAGAGATGATATGACCTGTAAATGTCACCGATCTCAACCAAAACACACATTTGCTATACTTGGCAAATAGTTGGTTCTTCTTAAGAACATGTAACACCACCCTTAAATGATCCATGTCTTCACCTTCATTTTTTGAATATACCAAGATGTCGTCAATGAAGACAATGACAAATAAATCTAAATAACTTTGAAACACCCTATTCATGAGATCCATAAACACTGCCAGGGTATTAGTGAGACCAAAGGACATTACTAAGAACTCATAGTGGCCATATCTAGTCCAAAATGTTGTTTTTGGTATATCCTCACCTCTCACCCTAAGTTGGTGATACCCCAATCTCAAATCAATCTTAGAAAAGTATCTTGCCCCTTGGAGTTGATCAAACAAGTCGTCAATCCGAGGGAGAGGACACTTGTTCTTAATAGTGACTTTATTTAGTTGGCGATAATCAATGCACATTCTAAGGGACCTATCCTTCTTCTTCACAAACAATACCGGTGCAGCCCATGCAGAAATACTAGATCTAATGAAGCCTTTGTCTAGTAAGTCATTAAGTTGAGCCTTTAACTGTTTCAATTCGGCATGAGCTATACGATAAGGAGGAATTTAAATCGGGTTGGTACCGGTAGCAAATCAATACAAAACCAATTTCCCGTTCGGGAGGGATTTCGACAAGATCATTAGGAAAGACCTCCGGAAATTCCTTTAATACGGGGACTAACTCTATAGGAGGATTTTTGGAGTCTAAGTCTTTGACTCTTACTATATGATATAAGCACCGCTTTGAGGTCATTTTACAAGCCTTAAGACTAGAGTGATACGACCTCTAGGAATAGAATTTTTCCCCTTCCACTCTAAAACGGGTTCATTTGGAAAACTGAACTTGGAAATTCTTGTTCTACATTCAATGGAAGCAAAAGAATCATGCAACCACTCCATCCTCCAAATGACATCAAAATTGAACATATCAAGTTCTACTAATTCAACATGAATAACACTATTGGGCAACATTATAGGAAAATTTATATATACCCTCTTTGCAACCACCGACTCACCTACCAGGGTAGTTACCATGAAAGGTTCATTTAGGATATCGGGAAAATAATCAAACTTCTTAGATATCAAGGGAGTAGCAAAAGATAATGTAGCACCTGGATCAAGTAAAGCATAAACATCAATAGAGAAGACTCGTAACATACCGATCACCAAATTGAGAGAACTCTCTTGTTCACCTCTAGAGAGAAGCGCATAAAAGAGATTGTTCTTTGGAGCATCCACATTAGAACCACTATCTTGAGCTTGCCAGCTTCAATTTGTATTGCCCCTTCATTTTAGGGCAATCCTTAACCTCGTGTCCACTTTCGCCACACCCAAAGCAATTATCCATACCAACTAAACAATCACCATAATCCTTAGGCTTATACACCCTATCATCATGAGCCTTGGGAAATTTAGAAGGAACTTGATTGGAAAATATCTTCTTGAACCTAGGCTTGTCTTGAATGTCAAGCCTACCCTTAGAGGAACCACCTTCAGAAGACTTGGCCTTCATGGCCTCCCTACTCTTCTCCTTAACCTAGTATCTTCCACTTGTTGAGCATGAACAATGAGACGAGGGATATTCAGATTATCAGGAAGCATTGCCGAACTACATTCTTCAACCAAGTCATCGAAAACCCCCGTAAGAAAATGACTCATCTCATCCCTTGAGTTTGAAACCACGGATGGATAAAACTTGGACAACTTAATAAACTTCAAAGAGTAGTCAAGTACACTCATACCTCCTTGACGAAGGTTGATGAATTCTTCCACCATATCTTCGCTCATATCTCTAGGAAAGAACCTATCAAGGAAAGCCCTCTTGAAGATATACCAAGTCACCAGACCACCCCTTAGTTCCCTATTATCTCTCCTTTGCACGTACCAACTTTGGGCCACAACTTTGTGTTGATAGGCCTCCAAATTGACCTTCTCTATTGAGGTCACACCCATAGCATAAAGAATCTTATAGACCTCATCGAGGAAATTTTGTGGGTCCTCATTTAAACTCGACCCAAAGAACATAGGTGGAATCATTCTAATAAAGTCTCTCAAACGCGAGGCCATAGTGTTAGCATGTTGAGTCACTCAAGGTCCAACCTCTCTATTCATTTGGGTTGTCATATCTTGAACTTGAGAAGTGACGACATTAGCTTGTGTAAGACCCCCAAAATGAGTTAGTGTGTCTAGAGCCTCACATGTGCCTATAAGCTTTTTAACATGTTAATACAGTGCTTTAAACTGTACTTGGGTGATTTGAAGTCATTAGGAAGTCAAACGCGAAGGGACGACCAAAACGTTCGACGTATAGTCACCTAAGGGGCCTTTTGTGTTTTTATGTGATTATGTGTGTGTCATGAGCTTATGAGGTCCTTATATGAGTAAAACTGATTTTTATAAGCAGTGTATTGAGTTTCATGAGGTTTGGAGGTCAAACGTCCAAGAACCTCCAAGACATTCTAAAGTTTGCCCTTGAGACGTTCATGTGTGTCTTGAGTGTGCCATGCATGTTTGGATGTGTTTTATGTGTTTATTTTGGGTGAAACTTTCATGTAAGGTCTACAAAATTTTATGGTATATATTCACGTTGGAAACGCCCGGATACGAATTCCCAAGGACCCCACAAGAGGCCCTCAAAAAGGACCCAAAGGCTGTTGAGACACTGCCTTGGCAGTGTCAATCGACGAGCCTAATGACACCTCGATGGAAACTTATCCAGTAGAAGTATTGGACATAGGACATCCTCATACCCAAATGACGGAAGCCACAAATGGCCCGTCAAAGGGGCAATGAGGCGTCAACTGTGTCCGCCAATACAGGCCTGCAGAATTTCCATGCACGCTGTCTAATTTTGAGGTGAATGGGAAATTCACCCTACGTGCTAACCTGACCCTAAGCGGTTTATTTAACTATTTTTGGGTATATTAAAACATTTCAAAATCCCAAGGCATGTTGTAAAACTTAACCTAGGCTCCATGAGGTCTAAGTCACTGTTCTAAGTCAAATTAGGTGTATATAGAGTGGTTAAGGTGATTAAGAACCAAAATATTCAAGAACGTCCATGACGTCTGGAAAGTTGGTTCACAGGAGTGCTAGGATGTATTAGCCATTTAACTAGCTTTTAGGACTTGAAATTGACCAAAATTAGGTAAATATTTATGTAACGCGTGTTAGGGATATTTCATGGTTGATACGTACGGGTACGAATTCCCAAGGACCAACCAAGGGACCTTGAGGAGGACCCTTGAGATTTGGATTCAACATTGCCTGGCAGTGTGCCTCGATGAAAGGTAGTCGACGGGGCGTCAGGGGCTCGAAGGGGCGTCGAAGCCACCGTCGTCCCGTACTTAGTCAATTTCCAAGGATCCCTCGCCTGCACAGTCTCTGACCAAGACGACGGAGTGCAGGACGGAGGGAGGGGCTGCCCGTCGACTCTTCGACGGCCCATCAGCGGGGTTCAGTCTGGGAGGGTCCAAATCCCTGCCAAATTTTAAATGATCCTATTTAATTAATTAGGTGGTTGGGTAGTTTGTAAGACCTCCAAAACAACATAGGTTAACTAGAGCCTAACATGTTGGTCTTGATGTTCTAAGGTCCTAAATATGTTTAATATATGGTATATAGGCAGTAGCCAAGGTATTAGGTGTGCTGGATGTCAAACATCAAGGGACGACTAAGACGTTTGACGACTAAGTCGCCAAAATATCTAAAATGTGGTTATATGTGTGTATGTGTGTTTCAAGGTGTTTTAAGGTACTTAATAGAGTTAATACAGCATGTATAGGCAGTGGTTAAAGTTTCATGAAGTTTGGAGGTCAATCGACCAAGAACGTCCAAGGCGTTTGAAAGATATGCCTTGAGTCAACCTTGTAAGTCTAGGCGTATTTCGTAGAGTTTTATGTGTTTGTTTTGGGTTGGAAACGTCCGGTAAATTATCCCCAAGGACCATCTAAGGGTCCTTTAGGAAGGACCCAAAAGTCTGATGTGCAGGCAGTCCCGGGCAGCCTTGGTGACGGAGCAGTCAATGGCCAGTAGTGGCTGTGACGCCCCGTCATGGGGTCTCGTCATGGGAGAGATGGCCAAGGGTTAAGAGTGGAGCCTTGGGCAGCCACTGTAGCCAGCGACGGTGGCTTCTAATGGCCCGTTGAGGCTGTGACGCCCCGTCATAAGGCAGGCGTCGTGAGCTTGGTCTCCTGCGCAAATTTTTCTGCCAAGTCAGGGGTGAATTGCTAAATTCACCCCACTTCCAAATAAGAGTTTAAGCGGTTTATTAAGTGTCTTTTGGGTATTTTAAATGAGTATATAAGTGTTTAACACTTAGAATAATTCATTCTTCTTAAATAAAAACCCCAAAGTCCCTTAGAAATCCCAAAGACTCCGTTGAAGTCCAGATTGAAGGATCAGCTTGGTGTGGCGTTTTGAAGGGGAATTCTTCATCAAAGTGAAGAATTATCATCCTTGAGGTATGGATTTTTATCCTTGAAACTCGTTTCATCAAGGAGCCCAACTTTCAAAGATGTTTTCAAAGTTTTCTAAAGTGAATTATCCAATTTCGGGATTCTACCATTGTTTCTTGCATAAATGATTTCTAAACATTGAATTATGATCTAATTGATATTGTATTCATGATTTCAACATAAATTACCTATGAACCCATGTGAATTGATGAACCCTAGTTTTGACTATTTATTGGGTTACTTGATATTAAGCTAATATTGATGAATTGTTATGTAGTTTCTTATGGGATTTCTAATGATATAAGAATTGTATTCAATTGATATATAATTGATCTTAGATTGTTAAACCTAGATTGAATTGATGTAGATTCACTGGGTTTTATGGTTATTGCTTTGAATTATTGTTCATGGTCATGGGTAAGGGCCTTGTCATGTTGAATTGGTTGATTTGGCATTGAATTGAAGTGTGGATGAGGGAATGAAGGTATGCCGCCCCATTTTCTTTAAATTGATATTAATTATACTACTATTCTATTGTGCTTGGTATGGTCCACTTATGGTGGCGGTGTTATGTGTTTTACTTGCAATTGACGTGGCCTTGTCGGCGTTACTTTATACAATATTATGAGCATGGCATTATTGGCAACTACTTGAGGTTATGTGGCTATTTGTGTAGTTTGATTATGTGAAGCATGACATTACCTATCTACATGTGAAGTTATATAGTCATGTATGTATTCTTCTAGTTATGTTGCCTTAAGTGATCATGTTAGACTTTGACTTGACATTATGAGTGTAGTATTAGGTTAAGTATTGGTTATTCCTACTTGACTTTATGAGTCTAAGTGGAGTATATTAATGATGTTACGATGATATATAGGGTGACTTGAAGATGTTAGGTTATTTTAGAGGTGTTTCTAGAATGACTTATATTATGTGTTAAAAGTGAAGTATGTGATGTCTTGTCTTGGTTGACTTGTATCTCTTGCTTGATATATATATGATAATGGATATGTGATGTCTTGATTTAGGTGTTATAACTCTTAGTATTGAATGTATGAATGACATGTGACTTTAAATGATGTTATGAGAGTCTTTTATGTGCAAACCTTGACTTAAGGGGAAGGTTAAGATTGATTGAAGTGTAAGCAGTAATGGTATCCTTTAAAGTAAAGAAATGATGGACTTAAGGTTAGTTTGCTGCAACGGCATCATATTAACACTTAGGAAAGTCATCATGAGCTTCTTATCGCCATTGTGAGGTAGCCCTAGTGGACCTTCCATGGTAGGGTAAATGTAATTGGGTTATGAACTAGATATGGAACCCTTTAATGTAAACCTAATGTCACGACTGGAATCTAGAACCCAGATGAGACCGGCGTGGTTGACCTCTCAGAGGTCGCAGACAAGCCTACTTACGTCATTCTTACTTTAAATAGGTTAATTTTAGTGGAAAATTTGAAACTTTTTTTTCTAAACATTAATTACTAAACATTTCTAATACATTCGTAATTCGTTCAACATCAACCATCTAAACATTAAGAGAAAATCAAATGAAAGACATAGTCCAATAATATAATCGTATAATTGCCAAAATGGCATCCATACATAGTCTGAATAAAATAAGAAAGAAACGCTAGTGGAACATTCTCCACTAGCTCAAATCCTAAACTAAGCTAGAACATAAACAGTAGCATCCTCGAAAGCATGAGGACCTACCAAAAACCGGATGAATTCTGGACGTCCGGATAACTGCAGCGATGATCCTGTAGCTCTACCGTCCACCTGTGCCTGCACCTAAAATAGTAGAGTTTGTATAGGGTTAGTACACACTTGTACTAAGTATGGGTATATGCAAGCATACTTCAAGGACATGCATGAGAAAGAATAGCTCTTTCCTAACAACATGATTTTTGGAAGTCAAGTCAGTGGACTTGCCAAATTGAGATTAGGAAAGTTTCCAAATTTGTATTAGGAAAGTAAGTGAGCTTTCCAAATCTGGATTAGGAAAGTGATACCATGAGAATAACATACATCATCATACTTTTCACATTTGCACACAGCACATAACATTTACACATAGCACATATCATATAGCATACAGTACATTTTACATGTAGCACATAACTTCTTTCATATCATTTATTCATATGCCATGAGACCTTGGAATCATGGACTTGACATTAAGACATCCCAGAAATGAGGGCTCAACATATGGGACCTCAACTAGGGAGTCTTCATTAGCAAACACAGAGTCTGCTTCATTTATTCATACGTACTTCATTTCATTTCATTCATAGTCCAGTGTAACCACCGGTTATACCTAGGATGTAGTTTAAGACTTTCATTAGGTTCGTTGTGCAATGACCAAGAATGACCTAATGTCATTACTTGAATCTAACTCACCTTTTGATTATCCTATCCTAACACCTTTGGTATCATTCATTTCATTGTGTGCATCATTTGAGGCTGGCCTCATTCATTCATTGGGAACTTTAACTTTAACCGACATAGATCATGTGAGCATCATGAAATCCAGTGACTCCCCCACACCGAAATGAGGTGGAATCACCGGCCAAAGTGATCCAATAACATGCTAGCGTACATGGGAATTTAACCCCGCCAGATCCCTATATTGGCAGTATAGGTTCAAAGACAAGGAGATATAAGGAGACTCATACCCGGCAAGCCGGACAGTCTCATCTCATGAGAGTTACGTGAACCTCCGCCCTTCCCGAAAGAAGGCATCACCGCTCATAGCTAGTCTATCGGTGCTCAGTATAAAGTTCCATTACATTCATCTCATACGTCATGGAAGTTGGCTTCTAGTATGAGGACATCATAGCTCATTAGATGATTTCTCATCTCATCATTCGTATTGAGTGTATTAAGTTCAATACTCTCATTAGAGTGTTCATAGAGACTTGTCTCTTCCTTATCTTACACCCTCATAGGTGAGTACGTATTGGTAACATTTACTTAGGCTCATTTGAGATTACTCTCATCATTTACATTAGCCTCATATCATGTTGTCACCACATTCATTATCATTAGCCCCTTTTGCTTGTTCATAGTTACTCACCTTTTATTATGTGAATGTTCATTTCATCATTTCATTGTTCATCTCATCATATGCCAATGCACTTGGCCATTTAGTGTATTTACACTCATACTTAACCCTTCTAGGGTTCATCATTTCATTTCATACGTCTTAGGATCACTTACTTTTGAACGTATGTTAGACTTATGAGTCTATACCCACAAGCCATGAGGCTTCATTCGTAGTTCATTAAGTAATTCTTACATTCCTAAGATTATGTAGTACAAGACTTATGTATCTTGTAGTTATGCCAAGATCTTGAATTTGATCTAAGTAGGTGGCATTATTCTTTGATGATTTGTTCGCGTATGACTTATGTATCAAACGGAAGTTTGGGCAAGGAATCCCAAGTCTTGAATCAATTGAATGTCATTTACATTATTAATTGATTTTATTCTAATAGTCATAACATTTTAACTCTAAGTCAAATCATAATGTTTACATTGAAGGGTTACTTGTCTATTTAAAACTTTCCTTGCATTGGCCGATGGGTTGTGGGTTCAATCCCCCACAACCCCATTTTCGTTTTTCTTTTATTAGTTTCGGCCTATAGGAGACTTTGGGACCCGAGGTCGAGTCCCCTCAGCCACACTACAATTCTCCTTTATTTTCCTTTCCCTTCCATTCGCTTAAGGCTGAGAGGTTGTGGGTTCGAATCCACACAGCCTCATTTCATTTTTTTTATTTTTTACTCCTCTCATCCGCATAGAGGTCGTGGGTTCGAATCCCATGCCTCTCAAAAAATTTCTTTATTTTTCCTTTTACTTGGTTTCTAACCGAGAGGGTGTGGGTACGAATCCCACCCCTATCATTTCTTATTTTCTTTTTATTCACACTTAGTTCCCAGCCAAGGCAGGTTCGAATCCCCCTCACCACACGATTTTTCTTCTTCTTTATTTATATTTTTATTTTTATTTTTAAAGAGGTGAGGTCTCGGGTTCGACCCTCAAAGACCTCACCAAATCTTCCTTATTTTTCTTAGCATTTTAAACATCTTAATTTGGCAGAGATATATCAACAAAATACTGGAAATTCAAAGTAACTTCTTTATTCATTTTTATCTCCATTTGTTAGTAGATTCATAGGACAATACATAGTTCGTTTGGTACGTTCTTTAATACAATTTTTCACGAATTCTTAACCAGAATGTTTACTCCTCAATTCAGCCACACTTCATGTCACATAAACATCACATTTTACTTAAATTAGTGTACATAAAACTACCAACAAAATATTAACAAAATCAAGCCCCTAGGCCGAGACTAAACATGCCATACACATTTTGTTTTTCTTAATTCGAATACACACATGGTTGTATTTTCATGAATTAACGTACATCCAATACATTACATTCAGCACGAACATCACATAATCCTAAGTCTACCAGCATTCATACCAACCTACATTCGTTGGGAGCTAATGACAGGGACATGCAATAGGGGAATCAACCTTAGTTTTTGAGCCGAATACACTGAGTCCTAGGGGTCTCTTGGGAAAGGGACCAAGAGTAAGAAAACCGATACCTTTGTTTTCTTGTTAAATGTTCAAAATGCTGCCCAATAACTCCTCCACAAATCAGTCCTCACACCCAAAGTCACACCTCACCCGACTAGCGTAGTAGTTATGCTTAACGTTACCGGATTGTTTTCTCTTTGAGCTTCTATCTTTCAAGTTCTTGATGAACTTTTGCCTTTACTTTATTTTGCTTTTGCTGATTGTTTTCTCACGTTTTCAGCCAAGAAAAAGAGAGTGAAAGAGAGAAATAAATCGTGCAAAGAGAGTGGGGAAAAGGGAGATAGAATTCTAGTAGAAGTAGGATTTTGTGGGTTTGAATTAGTCAACTCAATAATTAATAAAAATTAATAAAAATCTGATTTCTTTTTCCTAAATCAGATAATATTAATTAATTATTAAAAACTAAGTTAACACATTAAAATAAAAGCAAGTTTAATCTTGCTTCTAGTGGGGTTCGAACCTGGGTGACCCCATTTTGCGAAAATGGGTCCCTTCGGGTTGCCCCACCCGAATTTCTTTATTTTTTTTTACTTAATTAATTAAATAATTAATTACTCAGGATAATTACAATATTACCCTTGGCCTGGAAAAGACCATTTTACCCTTGGACCTTCAAAACTTAAACTTTCTTCTTTTGAGTCCGGTAAAAACTCTTTCGATTAAATATTCGTTTTCGTGAGTCTCACATGGTTGGTTCCAACCTTGACAAGATCAATTGACTCCCCAAGTTAGTTGGATTGGTCGTAGTAAGGGTTCTGAGGTCTGGTTCTACGCGTATCAATACGTGTGGACCTTGGTCTAATCGCAAGCATTCTTGTAACACCTAAAAGGGTCTTGATCCTATTCATTTTTAGGGTTGTTACACCTAATGCATGAAATATTTTATGAGAAAGAAGGCTAGCACCGAGTGAGTATGGCAAGGGAAGTAGTTCTAGTTAAGTATGAGACTAGAATAAAAAGAAGCCCTTCATATTCCTTAACCATGTGCCTACATAGGATGTGTCCAAGTTCTACCATTGGCAAGTAGAACAACCTCATCGGAGTAGGATAGAACTCCGGATTCCATGTCTTGCTACCATGATCTATGTTGGTTATTGCCTATTCTCATCATGTGGAATACCTATTAGCATTAGATAAGTTTAAGAGGTTTAGGTGGTGGTATAAGACGCTATCTAGACATTGCACAATAGGCTTTGAAGGTGTTATGTGGAATTTCCTAGGTCTTGTCCAAGATCATTATATGAGTGTCTTATGTGATGCATTACGTGAGTGTCTTATGTGATGTATGATTCTTAATAAACTAATGAACTAATGACCTATGTTAGTAACTATATAAATGAATGAGTACCTAATCTAAAGTGGCTTAAGCATTCCTTAGCTAAAGTGTGAGGAGGGCATGGAAGGATGATCTCTTCATGTCTTATCTTTGGAAATCTTGAGGATGACTCTACATAGGGAAGTTGGTTAATCTTTTTGACATGATCTAAGCCTTAGGTAGTCTTAAGGACTATTTAGGTAATCTTGAAGAGGTCAATATGGACGTTATCTTCTTGATTTACTTAAGTAGGTCTTTTGATAGCCTTTGGAAGGAGAGTGTCCTATCATCTAAGTGTTGGTGTATTTAGTGAGAATGATTCTATTTTAGGTAGTCTATAGGATCTCTTGTGTGTGTGTGATATAGATTGTATGGGCGGTCACTCCACACTCACTCAAGTGAACCTTGGAAATGACCTTTAGTAGATGAATCTTACCTTGATATTTATGATTGTTTTCTAAGTGTGTATGTGACTCGTTGTAGGTAATCTTAAGGGTCGTTTAGGCACATCTAGAGAGGGTGTATGGGCGTTCTCTCTTTGTGTGACTTAAGTGAATCTTAGGATGACTTTAAGTGAGGTAATTACATTCTAGAAGATGTTGAAAGGGAAGGCTAGGACTTCACTGTAACAGTGAAGGGACTTCACTGTACAGTGAAGTTGCAAGACCCTGAAAATGAGTTAAGGTGTCTAGAGCCTAACATGTTCGTCTTAATGTTATAAGGTCCTAAAATGCCATATTATTTGGTATAGAGGCATTGTACAAAGTTTGAAGTGATTTGGAAGTCGAACATCAAGGGACGTCCACGACGTTCGACAAATAGTCGCTTATGTGCCTCATGTGTGTATGCATGTCTAAATTGTATGAAATGAGTCTAATACGTCTTGAAATGGTTTTAAATTATTTTTATGTTATTGTATGAAGTTTCGTGAAGTTTGGAGGTCAAACGCCCAAGAACGTCTGAGGCATTCGAAAGATAGCCCCTAAGACGTTCATCGTATGTCATGTTGGGGTCAAGGCTGTTTAGACATCGTGTAGGTGTTTGTTTTGGATGAAACCTATGTGGAATGTCTATAACATGTTAAGGTTTGTAATCGTGTTGGAAACGTCTGGGTACGACTTCTAAACGGCCCCTCAAGAGGCCCCAAAAGAAGGACCCCAAAGCTGCCTAGACACTACCTGGGCAGTGTCCCTTGACGGACCCAACGACGGATCGTTGGTCCCCCAACGGCCCGTCGAGCAGGTCTCGTCGAAGGGGGATTGCCTTGGGAAGTTTTTGATCCAAGAATTTGGCTAAGTCATGGGCGACGGAGGGCATGACGCCCCGTCATGCCCATGACGCCCCATCGAGACATTCGTCGCGGGTGCCTGCAGGTTTGACTGACTGCGTGCTGCCACTTAAAGGGGTGAATGGGAAATTCACCCCACGACCTAACCTGACTATAATAGGTTTATTTAGTTAATTTTAGGTGTATATAAGTCTTTAAAAACGTGATCAACCCATTCCGAAATCCTCTCACATGTTTAAAGCCTTTCCCTCCCAAAAATGTTCTCTCTAAAACCACCATTGTTGGTGAAGCTCAAGAGCTGCTTGGAGATGGATTTTCTATGGATGAATCATGAAGTTTTAGAGGTTTTCTTGTAGACAAAGGTATGGTGATCTTCATCTCTAGTTATCTTTTCATCTAGAGAGCCATCCTCAATGTTTTTCAAAGAAATCTTATGATCAAGTTTCCAATCTTTCAATCTAGCCATGATTCTTTCTCAAAATGTTTTTAATGATTAAATCATGAATAATTGAAGTTAATACAGTGGTTTTAACGTGAATTTTACTCCAATTGCATGATGAAACCATGCTCCTTCACTAAACGATTTAGCCTTGCATGGGCTTTGTGATCTTGACTTGTTATCGATCGAATTATGATTCCATTACGTTGAAGTGATTGTATATGCTTTTATTTACATAAATTTATGTTGAATTGATGTTGAATGATCCATGAGGATCAATGTATGAAGATTTGGGCATGTTTAGCCTAGTTCCTATAGTTCACTGTAACATTGACTTTCTTATGATCTAAAGTGAATTTCGATTAAGTTGTGATTCTTGTAGCTACTTTTTGAGGTTAATACCATGGTTGAATTGTGGATATAAATCATGTATGATCAAATTAGAGAAGGGTTGGTTTGAATTAATATAGGTCCTTCTTGTCTATGGAGTTGTAACTTGTGATCTTGACGTTAGGTTAGTCACTATAGGAATTGATTATGGTTAAATGTCTATATCTGCTGCCCATAATGAAATATGAGGATGAATTATATCTAATTAATACAATATGGGTCAATTCATGATAGGTTTAATGTGATTAACATATGTAAACTTACCTTCCATGAACTCCCTATATGAGGCATGCTTGTATCAACCTTAATGGCAAATTGTAGTAGTGTCTCATCTAGATTATGATTTCATTAGCTACTTCTTTAGGGTGATATGATTCATGAAATATGACCTATAATCCATATGAATGAAATTGATTAATGATCTATGTTCTTCTACTTTCCTAGTATGTTGATATGTTGTATTATGTTATGGTATAATCTTGTAGTGACTTGTACATGGTTTCTTATATGTTTAAAGTACATTTAGCTACTTCCATATATATGAATTATTGATAAACAAGGTGTATTGATCAATGAGTATCAAAGGTTGAGGAGTTGGTAAGAATGCCTATTTCCTCTACTCTTCTACTTCTCTATTCTTTATAGAAATGTTGATGAAGCCTTGTATGGCATTGTGTGGTATGGTCCACTTATGGTGGCGGCGTTTAATCTATTTTCATTATATATGTGTTGACCATGGACTTGAAGGCAAGTTGATGAACTTATGAATATGTGCTTAAGATGATACTATGAGAAGCTTATGCCTACTTTCCTATTCTAGTTGTGAATTAGGTTGTGTGGCTATTGTTTGAGCATGTGTATAATCATGTTATGGTATTGTATAGGTTCTGCCATTGATGTGTTAAAGTGTTTAATAGAATCTACCCATGTACCCCTTATATGAAAGTGTAAATAGCTAAAGTTAGGAGTCTTGATTACATTGTATATATTGTCTTGTCTCCTATGCTATTATGTATTGTGTGCTATTTGCTTGGAAGTGTAATGTGGTCTAATAGGGTGGCTGACTTGAGGAGTTAGTGATAGCCATTATGTGATCATGTTGGTCAATGTACACACACTCGCACGTACATGCATATTACAAGTAGTATAAGTCATTGTGTCTAAATGAAAGGTAGTTCTCATATTCACTAGTGTCTACTACTATGCGTATTAAGGTGATGTTTATGCATGTATGATTTGTATTCCCTTACTAGGATGACTTGATAGGTGTACTAGTATGGGCAAGGGTATGGGACTTTGTCTATTCATTGCACATGTGTATCTTGATAGGATAGTTTCTAGGTTTGGTTCTTATGCATATGAAGGATGATCATATGAACATGTTATGAATATGATATGATGAAGTATAAATGTGTATAGTGTCTTAGTAGGTTTATATGAAAGTATTGCTCATATAGTTATGCCTATAGACTTATGCATTGATATATGAACATGTGTGACATTATGTGTTATGTGAAAGGTTTGCTCACATCTAAGTATACACACACAAACATGGATGATCTAGTTAGTGAAAAGAGGCCTTGCTAGGGGTGCCCAAGAATACTCCAAAACTAGATAGGTGCTTGAATATGCTATAAGCATATTAATGATGAATATCCTAAGCCTATGATTTTATGAATAAAGGTAATAAAGACTTTTCAATAAAGGGAACTTAGCTTAGCACCGAGTGAACTTGACATTGAGAGGTGTTGACTTTCCTTGGAGGAATATTCACCATTTGTCCCTTATAGAATGTTGACTTCCCTTAGAGGAATACTCACCTATGGACCTACATAAGGTGTCGACTTCCCTTAGAGGAATACTCACCTATGGACCCACATGAAGTGTTGACTTTCCTTGAGGAATATTCACTCATGTTTTCTCATGAGGTGAGGCCCCATTACCAAATGGTATATAGAGGGAATACGTATCTCTTAGTTCCATAAACTATGGTTGCCACATAGGATCTAGCAAAGTGATTTAACTTAGGATGCTAGGAAATATGTTAATGTTCTACCTTGGCTAGGTAGGAATACCTTCCTTTGGTGTAAGTCTCTACAACACCAAATTCCATGTTTATAAGCCATGGTCTTAGTGTCGGTTAAGGCTATGGTTTCCCTAAAGATAAAATGGACAATGGAAGTAATTGAATAGGATCCTAACTAGGAGGACCCAAAATAAGTTACTTAGGATAGGTGGAAGTAATGAACCCATCTAGACATTGCACAAGTGACTCCTTAGGAAGTCTTAGGAAGGTACCCTAATGCATATGATGATATATGTGTCCTTTATGTATGATATTGTAGTCTTGGTTTGACTATGTTTATATGGTACTATACTTCTATGATGGTATGTGTTGTCTTGTGTAGATGCAATTTATGATATTCTATTGTGTTCCTAAGGTGATGCATTGCACCAAGTATCCCTAAAGGATTACTTGGGAGGCTAATGAAGTAAAAGGAAGAGTTCACTGTAAAGGTGATGGAGTTCACTGTAAAGTGACTCCAAATTGTACTTAAATTCTATATGTGCTTTTCTATGATGTTTGGCCTTTGATTGTGTTTCTATGAAGTATGTGGATGATATAAATGCTATTGATAAAGGTTTTATGATGATTTACTCAAAATGGCATGAAGTATGATTTCAAAGGAAATGTCCCTTTTAAATGCATGTTTTTGCATGGTTGCCATACTTAGTACATTCTTGTGCTAATCCCATTCTTCTTTACTTTTTACATAAAGTGTAGGTAATGGAATGCTTAAAGGAGGTCTATGAATGAGGAGCTTGATAGGTGATTTCCCAAGCTCAAGGAAAGAAATCCTTAAGTTCAAGGATGTCCTACTAATGTCTTTAATGCAAAGTCCTCAAATATTGTATAGTTATGTAATGTGTCATATGGGCCGTGTCCCAAATGTATTCTAAAGTTATTGAGTTTAAGACGGCAAAGAGACTTAGAGTCTAAATATGTATTATGACTTATGTTTTATATATATATGATGTGATGTTTCTAGCATATGATGTGCTATGAAAAGTTTTAAATTTTCCGCTAAATTTACTATGCCAATGCAATGAATGATATGAGAGGCTTGTCTTAGACCTCCGAGAGGTCGACGACGCCAGTTACAATCCAAGATTGTACCCTATCTTCTAGGGTATGCTATTGGGTTGTGACAAACTTGGTATCAGAGCATGAGGTTTATGTAGCGGTTTTAGGTTCTAAGAAGTCTCATATTGCCATGTCTAGTAGAGTCTTGTATCATTGGTGGTTAGTCGCGACACATCAAATGGTACGAGAGGTTATTGGACGATAGAGTTTCCCTTCTTCATCAATCTCATATCGTGCCATAGAACTTAATTCTATAAGATCTCTCTCTTATGTTTTATTGTCCGGTAATCTTTTAGATGTAATTGCTTGGATGAGATTGCTCTATGCTTGAGGGAGAAAAGGTGAGTTTAAAATGCTTATCTTTGTTTTATGGTTTGAATGAGTATGTGTGTAGGTGATACTTGTCCTTATTTTGATGATGTATATACTAACTAAGGCGACTTGAAGGGTTAACTAGAATTAGGTAGGGGTAGGCGACTCTACCAACGTCTTGCACTAGTTTGCCTTGATGGAGACCTTAGGAGGTTAATACTATGTATGTGTATGATGATAAATGTGAATGTCTTTATGAGATGATCTCTATGTTTGTAAACATGTAAATAGCCTAGTGTGCTAAAGATATGGGGTTATCCATGCATGAAGGTTATAGATAAGTGGAGTATGGTGCTAATTGTAGTTCCTGTTGGGTTACTTGGTTTAGTGAAGTTATGGAGCTTTACTTGATCATTGCACATGTTAACTCTATGGGGATTATGATTGGTTATCTTACCTTACTATGTATGAACAATCTCTTATTTGATGATGTGATGCCAATTATGCCAATATATGAAGTCTTTGTGAAATAGCAAGTGATGTCGAATGATGTATGTCATGATATAGTTGAAGCATGCTAGAAGTTATGGTGATTTAAAAGTGTGCATTGTTTTCCTTTGCATATATAAGTGGTACTTGATGAGTTGCTAGTATAGATTGGAATCTTTCGTAAAGACTTGAGTTGTAAATATAGTATGCATTCTTATGAAGGATGAGTTGGTAAAGCTTTGTATCTTATATTTTCATGTTTGTTCCATCAAATGTCTAAATGTTGCACTTTTGGGATATTTTGAAGCATGCTCACTGTAAAGACTAGGCAACTTCTTGTATCATGTTTGGAGAACCTACTAAATTGTCATTTGGTTGGATGTCGTTGAAATATGTGTAGAATTTATGAATATGAACATGATAAGGAATGTGGAAAAGAATTTTTGCTATTTAGATTGTAGGATGAGAATTTTATGACATGATGAGTCGTAGAGTTATTTCTAAACTCCTTGTTGTTTTCCTCAAATGATGTATGACCTTAGTGTCTATTGCAAGTAGGAAGACCTTATTTGAATTGAATGGTATGATCAAAATTGATGGTTGAGGATGATTTGCCTAAAATGATAAGGTTTAGAATGCCTTAGTGTTGCTAAATTCAATTAAGGAAAATTCCCTCTAAATTAGAAATCACTTTAAGTAATGAATATGAAGATTGTGTAGTTAAGATCCTCTATATGTTGGGTTAAGTTGTTCTTAATTGGGTTTACCCTCAGTGGGGGATGGTGTTTGAGTAGTGAGATTGTAGAAATTGTCTACATTGTTCTTCTATTCTTACTTGAATTGGAAAATATGAATTCTTAGTATGCTTGTTCATGAAAATAGTCTTGCATAAAGTATGAATTGCATGATCTTTATATGATTGGTTTGAATTGATTGACATCATCTTAGAGACATGGTGAATTTTCCAAAGAGCATGAAAAGAAGTTTTTGATAAAATCCATGTTTTCTCTTGTTAACTTGCATTTTAATGTGCAAATTGTGGAGTTGACTTCATGAAGTAAGACAAGGAACTTGGTGATAGTCACTTGTAGGTTAAATTTTTTAGCCTTGTAATGGGAGTTGAGTCTCTTTTACCATGAAATCTGTTGACTCTCTAGAAAATTTAGTGACTTGATTATTTGTAATGTAAAATTGTAGGCTCATTCTTGAAAGGTGAAAGCATGTTAAGCTAAGTGTACATGTGTGTGCCTATGATTTGTGCTATTTTACCAAAATAAGGCTTACTATAAGGGTGAGTATTATGTTAAGAAAAGAGATTTGTGGAATGACTTCATATTTTGTTGTGATGTACTTGGTGTGATTTGCCATTTAGATTTCACTAGGAAGAAAAATGTATGCATGTCTTAGCTTGAAAGTTGAGATTTCTCATTTTTTGAAAGAAATTGAACTTGTGCTTTGCTAAAGGGTGTAAATTTGTGTTCCTTTTAAAGGTTGGTGCATTAACTCGTATGTGATGATGTTATATCATATATGAACTGCTCTATGATGCATTGAAGTCCTTGTTGTGATTAAAGTGTCCTAAGTGTCATTCGAGGACGAATGTTCCCAAGTGGGGGATATTGTAAGACCCCGAAAATGAGTTAAGGTGTCTAGAGCCTAACATGTTCGTCTTAATGTTATAAGGTCCTAAAATGCCTTATTATGTGGTATAGATGCAGTGTGAAAAGTTTGAAGTGATTTGGAAGTCAAACGTCAAGGGACGTCCAAGACGTTCGATGAATAGTCGCTTATGTGCCTCATATGTGTATGCATGTCTAAATTGTATGAACTAAGTCTAATAAGTCTTGAAATGTTTTAAATGATGTTTAATGTTATTGTATGAAGTTTCGTGAAGTTTGGAGATCAAACGCCCAAGAACGTCTGAGGCGTTCGAAAGATAGCCCTAAGACGTTCATCGTATGTCATGTTGGGGTCAAGGTTGTTTGGACGTCTTGTAGGTGTTTGTTTTGGATAAAACCTATGTGGAATTTCTATAAAATTTTAAGGTTTGTAATCGCGTTGGAAACGTCCGGGTACAACTTCTAAAGGTCCCCTCAAGAGGCCCCAAAAGAAGGACCACAAATCTGCCTAGACACTGCCTGGGCAGTGTCCCTTGACAGACCCAACGATGGATCGTTGGTCCCGGAACAGCCCGTTGAGTAGGTCTCGTCGAAGGGGGATTGCCTTGTACAGGTCTTGAGCCAATAATTTGGCTAAGTCATGGGCGACGGAGGGCATGACGCCCCGTCATGCCCATAACGCCCCGTCGAGACCCTCGCCGCGGGTGCCTGCAGGTTTGACTGCCTGCGTGCTGCCACTTAAAGGGGTGAATGGTAAATTCACCCCACGTCCTAACCTGACTATAATAGGTTTATTTAGTTAATTTTAGGTGTATATAAGTCTTTAAAAACGTGATCAACCCATTCCGAAATCCTCTCACATGTTTAAAGCCTCTCCCTCCCAAAAATGTTCTCTTTAAAACGACCATTGTTGGTGAAGCTCAAGAGCTGCTTGGAGATGGATTTTCTGTGGATGAATCATGAATTTTTAGAGGTTTTCTTGTAGACAAAGTTATGGTGATCTTCATCTCTAGTTATCTTTTCATCTAGAGAGCCATCCTCAATGTTTTTCAAAGAAATCTTATGATCAAGTTTCCAATCTTCCAATCTAGCCATGATTCTTTCTCAAAATATTTTTAATGATTAAATCATGAATAATTGAAGTTAATACAGTGGTTTTAACGTGAATTTTACTCCAATTGCATGATGAACCCATGCTCCTTCACTAAACGATTTAGCCTTGTATGGGCTTTGTGATCTTGACTTGTAATCGATCGAATTATGATTCCATTACGTTGAAGTGATTGTATATGCTGTTATTTACATGAATTTATATTGAATTGATGTTGTGTGATCCATGAGGATCAATGTATGAAGATTTGGGCATGTTTAGCCTAGTTCCTATAGTTCACTGTAACATTGGCTTTCTTATGATCTAAAGTGAATTTCGATTAAGTTGTGGTTCTTGTAGCAACTGTTTTAGGTTAATACCATGGTTGAATTGTGGATATAAATCATGTATTACCAAAGTATTGAAGGCTTGATTTGAATTAATATAGGTACTTCTTGTCTATGGAGTTGTAACTTGTGATCTTGACGTTAGGTTAGTCGCTATAGGAATTGATTATGGTAAATGTCTATATCTGCTGACCATAATGAAATATGAGGATGAATTATATGTAATTAATAAAATATGGGTCAATTTATGATAGGTTGAATGTGATTAACCTATGTAAACTTACTTTCCATGAACTCCCTATATGAGGCATGCTTGTATCAACCTTAATGGAAAATTGTAGTAGTGTCTCATCTAGATTATGATTTTATTAGCTACTGCTTTAGGGTGATATGATTCATGAAATATGACCTATAATCCATATGAATGAAATTGATTAATGATCTACGTTCTTCTACTTTCCTAGTATGTTGATATGTTGTATTATGTTATGGTATAATCTTGTAGTGACTTGTACATGGTTTCTTATATGTTTAAAGTACATTTAGATACTGCCATATATATGAATTATTGATAAACAAGGTGTATTGATCAATTAGGATCAAAGGTTGAGGAGTTGGTAAGAATGCCTATTTCCTCTAATCTTCTACTTCTCTATTCTTTATAGATATGTTGATGAAGCCTTGTATGGCATTGTGTGGTATGGTCCACTTATGGTGGCGGTGTTTACTCTATTGTCATTATATATGTGTTGACCACAGCCTTGAAGGCAAGTTGATGAACTTATGAATATGTGCTTAAGATGATACTATGAGAAGCTTATGCCTACTTTCCTATTCTAGTTGTGAATTAGGTTGTGTGGCTATTGTTTGAGCATGTGTATAATAATGTTAGGGTATTGTATAGGTGCTTCCATTGATGTGTTAAAGTGGTTAATAGACTATACCCATGTACCCCTTATATGAAAGTATAAATAGCTAAAGTTAGGAGTCTTGATTACATTGTTTATATTGTCTTGTCTCCTATGCTATTATGTGTTGTGCGCTATGTGCTTGGAAGTGTAATGTTGTCTAATAGGGTGGCTGACTTGAGGAGTTAGTGATAGCCATTATGTGATCACGTTGGTTAATGTACACACACTCGCACTTACATGCATATTACAAGTAGTATAAGTCATTGAGTCTAAATGAAAGGTAGTTCTCATATTCACTAGTGTCTACTACTATGCATATTAAGGTGATGTTTATGAATGTATGATTTGTATTCCCTTACTAGGATAACTTGATAGGTGTAATAGTATGGGCAAGGGTATGGGACCTTGTCTATGTATTGCACATGTGTATCTTGATAGGATAGTTCCTAGTTTTGGTTCTTATGCATATGAAGGATGATCATATGAACATGTTATGAATATGATATTATGAAGTATGAATGTGTATAGTGTCTTAGTAGGTTTATATGAAAGTATTTCTCATATAGTTATGCCTATAGACTTATGCATTGATATATGAACATGTGTGACATTATGTGTTATGTGAAAGGTTTGCTCACATCTAAGTATACACTCACACACATGGATGATCTAGTTAGTGAGAAGAGGCCTTGCTAGGGGTGCCCAAGAATACTCCAAAACTAGATAGGTGCTTGAATATGCTATAAGCATATGAATGATGAATATCCTAAGCCTATGATTTTAGAAATAAAGGTTATAAAGACTTTTCAATAAAGGGAACTTAGCTTAGCACCGAGTGAACTTGACATTGAGAGGTGTTGACTTTCCTTGGAGGAATATTCACCATTTGTCCCTTATAGAGTGTTGACTTCCCTTAGAGGAATACTCACCTATGGACCTACATAAGGTGTCGACTTCCCTTAGAGGAATACTCACCTATGGACCCACATGAAGTGTTGAATTTCCTTGAGGAATATTCACTCTTGTTTTCTCATGAGGTGAAGCCCCATTACCAAATGGTATATAGAGGAAATACCTATCTCTTAGTTCCATAAACTATGGTTGCCACATAGGATCTAGCAAAGTGATTTCACTTAGGATGCTAGGAAATATATTAATGTTATACCTTGGCTAGGTAGGAACACCTTCCTTTGGTGTAAGGCTCTACAACACCAAATTCCATGTTTAGCACCCATGGTCTTAATGTCGGTTAAGGCTATGGTTTCCCTAAAGATAAAATGTACAATGGAAGTAATTGAACAGGATCCTAACTAGGAGGACCCAATGTATGTTACTTAGGATAGGTGGAAGAAATGAACCCATCTAGACATTGCACAAGTGACTCCTTAGGAAGTCTTAGGAAGGTACCCTAATGCATATGATGATATATATGTCCTTTATGTATGATATTGTAGTCTTGGTTTGACTATGTTTATATGGTACTATACTTCTATGATGGTATGTGTTGTCTTGTGTAGATTCTATGTATGGTATTCTATTGTGTTCCTAAGGTGATGCATTGCACCAAGTATCCTTAAAGGATTACTTGGGAGGCTAATGAAGTAAAAGGAAGAGTTCACTGTAAAGGTGATGGAGTTCACTGTAAAGTGACTCCAAATTGTACATAAATTCTATATGTGCTTTTCTATGATGTTTGGCCTTTGATTGTGTTTCTATGAAGTATGTGTATGATATAAATGCTATTGATAAAGGTTTTATGATGATTTACTCAAAATGGCATGAAGTATGATTTCAAAGTAAATGTCCCTTTTAAATGCATGTTTTTGCATGGTTGCCATACTTAGTACATTCTTGTGCTGATCCCATTCTTCTTTACTTTTTACACAAAGTGTAGGTAATGGAATGCTTAAAGCAGGTCTATGAATGAGGATCTTGATAGGTGATTTCCCAAGCTCAAGGAAAGGAGTCCTTAAGTTCAATGATGTCCTACTAATGTCTTTAATGTAAAGTCTTTAAATATTGTATAGTTATGTAATGTGTCGTATGGGCCGTGTCCCTAATGTATTCTAAAGTTATTGAGTCTAAGATAGCAAAGAGACTTAGAGTCTAAGTATGTATTATGAATTATCTTTTATATATATATGATGTGATGTTTCTAGTATGTGATGTGCTATGAAAAGTTTTAAATTTTCCGCTAAATTTACTATGCCAATGCAATGAATGATATGAGAGGCTTGTCTTAGACCTCCGAGAGGTCAACGACGCCGGTTACAATCCAAGATTGTAACATATCTTCTAGGGTATGCTTTTGGGTTGTGACAGAAGTGAACTCACTGTAAAGTGAGCTTTAAAATGGTATTTTTGGTTAATTGTGATCTTATGTGTTTCTTAATTGCTAATTGATGTTCTCATGATTAAACTATGATTTATAAAATGAAAAGATGCATATTTCCAATAAAGTCCATTTTCATGATTTTTATGCATATAGCCATACTTAGTACATGTGGGTGTACTAATTCCATGCTTTATTTTCTATCTATAGTTCTTGGTACGTGAGGAGCTTTGGAGAAGAAGACTTGGACTTAGAAGATCGTTCAAGAGAAGTTGAAGTATGTCCTCATTTGACTCGAGGGCATATATGTCATTTTATGTTTCTTTTATGAAGTTTTGTAATAGACTACTAGTAGTATGTTTTGAATTCGTATGGGCCGTGTCCCAAGTATTGTCGTGTCTTAAGATGATGACCGAGATTTAATGTTTTCCTAATTTCTACTTATATGAAAGAGTTTAAAGATTTCTATATTATTTTAGGAAAACTTTTAATTACGCACTACTTTTCACTATGTATATGCAATGAATGATATGAAAGAGGATTGTCTTAGAACTCCGAGAGTTCGACGACGCCAGTTACAATCCAAGATTGTACCCTATCTTCTAGGGTATCGTTTCGGGTTGTGACAAGCTTGGTATCAGAGCATAGGTTGGTGAAAGTGGTTTTAGGAATCAAAAAGTCTCATCAAGTCACGTCTAGTAGAGTCTTGACCATCAATGTGAGTCGCGACAAATCTATGGGCGAGAGGCTATAGGACGATAGTGTTTCCCTTCATATCTACTCCTATGTTCGTGCGATAGATTTATGTTATGAGTATCCTTCTAAATGTGTTTCCTTGTTTTCTAGGACATGAATACTAGAAGGATGGCCGCTAGAAGGATGGAAGAGGGAAGGGGTAATGAGGAAGTTCTTCCCCAAGTTGAGCAATATGAGAAAGTTCCTCAAGGTTCTCAAGGTGGTTAAGGTGCTCAAGGTGCTCAAGTACCTCCTCAAGGTGATCATTCTCCTAATGTAGGAGGAGGTGATGAGGTGCTGGAGTTGTCTAATAGGGTGATCGGAGAGGCTTTGCTTGCTTTAGTCCAAGCCATAACGGCTCAAGGTAACTTGAACATGATGCCTACGGTTACTGCTATGGAGAGCACTATGTCATCTAGGTTGAGAGACTTTGTGAGGTTGAATCCTCCAATCTTTCTTGGCTCTAAGGTGAATGAGGATCCCCAAGAATTTCTTGATGGTCTGTACAAAGTTTTGAGTGCTATGGGGGTTACATCTAGGGAGAAGGCGGAGTTTGCTTCTTATCAATTGAGAGATGTTTCTCAAATTTGGTATACTCAATGGAAGGATAATAGGCCGGAGGATTCGGGTCCTATTGAGTGGGAAGAGTTTAAGGGAGCTTTTCTTGGCAAGTACTTTCCCCAAGAGAGGAGAGAAGTCAAGGTGGAGGAGTTTATTAATCTCAAGCAAGGCAATATGGGTGTTGAGGAGTACTCATTGAAATTCTCAACATTGTCTAGGTATGCTCCTTCACTTGTATCCAATCCAAGAGATGAAATGAGTCGCTTTTGTACCAGAGTAGCCGACTTGGTAAATGAAGAATGTCGTACCGCTATGCTTCATGATGATATGACCCTATCTAGAATCATGGTGTATGCACAATCTATAAAGGAGTCTAAACTTAGGAGGATGGCTAGAAGTTTGAAAAGGAGTGTTTCTAGTGATCAAGAGCAACCTAGGTTCAAGAAAAGAGTTCAATCTCAAGAAGAGCCTAGGAGGGCTAAGACGAGGTTTGAGAAAGGAGGTAGTTCCAAGGATGACAAACCTACTTGTGCCAATTGAGGCAATAAACACTATGGTGAGTGTCTATTGGGTACCGGGAATTGCTTTGGTTGTGGTAAGTAAGGACATAAGTCTAGGGATTGTCCTACGATTGCTTCTAGAGGTAGAGAGGGTAAACAAGTTTCTCCTAGTGTTCCAAAGGAAGATGCTCCAACTAAGAGACGTTTCTATGCACTCCGTACTAGAGTTGAAAAGCCGGATGAGAATGAGGGTGATGATGATATTGGTAAGTTCTCTTTCTTTTGTTAAGATTTGAGTTCCTTCTATGTGGGGGAGTATGGTTAGAATTATGCTAGAAGTATTGCATGTACATGATGTTTAGGAGTTTGGTTGAAATTGAATTTCATTGACTTCTTGCATTGTGTGTTTTATTGAGTTATGAGCATGTTGTAAGATGTGTTTATATGATGTTACTTTGCATATTAACATGTTTATATCATGAATTGCCAAAAAGTTACATTTTTGAAAATTTGGCAAAATCACTGTAGCTTGTTAAACTGCTCACAGTAAAATTTTGGTTAAAATCACTATTTGATTATTTGGTATAAAATTTTGGTAATGTGGTTAGAACTGATGTATATGAGTATGATGTTGAATATAAAATGAGTTTTTGCTATTTGTATTGAAGCATGTGAGTTTTGTAGCATAATGGGTTATAGAATTGTTTTCTAGTTTCTTGTTGTGTTGCGAATATCTTGACTATGTGAAGTTGACGATTTCTTCTTAGATATGTGTTATATGGTTTGGTTATGTGCTTCTAGTTTAATGTCTAATCTTGGAAGTTTTCGGAGAGTGGCAAGTGTCATTCGAGGACGAATGTTGTCCAAGTGGGGAAGATTGTAAGACCTCAAAAATGACATAGGTTAACTAGAGTCTAACAAGTTGGTCTTGATTTTCTAAGGTCCTAAATATGTTTAATATATGGTATATAGGCAGTATCCAAGGTATTAGGTGTGCTGGAAGTCAAACGTCAAGGAACGACTAAGACGTTTGACGACTAAGTCACCAAAATGTCTAAAATGTGGTTATATGTGTTTATGTGTGTTTCAAGGTGTTTTAAGGTACTTAATAGAGTTAATATAGCATGTATAGGCAGTGGTTAAAGTTTCGTGAAGTTTGATATCAATCGACCAAGAAAGTCCAAGGCGTTTGAAATATATGCCTTGAGTCAACCTTGTACGTCTAGGCGTGTTTCGTCGAGTTTTATGTGTTCGTTTTGTATGAAATTTATGTGAGAGGTGTTAAACTTATAGACGATTATTTTTTCAGTTTTAAACGTCCGGGAAATTATCCCCAAGGACTATCTAAGGGTCCTTGAGGAAGGACCCAAAAGTCTGATATGCAGGCAGTCCCAGGCAGCCTTAGTGATGGAGCAGTCAACGGCCAGTAGTGGCTGTGACGCCCCGTCATGGGGTCTCGTCGTGGGAGAGATGGCCAAGGGTGAAGAATGGAGCCTTGGGCAGCCACTGTAGCCAGCGATGGTGGCTTGTGATGGCCCGTTGAGGATGTGACGCCCCGTCACAAAGCAGGCGTCGTGAGCTTGGTCTCATGCGCAGATTTTTCTGCCAAGTCAGGGGTGAATTGGTAAATTCACCCCACGTCCAAATAAGAGTTTTATCGGTTTATTAAGGGTCTTTTGGATATTTTAAATGAGTATATAAGTGTTTAACACTTAGAATAATTCATTCTTCTAAAATCAAAACCCCAAAGTCCCTTAGAAATCCCAAAGATTCCATTGAAGTCCAAATTGAAGGATCAGCTTGGTGTGGCGTTTTGAAGGGGAATTCTTCATCAAAGTGCAGAATTATCATCCTTGAGGTATGGATTTTGATCCTTGAAACTCGTTTCATCAAGGAGCCCAACTTTCAAAGATGTTTTCAAAGTTTTCTAAAGTGAATTATCCAATTTCGGGATTCTACCATGGGTTCTTGCATAAATGATTTCTAAACATTGAATTATGATCTAATTGATATTGTATTGATGATTTCAAGATAAATTACCTATGAACCCATGTGAATTGATGAACCCTAGTTTTGACTATTCATTGGGTTACTTGATATTAAGCTAATATTGATGAATTGTTATGTAGTTTCTTATGGGATTTCTAATGATATAAGAGTTGCATTCAATTGATATATAATTGATATTAGATTGTTAAACCTAGATTGAATTGATGTAGATTCATTGGGTTTTATGGTTATTGCTTTGAATTATTGTTCATGGCCATGGGTAGGGCCTTGTCATGTTGAATTGGTTTATTTGGCATTGAATTAAAGTGTGGATGAGGGAATGAAGGTATGCTGCCCCATTTTCTTTAAATTGATATTAATTATACTACTATTCTATTGTTCTTGGTATGGTCCACTTATGGTGGAGGTGTTATGTGTTTTACTTGCAATTGACGTGGCCTTGTCGGCGTTACTTTATACAATATTATGAGCATGGCCTTATTGGCAACTACTTGAGGTTATGTGGCTATTTGTGTAGTTTTATTATGTGAAGCATGACATTACCTATCTACATGTGAAGTTATATAGTCATGTATGTATTGTTCTAGTTATGTTGCCTTAAGTGATCATGTTAGACTTTGACTTGACATTATGAGTGTAGTGTTAGGTTAAGTCTTGGTTATTCCTACTTGACTTTATGAGTCTATGTGGAGTATATTAATGATGTTACGATGATATATAGGGTGACTTGAAGATGTTAGGTTGTTTTAGAGGTGTTTCTAGAATGACTTATATTATGTGTTAAAAGTGAAGTATGTGATGTCTTGTCTTGGTTGACTTGTATCTCTTGCTTGATGTATATATGATTATGGATATGTGATGTCTTGATTTAGGGTGTTATAACTCTTAGTATTGAATGTATGAATGACATGTGACTTTAAATGATGTTATGAGAGTCTCTTATGTGCAAACCTTGACTTAAGGGAAGGTTAAGATTGATTGAAGTGTAAGCCGTAATGGTATCCTTCAAAGTAAAGGAATGATGGACTTAAGGTTAGTTGGCTGGAACGCATCATATTAACACTTAGGAAAGTCATCATGAGCTTCTTATCGCCATTGTGAGGTAGCCCTAGTGGACCTTCCTTGGTAGGGTAAATGTAATTGGGTTATGAACTAGATATGGAACCCTTTTATGTAAACCTAATGTATGAAATATTATGAGAAAGAAGGCTAGCACCGAGTGAGTATGGCAAGGGAAGTAGTTCTAGTTAAGTATGAGACTAGAATACAAATAAGCCCTTCATATTCCTTAACCATGTGCCTACATGGGATGTGTTCAAGTTCTACCAGTGGAAAGTAGAACAACCTCATCGGAGTAGGATAGAACTCCGGATTCCATGTCTTGCTACCATAGTCTATGTCGGTTATTGCCTATTCTCATCATGTGGAATACCTATTAGCAATAGATAAGTTTAAGAGGTTTAGGTGGTGGTATGAGACGATATCTAGACATTGCACAATAGGCTTTGAAGGTGTTATGTGGAATTTCCTAGATCTTGTCCAAGACCATTATGTGAGTGTCTTATGTGATGCATTACGTGAGTGTCTTATGTGATGTATGAGTCTTAATGAACTAATTAACTAATGACCTATGTTAGTAACTATGTAAATGAATGAGTACCTAATCTAAAGTGGCTTAAGCATTCCTTAGCTAAAGTGTGAGGAGGGCATGGAAGGATGATCTCTTCATGTCTTATCTTTGGAAGTCTTGAGGATGACTCTAGTTAGGGAAGTTGGTTAATCTTTTTGACATGATCTAAGCCTTAGGTAGTCTTAAGGACTATTTAGGTAATCTTGAAGAGGTCACTATGGACGTTATCTTCTTGATTTACTTAAGTAGGTCTTTTGATAGCCTTTGGAAGGAGAGTGTCCTATCATTAAGTGTTGGTGTGTTTAGTGAGAATGATTACTATTTAGGTAGTCTATAGGATCTCTTGTGTGTGTGTGATAGATTGTATGGGCGGTCCTCCACACTCACTCAAGTGAACTTGAAATGACCTTTAGTAGATGAATCTTACCTTGATGTTTATGATTGTTTTCTATGTGTGTATGTGACTCATTGTAGGTAATCTTAAGGGTCGTTTAGGCACATCTAGAGAGGGTGTATGGGCGGTCTCTCTTTGTGTGACTTAAGTGAATCTTAGGATGACTTTAAGTGAGGGAATTACATGCTAGAAGATGTTAAAAGGGAAGGCTAGGACTTCACTGTAACAGTGAAGGGACTTCACTGTACAGTGAAGGAACTCACTGTAAAGTGAGCTTTAAATGGTATTTTGGTTAATTGTGATCTTATGTGTTTCTTAATTGCTAATGATGTTCTATGATTAAACTATGATTTATAAAATGAAAAGATGCATATTTCCAATAAAGTCATTTTCATGATTTTTATGCATATAGCCATACTTAGTACATGTGGTTGTACTAATTCCATGCTTTATTTTCTATCTATAGTTCTTTAGGTGAGGAGCTTTGGAGAAGAAGACTTGGACTTAGAAGATCGTTCAAGAGAAGTTGAAGTATGTCCTCATTTGACTCGAGGGCATATATGTCTTTTATGTTTCTTTATGAAGTTTGTAATAGACTACTAGTAGTATGTTTTGAATTCGTATGGGCCGTGTCCCAAGTATTGTCGTGTCTTAAGATGATGATTGAGACTTAGTGTTTTCCTAATTTCTACTTATATGAAAGAGTTTAAAGACTTCTATTGTTTTACGAAAAGTTTTAATTCCGCACTACTTTTCACTATGTATATGCAATGAATGATATGAAAGAGGCTTGTCTTAGAACTCCGAGAGTTCGACGACGCCGGTTACAATCCAAGATTGTACCCTATCTTCTAGGGTATGGTTTTGGGTTGTGACAAGCTTGGTATCAGAGCATAGGTTGGTGAAAGTCTTAGGAATCAAAAAGTCTCATCAAGTCACGTCTAGTAGAGTCTTGACCATCGGTGTGAGTCGCGACACATCTATGGGCGAGAGGCTATAGGACGATAGTGTTTCCCTTCATTTCTACTCCTATGTTCGTGCGGTAGAGTTATGTTATGATATCCTTCTATGTGTTTCCTTGTTTTCTAGGAGATGAATACTAGAAGGATGGCCGCTAGAAGGATGGAAGAGGGAAGGGGTAATGAGGAAGTTCTTCCCAAGTTGAGCAAGTTGAGCAAGTTCTCAAGTCTCAAGTGGTCAAGGTGCTCAAGTGCCCCTCTCAAGGTGATCATGTCCTAATGTAGGAGGAGGTGATGAGGTGCCGGAGTTGTCTAATAGGGTGATCGGAGAGGCTTTGCTTGCTTTAGCCAAGCCGTAACGGCTCAAGTAACTTGAACATGATGCCTAGGGTTAATGCTATGGAGAGCACTATGTCATCTAGGTTGAGAGACTTTGTGAGGTGAATCCTCCAATCTTTCTTGGCTCTAAGGTGTGAGGATCCCCAAGAATTTCTTGATGGTTGTACAAAGTTTTGAGTGCTATGGGGGTTACATCTAGGAGAAGGCGGAGTTGGCTTCTTATCAATTGAGAGATGTTTCTCAAATTTGGTATACTCAATGGAAGGACAATAGGCCGGAGGATTCGGGTCCTATTGAGTGGGAAGAGTTTAAGGGAGCTTTTCTTGGCAAGTACTTTCCCCGAGAGAGGAGAGAAGTCAAGGTGGAGGAGTTTATTAATCTCAAGCAAGGCAATATGAGTGTTGAGGAGTACTCTTTGAAATTCTCAACATTGTCTAGGTATGCTCCTTCTCTTGTGTCCAATCCAAGAGATGAAATGAGTCGCTTTTGTACCGGAGTAGCCGACTTGGTGAATGAAGAATGTCGTACCGCTATGCTTCATGATGATATGACCCTATCTAGACTCATGGTGTATGCACAATCTATTGAGGAGTCTAAACTTAGGAGGATGGCTAGAAGTTTGAAAAGGAGTGTTGCTAGTGATCAAGAGCAACCTAGGTTCAAGAAAAGAGTTCAATCTCAAGAAGAGCCTAGGAGGGCTAAGATGAGGTTTGAGAAAGGAGGTAGTTCCAAGGATGGCAAACCTACTTGTGCCAATTGTGGCAAGAAACACTATGGTGAGTGTCTATTGGGTACCGGGAATTGCTTTGGTTGTGGTAAGGAAGGACATAAGGCTAGGGATTGTCCTACGATTGCTTCTAGAGGTAGAGAGGGTAAGCAAGTTTCTCCTAGTGTTCCAAAGGAAGATGCTCCAACTAAGAGACGTTTCTATGCACTCCGTACTAGAGCTGAGAAGCCGGATAAGAATGAGGGTGATGATGATGTTGGTAAGTTCTCTTTCTTTTGTTAAGATTTGAGTTCCTTCTATGTGGGGGAGTATGGTTAGAATTATGCTAGAAGTATTGTATGTACATGATGTTTAGGAGTTTGGTTGAAATTGAATTTCATGACTTCTTGCATTGTGTGTTTTATTGAGTTATGAGCATGTTGTAAGCTGTGTTTATATGATGTTACTTTGCATATTAGCATGTTTATATCATGAATTTCCAAAAAGTTACATTTTTTAAAATTTGGCAAAATCACTGTAGCTTGTTAAAATGCTCACCGTAAAATTTTGGTTAAAATGACTATTTGATTCGTTGGTATAAAATTTGGTAATGTGGTTAGAACTGATGTATATGAGTATGATTGAATATAAAATGAGTTTTTGCTATTTGGATTGAAGCATGTGAGTTTTGTAGCATAACGAGTTATAGAATTGTTTTCTAGTTTCTTGTTGTGTTGCGAATATCTTGACTATGTGAAGTTGATGATTTCTTCTTATATATGTGTTTATGGTTTGGTTATGTGCTTCTAGTTTGTCTAATCTTGGAAGTGTTCGGAGAGTGGCAAGTGTCATTCGAGGACGAATGTTGTCCAAGTGGGGGAGATTGTAAGACCTCGAAAAGACTAGGTTCTAGAGCCTAACATGTTGGTCTTGTTTCTAAGGTCCTAAATATGTTTAATATATGTATATAGGCAGTAGCTAAAATATTAGGTGTTGGAAGTCAAACGTCAAGGGACGACTAAGACGTTTGACGACTAAGTCACCAAAATGTCTAAAATGTGGTTATATGTGTTTATGTGTGTTTCATGGTGTTTTAAGGTTCTTAATAGAGTTAATATAGCATGTATAGGCAGTGGTTAAAGTTTCGTGAAGTTTGGAGGTCAAACGACCAAGAACGTCCAAGGCGTTCGAAAGATATGCCTTGAGTCGACCTTGTACGTCTAGGCGTGTTTCGTCGAGTTTTATGTGTTCGTTTTGATGAAATTTATGTGAGAGGTGTTAAACTTATAGACATCATTTTGGGTTGGAAACGTCCGGGAAATTATCCCAAGGACCATCTAAGGGTCCTTGAGGAAGGACCCAAAAGTCTGATGTGCAGGCAGTCCCAGGCAGCCTTGGCGACGGAGCAGTCAACGGCCAGTAGTGGCTGTGACGCCCCGTCATGGGTCTCGTCGTGGGAGATGCCAAGGGTGAAGATGGAGCCTTGGCAACCACTGTAGCCAGCGACGGTGGCTTGTGACGCCCTTGAGGCTGTGACGCCCCGTCACAAGCAGGCGTCGTGAGCTTGGTCTCCTGCGCAGATTTTTCTGCCAAGTCAGGGGTGAATTGGTAAATTCACCCCACTTCCAAATAAGAGTTTAGGCGGTTTATTAAGGGTCTTTGGGTATTTTAAATGAGTATATAAGTGTTTAACACTTAGAATAATTCATTCTTTAAAATTAAAACCCAAAGTCCTTAGAAATCCCAAAGACTCCATTGAAGTCCAAATTGAAGGACAGCTTGGTGAGGTTTTGAGGGAATTCTTCATCAAAGTGAAGAATTATCATCCTTGAGGTATGTTTTTGATCCTTGAAACCTCGTTTCATCAAGGATCCCTACTTTCAAAGATGTTTTCAAAGTTTTCTAAAGTGAATTGTCAAATTTCGGGATTCTACCATGGGTTCTTGCATAAATGATTTCTAAACATTGAATTATGATCTAATTGATATTGTATTTATGATTTCAACATAAATTACCTATGAACCCATGTGAATTGATGAACCCTAGTTTTGACTACTTATTGGGTTACTTGATATTAAGCTAATATTGATGAATTGTTATGTAGTTTCTTATGGGCTTTTAATGATATAAGAATTGTATTCAATTGATATCTAATTGGTCTTAGATTGTTAAACCTAGATTGAATTGATGTAGATTCATTGGTTTTATGGTTATTGCTTTGAATTATTGTTCATGGCCATGGGTAAGGGCCTTGTGATGTTGAATTGGTTGATTTGGCATTGAATTGAAGTGTGGATGAGGGGATGAAGGTATGCTGCCCCATTTTCTTTAATTTGATATTAATTATACTTCGATTCTATTGTGCTTGGTATGGTCCACTTATGGTGGCGGTGTTATGTGTTTTACTTGCAATTGACGTGGCCTTGTCGGCGTTACTTTATGCAATATTATGAGCATGGCCTTATTGGCAACTACTTGAAGTTATGTGGCTATTTGTGTAGTTTTATTATGTGAAGCATGACATTACCTATCTACATGTGAAGTTATATAGTCATGTATGTATTGTTCTAGTTATGTTGCCTTAAGTGATCATGTTAGACTTTGACTTGACATTATGAGTGTAGTGTTAGGTTAAGTCTTGGTTATTCCTACTTGACTTTATGAGTCTATGTGGAGTATATTAATGATGTTATGATGATATATAGGGTGACTTGAAGATGTTAGGTTGTTTTAGAGGTGTTTCTAGAATGACTTGTATTATGTGTTAAAAGTGAAGTATGTGATGTCTTGTCTTGGTTGACTTGTATCTCTTGCTTGATGTATATATGATTATGGATATGTGATGTCTTGATTTAGGGTGTTATAACTCTTAGTCTTGAATGTATGAATGACATGTGACTTTAAATGATGTTATGAGAGTCTCTTATGTGCAAACCTTGACTTAAGGGAAGGTTAAGATTGATTGAAGTGTAAGCCGTAATGGTATCCTTCAAAGTAAAGGAATGATGGACTTAAGGTTAGTTGGCTGGAACGGCATCATATTAACACTTAGGAAAGTCATCATGAGCTTCTTATCGCCATTGTGAGGTAGCCCTAGTGGACCTTCCTTGGTAGGGTAAATGTAATTGGGTTATGAACTAGATATGGAACCCTTTTATGTAAACCTAATGTATGAAATACTCTATGAGAAAGAAGGCTAGCACCGAGTGAGTATGGCAAGGGAAGTAGTTCTAGTTAAGTATGAGACTAGAATACAAAGAAGCCCTTCATATTCCTTAACCATGTGCCTACATGGGATGTGTCCAAGTTCTACCATTGGCAAGTAGAACAACCTCATCGGAGTAGGATAGAACTCCGGATTCCATGTCTTGCTACCATGGTCTATGTCGGTTATTGCCTATTCTCATCATGTGGAATACCTATTAGCATTAGATAAGTTTATGAGGTTTAGGTGGTGGTATGGACGCTATCTAGACATTGCACAATAGGCTTTGAAGGTGTTATGTGGAATTTCCTAGGTCTTGTCCAAGACCATTATGTGAGTGTCTTATGTGATGCATTGAGTGTCTTATGTGATGTATGAGTCTTAATGAACTAATGAACTAATGACCTATGTTAGTAACTATGTAAATGAATGAGTACCTAATCTAAAGTGGCTTAAGCATTCCATAGCGAAAGTGTGAGGAGGGCATGGAAGGATGATCTCTTCATGTCTTATCTTTGGAAGTCTTGAGGATGACTCTACTTAGGTAAGATTGTTAATCTTTTTGACATGATCTAAGCCTTAGGTAGTCTTAAGGACTATTTAGGTAATCTTGAAGAGGTCACTATGGACGTTATCTTCTTGATTTACTTAAGTAGGTCTTTTGATAGCCTTTGGAAGTAGAGTGTCCTATCATCTAAGTGTTGGTGTGTTTAGTGAGAATGATTCTATTTTAGGTAGTCTATAGGATCTCTTGTGTGTGTGTGATAGAGATTGTATGGGCGGTCACTCCACACTCACTCAAGTGAACCTTGGAAATGACCTTTAGTAAATGAATCTTACCTTGATGTTTATGATTGTTTTCTAAGTGTGTATGTTACTCATTGTAGGTAATCTTAAGTATCGTTTAGGCACATCTAGAGAGGGTGTATGGGCGTTCTCTCTTTGTGTGACTTAAGTGAATCTTAGGATTACTTTAAGTGAGGGAATTACATGCTAGAAGATATTAAAAGGGAAGGCTAGAACTTCACTGTAGAGTGAAGTGAACTGACTGTAAAGTGAGCTATAAAATGGTATTTTTGGTTAATTGTGATCTAATGTGTTTCTTAATTGCTAATTGATGTTCTCACGATGAAACTATGATTTATAAAATGAAAAGATGCATATTTCCAATAAAGTCCGTTATCATGATTTTTATGCATATAGCCATACTTAGTACATGTGGTTGTACTAATTCCATGCTTTATTTTCTATCTATAGTTCTTGGTAGGTGAGGAGCTTTGGAGAAGAAGACTTGTACTTAGAAGATCGTTCAAGAGAAGTTGAAGTATGTCCTCATTTGACTTGAGGGCATATATGTCATTTTATGTTTATATTATGAAGTTTTGTAATAGACTACTAGTAGTATGTTTTGAATTCGTATGGGCCATGTCCCAAGTATTGTCGTGTCTTAAGATGATGATCGAGACTTAGTGTTTTCCTAATTTCTACTTATATGAAAGAGTTTAAAGACTTCTATATTGTTTTACGAAAAGTTTTAATTCCGCACTACTTTTCACTATGTATATGCAATGAATGATATGAAAGAGGCTTGTCTTAGAACTCCGAGAGTTCGACGAGCCAGTTACAATCCAAGATTGTACCCTATCTTCTAGGGTATGGTTTTGGGTTGTGACATAGTTAGTTAGGGGTTTAGGAAAGTATACTTAATTAAGTTAACCCCTCACATGAATACCCCAACCCTCATTATCCTAAAGACAACTCTCAAAATAAACTCTCTTCCTTCTCTCTTCTTTCTCTCTCTCTATTGGAAGACTCCATTGGAGATTAGCTTGGGAGGTGAATTGGGGTATGATTAAGGACGAATTCACCATCAAAAATCCATCCAATCATAAGGTATGGGATCTAATTCACCTTTGAGACTTCTTTCCTCAAAGGGCTCCTTCAAAGGTTTTCCAAAAAGATTGAGTTTCATATGGGTTTCATTCAATTACGAATTTTATGTTATGAATTGAGTTGTTCATGTTTTACTTGGGTTATAATGAGTAGATTATCATGTATTGTAACTTGGGTAGGCTGAATTAATATGGTTTGGTCTAGATTGTAGATCATGACCCTTAACCCCTAACACTAGGCATGTTCTTGATAAGAATTAGGTTGGGTTTGATGCAATTGATCCTATTATTGATTAAATCATCCTTAGTGGTTGTTATTGCATTGATCATGATTATATAGTGATGAATTGAAGTCCTTCATGCTAATCGTTGAGTATTGATCTAGGCTAAGAAGATAGACTTAGATATCATGTTTTGAAGTTTTGATTTAGCATGGAAAAATGGTTTAGTGACTCTTCTAAATTCATTATCATGTTGGTTGTTGAATTACATTGGTGATATGACCCAAATTGGGTTGATCTATTGGTTGATGGTAAGTCCCTTTATGATAAACTACGAAGGAGTGTTGGTAAGTCTTGACTATCCTAATTCTCACTTTAATTATGGTTAATTGTCATCAAGCTACGATGTTGTATTGAAGTATACCTTGTTTAGAGTGATAGGATATCATGATGATTGAATTGAAATGTCTTATGCTTTGGCTGTGAGGTTGCTTAGGGTGTACATGCTATAAGAATGATAACATGTAGTTATGATGTGATATGCAAAGGGTTGACCTCACTTATAGGAATTGTGAATGGAAGGACTATGTCTCATACAATTCTCAAGGATCTATGATGATGAATATACAAGGGTTAAACTCTATGACCTAAACTAAGTTATGATAGTTTAATAAGGATTAAGGACATTTCAATAAAGGACTTAGCTTAGCAACGAGTGAACTAGATGAGTAGTGACCTCTTCCACGTAGGGAGAGTAGGATAACTAATGTACTCTTGAGATTGGAGATCATAATGCATTTAGCATAAAGAGGGTCCCAAACAATATATCCTAGTTCTTGAACTATGTTGCCTCCATAGGAATACTAGCTAGTGGATCCACGTAGTTGCTATGTACAGGTCTTAGGTACTACTTTGGCAAGTAGTCCACCTTGTTTCGGTGTAGGGTTTTCATGACACCGGATTCCACATTACCTCATGTGGTCTATGTCGGTTAAGGCAAGAGTTCCCTAAACTAAAATGAATGAACGAAGTATAGACTAATTGAAGTGACTTGAGGGGTTTGACTTTAGCTTAGGTAGGGGTATGGGACTCTACCTATGCCTTGCACTAGTTTGCCTTGATAGAAGCTTTGAGAAGTTAATATTATGTATATAAGTGATGATATAATGTAAATGATTTTATATGTTGAATGAGATGCTTATGAATATGATATTGGTTATCATTGTTAAAGAAAGTATACTATATGAGATGGAAGACTATGCTATGTGAAGTGAATTGATAATTTTGATCTTTGGTGGGTTACTTGATTAAGTAGGGTTATGGGTCTGCGCTTGATCCTTGTACTTGTGGCTTCTTAAGGATTATAGTTGGTTGGTTTTCTTTGCTATTTATGTTCTTTACTCTTATTCATGCTTGTAATGTTATTACTTTATGTTAGAGTTATACGGGATTATGGGTTTAAGTATGATGATATGCATATGATATAATTTACTTGTTTAGCATGTTTAAAGGATTGGTTTAAATAACATGATTTTCTTAAATGTCCCTTTTTAGCATACTTTGTTGGTATTTGTGCACATGGTCTCATACTTATTACATGTGGCGTACTAACCCCATTTTCTTCCCTCTTTCCCAAACATTTTAGGTTCCGGTCGTTGAAGTTTGACTTGAGGTGATTTGAAGGAAGGCTTGGATATTCTATCATCCAAGTGGTAGGTCCTCATTTCTCCGAGGACGATGCCAATACTCTTTTACGAAGTTACTCAGTTACTACAACTTTCGTATTGACTCTATTTCTTATTTGAGACAAAGTTGTATAAAGCCTATATGTGGCTTACTTTTATTGATGTAGGGCTATGCCCAAAGTTATTGTTCTTTTTAGACGGTTTATGAGAATGAGACGGATTTATGACTCTATTTCTCTATTATATAAATGTGTGGAATAAAAGTAGAAGACTATGTAATCTTCTTATACGAACGGGTCTATGTATACTCGATATTATTATAATTATATGTATGTAAAGGTCTATGTAAACCTCCTACTAGATGTAGTTGAAAAGTTTTTAATTTTTCAGTATTTTTTTTATCGATGAAAACAATGATGTAAGACTAAGAGGCTTGTCTTAGTCCTCAAAGAGGACGACAACGCCGGTTACGTCTAGGGGGTAAACCCGGATGTTACAAACTTGGTATCAGAGCATGATGTTGAATATCCTTGATGTTGACGTCTCTCTCAACCACGTCTATGTAGGTTTGTATTCATAATTGTGTAGCGCTCCATACTTATGAATGGAAACTTATTTGATGCTTAGGAATCACTCTCATTTTTGGAAATCCATTATCGTGCCCCTAGAGTGTACTTCTTTTATGAATTCACCTAAACCTTGTATTTTGGTTATAGGAGATGAATACTCAGAGGAATGCGGATAGGAGACTTGAGGAGGATATTGCTAATGCGGGAATTCCTCCCCGTGATGATCCAGTTCCTCCTCTTGAAGAGATTGTTGTTGATGATCAGGCTTCGGCCGATCCTCCACCTATGACGGAGGCTCAGATGAGGGTTATACTTGCTGAAATGGCTAAAGCCATGACTACTCAAGCTCAAGCCGCAACGGTGCAAGCCCAAGCTATGACTGCCAAAGCCAATCGGGATGTTGCACCTAAGGTTCATGAGCAATCTATGGCTTCTCAACTTAGGGACTTCACACGGATGAATCATCCTATCTTCTATGGGTCTAAGGTTGATGAAGACCCTCAAGAATTCATTGATGAGGTTTACAAGATACTATGTGCTATGGGGTTGTCTTCCAATGAGAATGCCAAGTTAGCTTCATACCAACTCAAGGATGTGGCTCAGATTTGGCATGTGCAATGGAGAGATAATAGGCCACTTCAAGGTGGGCCAAAGACTTGGGAGATCTTTAAGAGGGCTTTCCTTGATCGGTTCTTCCCTAGGGAAATGAGAGAAGATAAGGTGGTGGAATTCATCAACCTACGCCAAGGAGGTATGATTGTTCATGATTACTCTTTGAAGTTCATTCAATTGGCCAAATATGCTCCTTCCTTGGTTTCCGATCCTAGAGACGAGATGAGTCAATTTGTGACGGGTGTGTCGGATGAGTTGCAAGAAGAATGTCAATCGGCTATGCTTCATGATAATATGAATATTGGTCATCTTATGGTGCATGCTAGAAGGGTTGAGGAGGCCACAACAAAAAGGAAGGATAGGGATTCAAAAAGGACAAGGTCATTTGAGGGTGGAGCTATGAGGGATAGGCTTGGGATTCAAGACAAGCCAAAATTCAAGAAGAGGTTCTCGAATTAAGTCCCATCCAAGTTTCCTAAAAATAGAGGGGATAGAGTGTCAAACTCTAAATCTCAAAAGAGAGGGGATGCTAACTCACTAACAAGGAAGCCGACTTGTGAAAGGTGTAGTAAGAGACACTTTGGTGATTGTCTTAAGGGGACGGACAATTGCTTCGGGTGTGGAAAAAGGGGTCACATGGTTAAGGATTGTCCTGATGCTAATGTGAAAGAGAAGAGTGGACAGCCAAGTGGTTCTAGTGGCGTCCTGAAAAAGAACAGCTTCTATGCTCTTCGTACTAGAGATGATCAAGAGGCCTCTCCAGATGTAGTGACCGGTATGTTACAAATCTTTGCTATTGATGTGTATGCTTTGCTTGATCGGGGTGCTACTTTGTCTTTTGTTAATCTTTTAGTAGCTAAAAAGTTCAATACGTTACCCGATGTTTTGCATGACCCTTTTGTGGTGTCTACTCCGGTGGGTGAGTCAATTGTAGCAAAAAGAGTCTATCGAAATTGTCCTATTACTTTGCCCAATACAATTTCTCATGTAGATCTAGTTGAACTAGATATGCTTGTTTCCCAAATGAACCCGTTATTGAGTGGAAGGGTGGGAATTCTATTCCTAGAGGTCGCTTCATATATTGTCTAAAAGCATGTAAAATGATCTCAAAGGGTTGTCTTTATTACATTGTAAGAATCCAAGAATTGGATTCCAAAATTACTTCTATTGAGTCGGTCCCCGTGGTGAGTGAATTTCCGGAGGTCTTTCCTAATGACTTTCCCGGTATTCCTCCCAAACGGGAAATTAATTTTCGTATCGATTTGCTACCAGAAACAAACCCTATTTCGATTCCTCCTTATCGAATGGATCCGGCCAAATTGAAGGAGTTGAAGGCACAACTTAAAGATTTGCTAGACATGGGATTTATAAGGCCTAGCATTTCTCCATGGGGTGCTCCAGTCTTCTTCGTGAAGAAGAAAGATGGGTCCTTGAGTATGTGTATTGATTACCGCCAACTCAACAAGGTTACTATTAAGAACAAGTATCCTCTCCCGCGGATTGATGATTTATTTGATCAACTCCAAGGGGCGAGCTACTTCTCCAAAATTGACTTGAGGTCAGGGTATCACCAAATTAGGGTGAGAAATGAAGATATTTTAAAGACGGCCTTTCGGACTTGTTATGGGCATTATGAGTTCGTGGTTATGTCATTTGGTCTCACAAATGCTCCGGTGGCGTTCATGAACCTAATGAATAGGGTTTTCGAAGCTACTTTGATTCATTCGTTATTGTGTTTATTGATGATATCTTGGTGTATTCGAAGAGTGAGGTTGATCACATGGGTCATTTAAGGGTAGTATTGCAAACCCTTAAAGAGCATCAATTGTTCGCCAAATATAGCAAATGTGAGTTTTGGTTGAGGTCGGTGGCGTTTCTTGGGCACATCATCTCTAGTGAGGGAGTTGAGGTAGACCCAAGGAAGACAGATGCGGTGAGAAATTGGCCTAGACCTTTGACTCCGTCAGACATTAGGAGTTTCTTAGGTCTAGCGGGCTATTATCGAAGATTTTTGATGGTTTTTCATCCATTGCATCTCATTTGACTACATTGACTCAAAAAGGTAAAAAGTTTGAGTGGTCGGAGGCTTGTGAAAAGATTTTCCAATTATTGAAGGATAGACTTACTTTGGCTCCGGTGTTGACACTACCGGAAGGTACAAAGGGCTTTGTTGTGTATTGTGATGCATCTCGTATAGGTTTGGGGTGTGTGCTTATGAAAAATGGAAGGTGATTGCCTATGCTTCGAGGCAGCTGAAGGTGCATGAAAGAAACTATCCCACTCATGACCTTGAGTTAGCGGTCGTGGTGTTTGCTTTGAAAATATGGAGGCATTACTTGTATGGTGTCCATGTTGATGTTTTCACCGATCATAAGAGTCTCCAATATGTGTTCACTCACAAAGAGTTGAATCTCAGGCAATGAAGGTTGTTAGAATTGTTGAAAGATTATGATATGAGTGTCTTATATCATCCCGGCAAGGCCAATGTTGTTGCGGATGCCCTAAGTCGTATGACTATGGGTAGTGTGTCGCATATGGATGAAGCCAAGAAAGACCTAGTGAATGATGTTCATAGGTTGGCTAGATTGGGGGTGCGATTGGAAAGTTCTCCAAATGGTGGTGCTACGGTTCATCATATCTCCTAGTCATCATTGGTGGTTGAGGTGAAGTCCAAACAACACCTTGATCAACTATTTATGGAATTGAAGGAATCGGTTCTTGGCAAGATGAATGAGTCTTTCTCCTTAGGGGGGATGGTGTATTAAGGTACCAAGAGAGATTATGTGTTCCCATATTGATGGGTTGAGGGATCGGATCCTTGAAGAAGCCCATGGATCCCACTACTCCATCTAACTAGGTTCGACAAAGATGTAGCATGACCTTCAAGTATATTGGTGGGAAGGCTTGAAGAAGGACATAGCGGAATTTGTTGCTAAGTGTCCAAATTGCCAACAAGTGAAGGCGGAACATCAAAAGCCGGGTGGCTTACTACAAGAGATCCAAATTCCTACTTGGAAGTGGGAAGACATTAATATGGACTTTGTGGTAGGGTTGCCTCAGACTCAAAAATCATATGATTCTATATGGGTGATTGTTGATAGATTGACTAAGTCCACCTATTTTATCCCCGTCAAGTCCACGTATTCGGCGGACGATTATGCAAAAATCTTCATAAATGAGATTGTGTGTCGACATGGTATTCTGTTATCCATCATTTCGGATCGGGGTGCACAATTCACATCTAGATTTTGGAGGTCATTTCAAGAGGGTTTGGGTACTAAGGTGAAATTGAGTACCGCTTTTCATCCTCAAACGGATGGTCAAGCGGAGCGCACTATTCAAACCCTCGAGGATATGCTTAGAGCTTGCATTATTGATTTTAAAGGAAGTTGGGATAAGCACTTGCCGTTGGTGGAGTTTGCTTATAATAATAGCTTTCATTCATCCATCTCCATGGCTCCCTATGAAGCCTTGTATGGTAGGAGGTGTAGTTCTCCTATAGGGTGGTTTGAAATTGGTGAGCCATCGATTCTTAGTCCCGATTTGATTTATAGGACCTTGGAGAATGTGCATATCATAAGTAATTGGTTGGAAACAGACTATAGTCGACAAAAGTCCTATGCCGACAATAGGAGAAGGGATTTGGAATTTGAAGAAGGTGATAAGGTGTATTTGAAAATTTCTTCTATGAAGGGAGTGGTTAGATTTCGAAAGAAAGGAAAGTTGAGTCCTCGTTACGTGGCCCTTATGAGATTTTGGAAAGGGTTGGTAAGGTTGCCTATCGCTTGAAACTCCCTGACTATTTAGCTTCGGTTCATCCGGTTTTCCATGTTTCTATGTTGAAGAAGTGTGTCGGGAATCCCGAGTCTATTCTTCCTATAGAAGGCCTTGGAGTCAAGGATAACCTCTCTTATGAGGAGGTTTCAGTTCAAATCCATGATAGGCAAGTGAAGAGGTTGAGGAACAAAGAGGTGGTTTCCGTAAAAGTGTTATGGAAGAACCACCTAGTTGAAGGTGCAACATGGGAGGCCGAGGATGACATGAAGACCCGTTATCCTCATATTTTTGATGATTGAGGTTAGTCACTGTTTTTAATAATATAATTATGGCTAGGAATTGTGATTTCTTGATTTTAGGTGAAGTTTTGCAAAAATTCAAATTTTTGAAAGTTCATAGTGATAATACAGTGAAGTCACTGTAAGCTAACCTTGAAAGTCATGTATTGTGATATAGTGAGTCCTTGTGGATATGGTATGAATCATATTGATAAGATGAACTTTGTGCTAATTGACTTATGTAATGAATGATGAGCTTATGTGTGTTGTGAGAAGGAGGTACCTCATGATGAAATTTAGAGCCTATGTGTGATAATTGAGTTTTGAAGTTTGATTTATTGAAATGATATGATTCATGCTAATTGGATATTTTGAATTGGTTGAGATGCTAGTCTTGAGTCTATTCCTTCCTTTAAAAGAGTGTTTAGTGTCATTCGGGTACGAATGTTCCTAAGGGGGGGATAATGTAACATTTCGAAATCCCAAGGCATGTTGTAAAACTTAACCTAGGCTCCATGAGGTCTAAATCACTGTTCTAAGTCAAATTAGGTGTATATAGAGTTGTTAAGGTGTTTAAGAACCAAAATATTCAAGAACTTCCATGACGTCCGGAAAGTTGGTTCACAAGAGTGCTAGGATGTCTTAGCCATTTAACTAGATTTTAGGAGTTCGAATTGATCAAAATTAGGTAAAGCTATATGTAACGCGTGTTAGGTATGTTTCATGGTTGAGACGTACGGGTACGACTCTCCAAGGACCAACCAAGGTCCCTTGAGGAGGACCTTTGAGATTTGGATGCAATACTGCCTGGCAATGTGCCTCGACGAAAGGCAGTCGATGGGGCGTCAGGGGCTCGACAGGGCGTTGAAGCCACCGTCGTCCCACACTTAGTCAATTTCCAAGGATACCTTGCCTGCATAGTCTCTGACCAAGACGACGGAGTGCAGGACGCAGGGAGGGGCTGCCCGTCGACTCCTCGACGGCCCGTCAGCGGGGTTCCGTCTGGGAGGGTCCAAATCCCTGCCAAATTTTAAATGATCCTATTATATTAATTAGGTGGTTGGGTAGTTAGTTAGGGGTTTAGGGAAGTCTACTTAATTAATTTAACCCCTCACATAAATACCCCAACCCTCATTAGCCTAAAGACAACTCTCAAAATAAACTTTCTTCCTTCTCTCTACTTTCTCTCTCTCTATTGGAAGACTCCATTGGAGATTAGTTTGGGAGATGAATTGGGTCTTATTAAGGACGAATTCACCATCAAAATCCATCCAATCATAAGGTATGGGATCTAATTCACCTTTGAGACTTCTTTCCTCGAAGGGCTCCTTCAACGGTTTTCCAAAAAAATTGAGTTTCATATGGGTTTCATTCAATTACGAATTTTATGTTATGAATTGAGTTGTTCATGTTTTCATTGGGTTATAATGAGTATATTATCATGTATTGTAACTTGGGTAGGATGAATTGATATGGTTTGGTCTAGATTGTAGATCATGACCCTTAACCCCTAACCCTAGGCATGCTCTTGATAAGAATTAGGTTGGGTTTACTGCAATTGATCCTATTATTGATTAAATCATCCTTAGTGGTTGTTATTGCATTGATCATGATTATATAGTGATGAATTGAAGTCCTTCATGCTAATCGTTGAGTATTGATCTAGGCTAAGAAGATAGACTTAGATATCATGTTTTCAAGTTTTGATTTAGCATGGAAAAATGGTGTAATGACTCTTCTAAATTCATTATCATGTTGGTTGTTGAATTACATTGGTGAGATGACCCAAACTGGGTTGATCTATTGGTTGATGGTAAGTCCCTTTATGATGAACTATGAAGGAGTGTTGGTAAGTCTTGACTATCCTAATTCTCACTTTAATTATGGCTAATTGTCATCAAGCTACGATGTTGTATTGAAGTATACCTTGTTTAGAGTGATAGGATGTCATGATGATTGAATTGAAATGTCTTATGCTTTGGCTATGAGGTTCCTTAGGGTGTAAATGCTATAAGAATGATACCATGTAGTTATGCACCCTATTATGATGTGATATGCAAAGGGTTGACCTCACTTATAGGAATTGTGAATGGAAGGACTATGTCTCATACAATTCTCAAGGATCTATGATGATGAATATACAAGGGTTAAACTCTATGACCTAAACTAAGTTATGATAGTTCAATAATGCTTAAGGAATTTCAATAAAGGGACTTAGCTTAGCACCGAGTGAACTAGATGAGTAGTGACCTCTTCCACGTAGGGAGAGTAGGATCACTAATGTACTCTTGAGATTGGAGATCATAATGCATTTAGCATAAAGAGGGTCCCAAACTATATATCCTAGTTCTTGAACTATGTTGCCTCCATAGGAATACTAGCTAGTGGATCCACGTAGTTGCTATGCACATGTCTTAGGTACTAATTTGGCAAGTAGTCCACCTTCTTTCGGTGTAGGGTTTTCATGACACCGGATTCCACATTAGCTCATGTGGTCTATGTCGGTTAAGGCAAGAGTTCCCTAAACTAAAATGAATGAACGAAGTATAGACTTATTGAAGTGACTTGAGGGGTTTGACTTTAGCTTAGGTAGGGGTATGGGACTCTACCTATGCCTTGCACTAGTTTGCCTTGATAGAATCTTTGAGAAGTTAATATTATGTATATAAGTGATGATATAATGTAAATGATTTTATATGTTGAATGAGATGCTTATGAATATGATATTGGTTATCATTGTTAAAGAAAGTATACTATATGAGATGGAAGACTATGCTATGTGAAGTGAATTGCTAATTTGATCTTTGGTGGGTTACTTGATTAAGTAGGGTTATGGGTCTTCGCTTGATCCTTGTACTTGTGGCTTCTTAAGGATTATAGTTGGTTGGTTTGCTTTGCTATTTATGTGCTTTACTCTAATTCATGCTTGTAATGTTATTACTTGATGTTAGAGTTATACGGGATTATGGGTTTAAGTATGATGATATGCATATGATATAATTAATTTGTTTATTATGTTTAAAGGATTTGTTTAAATAACATGATTTTCTTAAATGTCCCTTTTTAGCATACTTTGTTGGTATTTGTGCACATGGTCTCATACTTAGTACATGTGGCGTACTAACCCCATTTTCTTCCCTCTTTCGAAAACATTTTAGGTTCCGGTCGTTGAAGTTTGACTTGAGGTGATTTGAAGGAAGGCTTGGATATTCTATCGTCCAAGTGGTAGGTCCTCATTTCTTCGAGGACGATGCCAATACTCTTTTACGAAGTTACTCAGTTACTACAACTTTTGTATTGACTCTATTTCTTATTTGAGACAAAGTTGTATAAAGCCTATATGTGGTTTACTTTTATTGATGTAGGGCTATGCCCAATGTTATTGTTCCTGTTTAGATGGTTTATGAGATGAGACGGATTTATGACTCTATTTCATTATTATATAAATGTGTGGAATAAAAGTAGAAGACCATGTAATCTTCTTATACGAACGGGTCTATGTATACTCGATATTATTATGATTATGTGTATGTAGAGGTCTATGTAAACCTCCGACTAGATGTAGTTGAAAAGTTTTTAATTCTTCCGTATTTTTTTTATCGATGAATGCAATGATGTAAGACTAAGAGGCTTGTCTTAGTCCTCAAAGAGGACGACGACGCCGGTTACTTCTAGGGGGTAAACCCGGATGTCACATATATTAGATTGATTAAAAAGGTGAATAGCCCATACCCAATCCTCCATTCAAAAATCAAACCTTCCTATCCCAAAATTTCCTCTCTAGAAACCTCCATTGAAGGTGAAGTTCAAGGTCAACTTGTAGATTGGAATATCATGTGTTCTTCACCAATTTTTAGTGGATTATTCATGTAATAAAGGTATGGTGATCCTTCATCTCTAGTTAATCTTTCATCTAGAGAGTCCTCTTCAATGTTTTCAATGAAGTTCCATGATCAAATCTCTTTTTCTTCAATCTAGCCATTGGTTCTCTCTTAAATTGATTTCAAAAGCATAATATGAATGTATTGATGATTATATACTGATTTTGACTGGATTTTCAATCCTATTGCCTGATGAACCCATGCTCTTTCACAAACTTGATTTTAGCCTATGTATGGCTTTATGATCTTGATCTTATGTATATCGATTTGTGATTCAATTATGTTAATATGCTTATGTCTACTGTCTAGTATGTATATTGATGGTGAATTGTTGATAAATTATCCATGTGAACCAATATATCAAGATTTGAATAAGGCTATGTTAGATCTCTATGTACTCACTATAACATTGATATTTAAATGTATAAAAGTGGAATTTGATTATATTAAGATGCTTTTAGCTACTGCCTTAGGGTGATATCATGTTTGAATTGTGGGTATAAATCTTGTATGATCAAAGTAAAGAAGGCTTGGTATGAATTGATCCAGGTTCTTCTAGTCTATCATATAGTAACTTGTGATCTTGACGTTAGGATGGTTGTTATGTGACTCGAATATGGTGAATTGCCTTAGCTACTGCATATATGTGTAATGTGATGATAATTAAGTATAATTTACCCAATATGAATAGATAACAATTGAATTGGTATAGATTGATTTAGGTCCTTCTAGCGTACAGACTCGGTAAAGTAATGTATATGTTGTGATCTATGCTCTAGGGTGAATGAAGCATGATTTAGCTATGATGTTCTATATCTTTAAATACTGCCCGTAATGTATATTATTGATAAAATATGATTGATTAACAAGAATAGGGAAATCGGTTGATGATCTATAACTCTCTACTTCCTAGTATATATGTGATGTATTGTATTATATTGTAGTATGATCTTGTAGTGACTTGTAAATGACTTCTTTTATGATTATGGTACTTTATCTACTTATCTATACTTGAATTGTTGATGAAAGAGTAGTAATGGTAAATGATGACCAAAGGCTAAATGATTGGTAAGAATTGTTGTACTCTTCTACTTCTCTATTTCTCTATAGTATTGTTGATGAAGCCTTGTATGGCATTGCGTTGTATGGTCCACTTATGGTGCCGGTGTTTACTTTATTGTCATTATATATGTGTTTAAATGTCCTTGAAGGCAAATTGATGAATATATGAATGTGTGGTTATGATGATCACCTTATGTGTAACTTGTGCCTAGTCTTCTACTCTAGTTGTGAATCTAGGTTATGTTACTATTGTTATGAGCATGAGAATTATTATGTTAGGGTTATGTGTATCTGCTTCCATTAATAAATATTAAGGAATGGTGATCCCTACCCATGTACCCCTATGTGAATGTGTGAATAGCTAAGGTTAGGAGTCTTGAATGTAATGTGAAGATTGTTTTTCTCCTATGCTAAATTGTGTTGTGTGGCCTATGCTTGGTGGTGCATTATGGTCTTAAGAGGGGGGCTGCCTCAATGTGTTGTTGATAGCCATTATGTGATCATGTTGACCAATGTACACACACACTCACACTTTATGCATGCTTACAATGTAGTAAATTTTCATAGTGTCTAATAAAAGGCTTATATCGTATTCACTAAATGTATACTACTATGAATGTAAGGTAAATGTATGTGAAGTATGTTATGTATTCCCTACATAGGATAACTTGAAAGGTGTACTAGTATGGCCAAGGGTATGGGACTGTAACACCCTAAAACGAACTAAGGTGAACTAGAGCTTCATGATGTTTTATTGAGTTAGTTTTGTATTAATATGAATTACATTAGTGTTCCTAGACAGTGTGTGAAGTTTGGTTAAGTTTGGAGGTCATACGACCAAGAACGTCCATGACATTCGGAAGGTGTGCCTTAGAAAGTACTTGTGTGTCTTGAGTTTTTTGAGTGAGTTTTACGTGTTTGTTTTGCTTGAAACTGGTGTGTGATGTTCCTAAGACATAGATTACTTAGTTAGGTGCTTAACGTCTGGGTATGAATCCATATAGGACTCACGAGAAGCCCTAGAGGAGGACCCCAACACTTAGACAAAAACTGCCAAAAACAATGTCCAACCGACGAGCCAATCGACGGCCAGTCGACCAGGCGATGGCTTGTTGACCTGGTTCGTCATTTAGACATGTAAGCCTGCATGTTTGAGAGTTTCAGACTCAACCAACGACACCCCATCGATGTGGCGTTGGTTGACAAATGACCCGTTTGTAGGGAACCGTTTGTGTTGCCTGCAAAAGTTGTCTTTTTCCTTGAAGTCTTAGGGTCTTTTATGACCCTAGGGAGTTATTTTTAGGGTTATTTATATATATTAAATTATTTCATATCCTAAGACCTACTTTTAGACCTCATTTCCTAAAACCCCAAAACCCCTCTCCCTTAGAATTCTCTCTCAAGTCTCTTTGGAAGCTAGAAGTCAAGAAGAGCTAGGAGGGCTGGAAGCGACATGTTCTTCATCAAAAATCAGTGGGTTTGTCTTGCATTTGAGGTATGGTATCCATCCTTGAATCCTCTTCCTTTCAAGGAGTCATTTCCAATAGATTTCAAAAATGATTTTCCATTTCTACTTTCTCCTATCTTTGATTCTAAGCATGGGTCTTCTTGTAAAAGTGTTTTAATGATTCAAATGGGTTTATTCTAGCATTAATTGATGATTTTAATGTCAAAAACCTTATGAACTAATGTTTATGCATATTTCAAACTTTTAGCTTAAGAAGTGGGTTAAGTGAACATGTTAGTATTGGGTATGAACTTTGGTTTTTCTTGTGTTGTTATTATGATTTAGCTACTGCCCTAAGGGACTTATTATGAGAAGATATTGAGAAATTGGTTATAGGTGGTGATGGCTTGGTTCAATGATGAGTTGCTTACATTGTATGATTCTTATTATAAATTGCTCTTGAGTGGTATGGTCCACCTTCTTGGTGGCGGTGTTTACTTGATGAACTTGATATTAATTAGTATGTAATGTGAGTGTAGTTTTGAAGGTCTACTATATTAAATGAAGAGATATTTAAAATGGGTCTTGTCTTGTGTTTTGTGCAGCTTGAATTGCATGTTTGACTTAGATAATGCCTAAATGAAGTACATGTAAAGTTTGTGATTTGATTAATGAAGGCCTAAAGCATGTGTAGAAGTAATGTGAATGAAATGGTGCTTATATGGAAGGTGTGCTCACATTACACACACACACTTAAGTGAATGTATGAATCTAAGTGGAGTAAAAAGGGGAGTCTTGGGGTGAACACTCTTCGTGAGTTGAGATGAAGTGTTTAGTAGTAACCTCACTAAATCCCAAGAGCTTTCTATGATAGGTCGGAGGATGAATACCCTTCGTGAGTTCAGCTGTGGTGTTTACCAGTTATCCTTAACCTATAGTTTATAATTTTGCGAATCCGTCGGGAGTTATGCCTAGCACCGAGAGGATTTAAAGAAAGGGTGGTTACACTTCATGAGTTGAGATTTTGTATTCCAATGTACCTCTTGAGATGAGTACTCCTCGTTAGTAGCGAATGAGTTACTTAGTAGCAATCTCCTTATCCCTTAACTATGTGCCTGCATAGGTATAGCTATTGGGAAAGCCACGTAAAAGCTAAAAAGTATGACCTTACTCTAGGCAAGTGAGGATCCCTCATCCCATAGGGGTTAATATCGGGATTCCATGTCTAACTCTCATGGTCTTTTTCGATTAAGCTAACCCCCACAAAAATTAATGAAAGTACTAAGTCTTCTAAAGGAGTGTGGTACTTAGGGTAGGTAGTGGAATGGCAAGCTATTAATCCATTGCACTAGATAGGGATTCCGAAAGGGGAGTCTTGGTGAGTCTTATGTGAATTGAATGAACTAAGTCTTCTAAAAGAACGTCCTACTTAGGGTAGATGATGTTATGAGACGCTATCTATCCATTGCACTAAGTAGGACCTTCCGAAAGGGAAGACTTGGTGCCAAACCTTCTAAAAGAGTGTACTACTTAGGGTAGGTGGCTGTATAGGACGCTATATACTCATTGCACTAAGTAGGCATTCTGAAAGGGAAGTGTTTGGTGTTTTGTTGGGTATTCTTCAAAAGTCTTGTGATTGAGTGGTGACTTGTTCTCCCGAGGTGAGTAAGCTCATGGTGGGTAGTCTTAAGGAATTCCTTGGTGTGTATTGAAGGATGTGTTTAGACGTTTTCTTCATGTCATACCTTGGAGAGTCTTAGGATAACCTCGGTTAGGAAACTCCTATGGAAATGAGTTCACTTTATCATTGGCAATACCTTGGAAGTTCACCATTGTTGGAGTCTTTTAGTTCACTGTAAAGTCCTAAATAGTTCACTGAAATGTCAAGATGAGCTTACTATAAAAAATTTGGTAAGTTACTGTAAAGTGTATTTTTGGTTTAAAATTATGAAAATCCTTTTCTAAGTGTTAAATGATGTTTGTTGTGTTGTTTTGCTTCTAAATTTATGAATGTTATAATTATTTGCAATGAAAGTTTATTTTACTAAAATGTCCTTTTTTGCATGTTTTTGCATATGCCATACTTACTACATTGTTTTGTACTAACCCCATACTTTTCTATACTATATAAGTATAGGTTGGAAGATTTTGAAGGTTTGAAGGTGAATCTTGGGAAAGTTCCTCTCAAGACAAAGTCTGTCCTCATATATTTGAGGGCATAGTCCTTTTCTTAGTTTCTTATTTAAAGACTTATTATGTATTTATCTTTTAATGTAAAGGGCCGTGTCCCTAAGATATTATGTCGTGTCTTTAAGTTGGCTTGTGACGACGAGATTCCTTAAGTTTTTATGAAATACTTCCTTTATTAAATTATTCGTGAAAAGTTTTAAATTCCGCACTACTTTTCATGTCTTATGAAATGAACGATAGTTAAAGGGCTCGTACAAGAACCCAAACGGTAATGTACTCCTTGCCACGATCCGAGGGTTCTTCCTAACTTCTAGGGGGTACTTTTGGGTCGTGAAGGGACCTTTTCTATGCATTGCACATTTGTACCTTGATAGGATAGTTCCTAGGATCGGTTATCTATGTTTATGAAAATGAATGTATGGACATGTTATGAATATGTCTTATATGCTATGATGTTAAGTATATGATATGATGAAGTATGAATGTGCATAGTGTCTTAAAGTGTTGATATAAAAGGATTGATCATATAGTTACACCTATAGTCTTATGTATTGATATATGACCAAGTGTGACATTTATGTGTTATGTGAAAGTTTTGCTCACATATAAGTATACACACACATGTATGATGATCTAGTCGATAGAGGGGCTCTTGAAAGGTGTTCTCAAGAGTATCCTAAACTAGATAGGTGCTTGAATATGCTATGTCCATGTGAAAGGTTTTCTCACATGATATAGGTTGATGAAAGGACTTCTCATCTATAACCTATGAGCTAAGAATATGGGGAGTGAATCTCCTAAGCCTAATTTTATAAGGTAAATTTAATAAAAGGATTCTCAATAAAGGGAACTTAGCTTAGCACTGAGTGAACTTTAAGTGAGTGTCTCCCTTCCCATTGTAGAAAGGTAGGTCACCATAATCCTCATGAGGTGGATAACTACAATGCCTCAATAGTCATAAAGAGGTTTTCCAAAAGTGAATAATCATAATGCCTCATTTGGCATAAAGAGGGTTTTCACATATATGCCTCCAAGTTTCATAACTATGCTTGCCACAAAGGATCTAGAAAGTGAATTCACTAGTATGCTAGCATGTGTTAATGTTCTACCTTTGCTAGCTGGAACACCTTCCATTGGTGTAAGTCTCTACAACACCAAATTTCATGTTTAGCGCCCATGGTCTTAGTGTCGATTAAGGTTATAGTTTCCCTAAAAGTAAAATGGACAATGGAATTAAAGTAAGGACCCTAACTAGGATAACCTAACGGTAGTTGCCTAGTGTAGGTGGGGGTATGGGACTTCACCTCTGCATTGCACAAGTGGCTCTTGAGGGAAGTCTTAGGAAGGTGTTCTAATGCATGTGCATATGCTAATGGTTATCTTACATGACAATATGTGAAGAGTCTACATGATGTAATGATATAAAATGGTCCTATGAATGCATGAGTTGAGTTAAAGGGTTGTATGTATGGTTTCCTTGTGGTCTTAAGGTAAAGCTTGAGCATGAGTAGTGTTATGGGACATTATTCATGCATTGCACCAAGCATAACTAGAAGGATTACATGGGAAAGTTAAGAAGTTGGAATGAAAGAAGTTCACTCTAAAAGTAAAGTAGTTCGCTGTAATGTGTGAGAAGCTTACTGTAAAATGCTCTAATATGTTGCTTAAATTTTATATGTGATTTTATATGATGTTTGGACTTTGAATATTTCTATATGAAGTATGTGAATGATATAAATGCTAGTGTATCAGGTTTTATAAAGATTTTACAAAAAGGCATCATGTATGGTTTTCAAGTAAAATGTCCCTTTTAAATGCATGATTTTGCATGTTGCCATACTTAGTGCATTCTTGTACTAACTCCATTCTTCTCTACTTTATACACAAAGTGTAGGTTATGGATTCTTAAAGGATGTATCTATAAATGTGGAGCTTGATATGTGGTTCCAAAGCTCAAGCAAAATTGAATCGTTAAGATTCAAGGATGTCCTATGTCAAGTTATGTTTAAAGTCTTGTAATTCTATTTTAAGATTATGTTATAAGGGTCGTGTCCCTATTGTACTCTTATGATGTTGTGTCTAGGATGGAAAAGAGACTTAAGGTCTAGCGTATGTAATATGATAATTTATATATATGAAGTGAAGTTTCTAGCATATTATGTCCTATGAAATTTTTTAAATTTTCCGCTAAATTTACTATGACAATACGATGAATGATAACTATGGGCTTGTATAACACCTACGAGAGGTAAAGTACGCCATGTTACTTCTAAGGGGTGCTCCACGGATGTGACAACTTGAGAGTTAATGGCTTGGGTTAAAGTGAGAAAAGCCGCCCTTATATCTCCATTGCTCATCGGTGGAGGAGCATCCAAAACTTGATCACCCATAGCAACTTCTTCAAGTGGAGGCACTTGGTTGTCTTGTGTAGGCACTTGGTTATCATGATCTCCCACATTTGCCATTTATTCCTCGGCCCTTCTAGCAACTGCTCTTCGAGTATTCATATCTATAACTACGATACAAGGTTTAGGTGAAAACACATAACAAGACTCCAGAGGCACGACATAGGAATACAAGGAAATAAGAGTTTCTAACCATCACATAGTCTCTTATTCATAAGTGTGGCGAGCTTGACAATTATGAATAAGAATGTACATAGACGTTGTTTAATGAGACATCGTTTCTAGGGATATTCAACCTCATGCTCCGATACCGAGTTTTCACATCCGGGGAGGACCTCCTATAAGTAACTGGTGTCGTCATCCTAGAATAGAACTAAGACTAACCTCTTATCATTCGTCATTACATTTCATAGGTTAAAAAGTGCAGAAAATTAAAAAAAATTATCTACATCTACTTCATGAAGTTTACTTAGAACTCTCGCTTACACATAATATATTTATAGCGATTATACATAGACTCCTCTTATAAGAAGATTACATAGTCTTATACTTTTATGCCACATATAGACAACACACATAATATATTCTTTAAAAAGGTATGTCTTACATTAAACCATCTAAACGAAATAGAACAATACGGGCATAGCCCTTACAAAAATGTAAAATTGCCACATAGGGATTACAATAATGTTTTGAAACAACATGAGTGAAATGAGTGTCTTTATACTATAAAAAGGTAACATAGGTATAGTGATAGAAAGACATCATCCTCGGAACATGAGGACACACCCACACTTGGAGAAATGATCCAAGTCTTCTTTCAAAGTGGTTACGAACCATTGAATGACCGGAACCTAAAGTATTGGGGAAAAAGGGAGAAATGGGATTAGCACATAACTTGTACTAATTATGGAATCATATGAACATACAACGTATAAATCATGCTAAAAGGGACATTTCATTAAAGCATGCTAATTTACTTTGGAAAGCCTTATGCATAATCAAGAACCAATACAAGTCAATAGCACATTTTCCTCAAGTTAAGACCATGTACATCACAAGACCAACAATACCAAGTCTAGCAAGCGAACATACATTTCAATATAATTGATCACATAATCAAGACAACTCTATCATAAAGTCATAAAATCAACAAGAATGTATAAGAGTTTATAGCATCATAACCAAAGCAAGACCTTAACTCATGAACCCCCATTAAGTCCAATAGTGAAATGACTAAGTAAGGCCCCATAACCTTACTCAACCAAGTAAACCCAACAAGAACCATAAACAATTCCCACTTCACATACTATATTATTAAGATTAAACATCATCATACTTTAACACTATAGATCAACCACATGTTCATAAGTGAAATCAACATCACATAGTGTCATTAACATGTAAGATAAACATATACATATCATTAACATTTATAAGCATATGAGCATATATGATCATCCTTCTAAGACTCCTTGGATATGAGAATATATGAACATCCTTCTAAGATCCCCTCAAGGCTACCTAGTGAAATATATAGGTAGAGTCCCATACCCCTACCTAGAATAAGTCAAAAACCTCAAGTCATCCTAGTTAGAGTCTACTTTATTACTTCATTTTTACTTTCGGGAACATCTTGCATTAACCGACATAGACCACATGAGCCAATGTGGAATCCGGTGTCATGGAACCCTACACCGAAAAAGGTGGACTACTTGCCAAGGTAGTACCAACACATGAACGTAGCATCTACGTGTGTCACATCTGGGTTTACCCCCAAGACGTAATCGTCGTCGTCGTCCTCTTTGAGGACTAAGACTAGCCCCTTAGTTTTCATCATTGCATTCACAAGTCAAAAATACGGAAGAATTTAAAACTTCTAACTATATATAATTGGAGGTTTAAATAAACCTCTACATACACGTAATAACATTATTATCGAGTATACATCGACCCTTTGTATATGAAGATTACTTAGTCTTCTACTTTTATTTCATGTACAAATATAAGATAGAATAGATTCATAAAATCCGTCTCATCTCATAACCATCTAGAATGACAATATCAAGTTGGGCATAGCCCTACAACAATAAAAGTAAGCCACATATATGATTTATACAACTTGTTCTCAAATGAAAGATAGAGTAAACATAAGTGTCTTAATATGTAAGCAAATTCGTAGCAAGAATATTGGCATCGTCCTCGGCAAAATGAGGACCTACCACTTGTAAAAGACAGAATATCCAAGCCTCCTTTTAAATTGCCTCGAACGAAAACTCAATGACCAGCACCTAAAATTTTTGGGAAAAAGGGAGAAAATGGGGTTAGTATGCCATATGTTCTAAGTATGAGACCATATGCACGTAAAACAACCAAACAAGCTAAAAGGGAACATTTAGTTAAATCATGCCATTTTGCCTCCTTAAGGACTTATGCATAATCAACAAATTATACTAACTATTTAGACATGTTCAACAATTCAAACAAGCTATATGCATTTCAACATACTTGAACCCATAATCTCATATAACTCTATCACCAAGTAATAACATCACAAGCATGAATAAGAGTTCATCATGTAAATAGCAAAGCAAAACAACTAATCATAAATCCTCATAAAGGCAACAAGTGCAACGACCAAGTAAAGCCCCATAACCTTACTCAATCAAAGAGCCCAACAAGAACCATAAATCGTAACTCACTTCACATAACATAGTCTTCAATTACACGTAAGTTCATACTTTAACAATAAAACCAATTGCATGTTCATAATCATCATAATCATCATATAACATCATTTATATTTATCATCATTTACGTACATAATATTAACCTTCTAAGGCCCCTATCAAGGCAAACTAGTGCAAGGCATAGGTAGAGTCCCATACCCCTACCTAAGCTAAGTCAAACCCCTCAAGTCACTTTAGTTAGTTTAAACCTCATTACTTCATTTTATTTTAGGGAACACTTGCCTCAACCGACATAGACCACATGAGCTAATGTGGAATCCAGTGTCGTAAAACCTTATACCGATGGAAGTTGGTCTACCAGCCAAGATAGAACCTAACATGAAACGTAGCATTTCGGTGGATCCACTAGCTAGTATTCCTATGGTTGCAACATAGTTATGGAACTTGGGGTAACATTGTAAACATCACTCTACACCCTATTTGGGTCATGAGGCTATCCATCCTGCGAACCGTAGTGAACCCTACCTTCCCTATGTGGGAATATGTCACCCTCTCACATAAAAGATAACTCGGTGCTAAGCTAAGTCCCTTCTTGAAATAACTTCAATGTTTTTACTTATTAATCATAACTTAGTTTAGGTCATAGGTCATAGGGTATAGCCCTTGTATAGTCATCATCATAGTATAATCCTTTCATCACAATCCACCTAAGTAAGGTTAACACATTACATACTCTTTCATAATAAGGGACATTGGTAATCACCATCATCCCTATAACTTTACATCTTAATCAACCTCACAACCATAAACAAGACATTTAAATTCAACATCATACCACCCTACCAATCCTAAATAAGGCATACTCCAAACACATTCATCATGACTTAAGCACAATTAATCATAATTGAAGAAAAGTATAGGAATCACAAGACTTACCAAGTCTCCTTCACAATTCATCATCAAGGTCTTACCATCCACCCTTAGTTAAACTCAATTAGGTCATCAAGTCACCACAATTCAATAACCAATATAATCACAAGGCTAAAAGAATAACTACATCACAATTCGATAATAGATCTAAGCTTAGAATTTAGTCAATTCATCATACCCTAGATCACTTCTCAAGAACTAATATGAAAGAATATACATCACCCTAATTCATTCATAATTAACATAACAACATCAGCTAATAGTATTTCAACCCTTAACCAAGTCAATTGAAAGAACAATCTACAATAATTACAATAATCAAGTTAAAATAGATGTTAATATATTCAATATAACCTAAATAAAACATCAACAACTCAATTTATAACTTCAAATTCGTAATTGAATGAAACCCAATTGAAAACTCTAGATTTGAAAACACTTTGAATGAAGCCTTTGAGGAAAGAGGTCTCAAAGGTGAAGACATCCCATACCTTAACGTTTTGACAAAGATTTGAAGATGTATTCGTCCCTTTCCAGCCCCCAAAGCCCTTCCATAGCTTTGTCTTCAATGGTGTCTTCTAATAGAGAGAGAGAAAGTAGAGAGAAGGAAGAGAGTTTGTGTTGAGAGTTGTCATTAGATTAATTGGGGTTGGGGCCTTTATATGGGAGTTAAATTAGTTAATTAGTCTTTCCTTAATCCCTAACTAACCACTAAACCAATTAATTAATTAAATGAACTTAATTAAAAATGTGCAGGAAACTCAAGACCCTCACAGACGGAACCGTGCCTGACGGGCCGTCTGTGAGTCAACAGACTGCCCCCACCCCTCCGTCCTACACTTCATAGGTATGTTCAGAGACTGTGCAGGCTAGGGTCTTTCTCAAATAGGCTAAGTGTGGTACCACGGTGGTACCAACGCCCCGTTATTCTACACATGGACCGTATGCTGCCTCGTCGATGCACACTACTGAGGCAGTGTTGCCTCATCCTGCAGGAGTCCTCCTCAAGGGACCTTGGTTGGAATTTGGGGAGTCGTACCCGGATGTTTCGACCATGAAACAACTCAACCACCTATTAGCTACCCTTTCTCCATTTTTCATAAATTTCCGACTCCTATAAGCTAGACCAATAGGCTAAGGCACACTATTACCTCCTTGTACCAACTTCCGAACGTCATGGACGTTCTTGGACGTTTTGGTTTCTAAAATTCCTAAATTACCTATATTTATTAGACTAACCTTAAAAACAGTGTCTAGACTTCATGAAACCTATGTTAGGCTTTACGACACGTCTTGGATTTCCGAAGTGTTACATTATCCCCTCCTTAGGAACATTCGTCCCCGAATGACACTAAAATAATTTTTATTGAAAGAAGGAATATACTCAAGACTAGCAGCCCAACCAACATCAATGCAATACAACATAATACATATCATTTCAATCAAGGCAATTCAAAACTTCAATTACCAAATATGAGTCTCGAACAATACTTCATGATGCATTTCCTTCTCAGAACAACAATATGAGCTCAACATGACACACATGAGTCAATTAGAATAAAGTTCAACTTATCAACTTGATGTACATCACTTCATAAAGACTCACTATGTCAAAATGTACAATATAAATCATATCAAGCCAAAAGCAAAAATTTCATGTTCAGAGGCAAAAATCACTGTAACTTCACTGTGAAGTTTTCAAAGAATCCACATTTTGCAAAACTTCACCCAATAATCAAGAAACTTCAATTTCTAGTCATATTTATATTATCAAAAAGAACGGTTAACATTAATTATCAAAAAGATGAGGGTAAAGGGACTTCATGTCGGCCTCGGCCTCCCATGTTGCACCGTCAACTTGGTGATTTTTCCATAACACTTTTACGGATACCACCTCTTTGTTCCTCAACCATTTCACTTGAATATCAAGGATTTGAACCGGAAACTCCTCATAATAGAGGATATGCTTGACACCAAGACCCTCAATAGGAAGAATGGACTCGGGATCACCGACACGCTTCTTAAGCATAGAAACATGGAAAACCGGATGAACCAAAGTCAATTCACTAGGCAACCTCAACTCATAGGCAACCTTACCAACCCTTTGCAAGATTTTATAGGGACCCACATAACGATGAGTCAACTTCCCTTTCTTTCCAAATCTAACAACCCCCTTCAAAGGTGAAATTTTCCAATACACCTTATCACCTTCTTCAAACTTAAGATCCCTCCTCCTATGGTCGGTATAAGACTTTTGTTGACTATAGACCGTTTGTAAGCGATTTCTTATAATATGAACTTTTTCCAAAGTTGTATAAATCAAATCGGCACCAAGAATCTAAGACTCACCGACTTCAAACCACCCAATAGGATACCTACACCTCCTACCATACAAGGCTTCATAGGGAGTCATGGAAATAGATGAATGGAAACTATTATTGTAAGAAAACTCTACCAAGGGCAAGTGCTTATCCCAACTACCTTTGAAATCGATGACACAAGCTCGAAGCATATCTCCAAGGGTTTAAATAGTACGTTCCGCTTGACCATCCGTTTGGGGATGAAAAGTTGTACTCAACTTCACCTTAGTACCAACCCTTCTTAAAATGACCTCCAAAACCTAGATGTGAATTGTGCACCCCTATCCGATATGATGGATAAAGGAATACCATGGAGACAGAAAATCTCATCTATGAAGATCTTAGCATAATCCTCCGCCGAATAAGTACAATTGATGGGAATAAGTGATCGTACTTGGTCAACCTATCAACCACCACCCATATGGAGTCATATTGCTTTTGAGTATTAGGCAAAACTACCACAAAATCCATAATAATGTCTTTACACTTCCAAGTAACAATTTTGATTTCTTGTAGTAAGACACCCGGCTTTAGATGTTCCACCTTTTCTTGTTGGCAATTTGGACACTTAACAACAAATTTCGCTATGTCTTTCTTTAAACCTTCCCACCAATAAGTTTCCTTAAGATCATGGTACATCTTTGTGGCACCCGAATGAACGGGACCCATGGGCTTCCTCAAGGATTCGGTCCCTCAACCCATCTACCTCGGGAACACACAATCTTCCTTGGTACCTTAAAACACCATCCCCCCTAAGGAGAATGATTCATTTAGCTTACCAAGGACCGACTCTTTCAATTCCATCAATGGTTGATCAAGGTGTTGTTTAGACTTCACCTCAATCACCAAAGATGACTCGGAATTATGTCGAACCAACACACCACCATTCGGAGAGTCTTCCAACCTCACACCCAACCTAGTAAACCTATAAATATCTTTTACTAGGTCTTTCTGGGCTTCATCTATGTGAGAAAAACTACCAATTTTCGTATGACTTAGGGCATCCACAACCACAATGGCCTTTCAGGGTATATAGAGGACACTTATGTCGTAGTCTTTCAATAATTCTAACCACCTCCTTTTTCGGAGATTCAACTCCTTTTGGGTAAACACATATTGAAGACTGTTATGGTCGGTGATGACATCGACATGAACACCATACAAGTAATGCCTCCATATCTTCAAGGCAAACATCACGGACGCTAACTCAAGGTCATGTGTTGGATAGTTTCTCTCATGAAGCTTAAGTTGCCTAGAAGCATAGGCAATCACTTTGCCATGTTGCATAAGGACACCCCCCAAACCCACACGAGATGCATCACAATACAAATGAAACCCTTTGTTCCCTCTGGTAAAGTCAACACCGGAGCGGAAGTAAGCCTTTCTTTCAAGATTTGGAAGCTCTTTTCACATGCCTCCGACCACTCAAACTTTTTACTCTTTTGAGTCAACGTAGTCAAGGAAGATGCTATATACGCAAAACCGTCCACAAACCTCCGATACTAACCCGCTAAACCAAAGAAACTCCTAATGTCCGTTGGAGTCAATGGGCTAGGACAACTTCTCACCGCCTCCGTCTTCCTTGTATCTACCTCAAATCCTTAACTAGAGATGATGTGACCAAGAAATGTTACCGACCTCAACCAAAACACACATTTGCTATATTTGGCAAACAAGTGATGCTCTTTAAGGGTTTGCAATACCACCCTCAAATGACCCATATGATCACTCTCATTTTTCGAATATACCAAGATGTCGTCAATGAACACAATGACAAATGAATGTAGGTAACTTCTAAACACCCTATTTATTAGGTCCATAAACGCAGCCGGAGCATTAGTGATACCAAAGGACATAACTAGGAACTCATAATGGCCATATCTAGTTCAGAATGTCCTGTTTGGTATATCCTCACCTCTCACCCTAAGTTGGTTATACCTAGATCTCATGTCTATTTTTGAAAATAGCTTGCCCCTTGGAGTTGATCAAACAAGCCGTCAATCCGAGGGAGAGGATACTTATTCTTAATAGTGACCTTGTTGAGTTTGTTGTAGTCAATACACATTCTCAAGGACGTATATTTCTTCTTTATAAACAAAACCGGAGCACCCCATGGCGATATACTAGGCCTTATGAAACCCTTGTCTAGTAAATCCTTGAGTTGTGCCTTCAACTCCTTTAATTCGGCCGGAGCCATCGGATAAGGAGGAATTGAAATGGGGTTTGTTTCCGGTAGCAACTTCATACCAAAATCAATTTCCCGTTTGGGAGGAATACCGGGAAGGTCATTAGGGAAGACCTCCAGAAATTCACTCACTACGGGGACCGACTCAATGGGAGGAATTTCGGAGACAAGATCTTGGACTCTCATTATATGATATAGGCAACCCTTAGAGATCATTTTGAAAGCTTTCAAACAAGAAATGATACGATATCTAGGAATAGTACTTTCCCCCTTCCACTCAACAACGGGTTCATTTGGGAAATTAAATCTCACAACCCTTGTCCTACAATCAATAGTGGCAAAGCAAGAATGCAACTAATACATACCCAAAATGATATTAAAATCAAGCATATCTAGTTATACTAAATCTACATTAGAAACTCTATTGGGAAATATGATAGGACAATTCCTATATACCCTCTTTGCAACTACCGACTCACCCACCGTAGTAGACACTAGAAAGGGTTCATGCAAAATATCAGGTAAAGTATCAAACTTTTTAGCTACAAGAGGTGTAACGAAAGACAAAGTAGCTTCCGGGTCAAGTAAATCATAAACATCCATAGAAAATACTTTTAACATACCGGTCACTACGCCGGGAGAAGTCTCTTGCTCACCCCTAGAGCAGAGAGCATAAAAGTGGTTCTTCTTTGGAGCCTCATTTGAACCACTTGCTTGAGCTTTACCACTCTTGTCTTGTCCCTTCACGTTAGGCAATCTCAAACCTTGCCCAAATTTCCCACAACCAAAGCACTTGTCCGTCCCTATGAGGCAAGCACCATATAACTTCTTTCCATACTCACCACATATTGGCTTCTCATTAGGTGAACTAGTACCTCTTCCCTTCTTAGGCTTAGGGTTTGCACCCTTTTCATTACGAGCCTTAGGGAACTTGGGCGAAACTTGACTTGAGAACCTCTTTTTGAACCTAGTCTTGTCTTGGATCTCAAGCCTATTCTTTGAATAACTACCATCATATGATCTTGCCCTTTCCACATCTCTACTTTTCCTCCTAGCCCTTGCTGATATGCTCAAATTATACTTCCCTAAACAAGTATAAGCGGTCGTATCAAGTAAAGAACTCAATTATTAGGTTGCGGTCGATACCACGAGGAAAGTGATTTAGACTTAACTTTAATGTGAGATTACCTCTATTTAGTCAAGTCATTTACGAAAACTAGTAATTAAAGGGGGGGGGGGTTGAAACAAAAGAGTTGCAATATTATGAAATCAAATAAATAGCAAGAGAAAATTATTGGTGTTTATCAAGTTGTAAGAGAAACTAGGGTGTAAGTGTTCCCCATACGTTATAACGCCATAATCCTAGCTTATAACAATTCTTTCTTAATGTTTTGCATGCAAAGTGATAAGTTATGAATCCCTAAATCATTGGTCTGACATTTAGAGAATTTCACCCCGTACCTTTTTCCGGCTACGAGTGTCTAAGTTACAAACTCTTACTTTTTCCTCATATTAAGCATCATATTCGATGTTTGGCCTAGTTATTACTTCGCACCAATCGAAACTAGCCTATTAGATAGTATCCACTAAGTCTATGTCGATATTTCTTTTCCTATTAACTACCCTCTTGGTCCAGCAAGTAGCAATAAGGCGGTATCTAATGCGTGAATTCGTTAAAAAGACTTATAGACAAAAGAATTATCGATGCATGCAATAACTTAGTTGAGAATTGTTAATTAGCTAGGTTTATTTTACTAACCACCCATGGTTCCCACAACCCTAGTTGTGGATTTAGTTACCCATGCTTAGAAGATCACAATTCATATTTGATAAATAATAAATCATGAAATTACTTTGACAAGTTTTAAGAAATTTAGAAATTCAACTTGAAAAAACAAAATTCACTGGAAAAACGACTCCGGAAACTTGAATTAATTGCCCAAGTTGCTGAGTCAAATCACCAAGTACAATAGTATGAAAAATAATAAATGATCCAACCCCAAAAACAAGTTTTTACACCCTAATTATAAAGACATTGTCCTAAAATAAAAGGAAAACAAATAAGGAAAGTTTGTCCAGAAAATACGGCTTCAATCGAAGACCCGACAGATGCTCCGTCGATGGAACAATGGATTGTCGACTGCCTCTGTCGGTCAACACTTAGCTTTTTCTTCAGCCTTCACTTTAGCATCTTCTCTGATCTAATCGACGGACCAAAAACATGGTCCGTCGATGCACTTACGGTCTGTCGATGCTTATCGTCGTTCTATACATAGCTTTTCTTCAACTCCGGGTATTGGGACAGTCTCTGATCCATCAACAATTTTCCAACACGGTCTGTCGATCCTTCCGTAGCCCCACACTTTGTAGGAATTCCCCGAGTTGCTTCCAGATGCTTGAACCTCAAATCGATGATCACCACCTACGGTCCGTTGATGGGACAACGGGCCGTCGATGGATTCGTGGGTCAATTCTACACTGATTTTTGCAGAGCCTTCTGCATTTCTGTTTTGGACAACTTTCCTACAAAACACAGACATAAACACATAAAAATTACTACAAAAAGGCCCTAGAAACACACTAAACTTAAGGAAAAAGCATTAAAAGTCCCGTGAAACCACGGTACATCAACACCCTCCACTTAAATTCGTTATTTGTCCTCAAGTGACGCGCTATGACTCACCACAACACTGTTGTACAAAAGTACTTTCTTTTAAGCTTTCACAATCATATGGCTATCAATCCCAACTCTTTTCATTGCTTTAGTGCATGTTTTTACTCTTATTCTCACTGGAATCTTTCATGTGGATCAGAGAAAGACACAGACTCACCACGCACCGACACCTCAACTCTTTTATCTCTCACCAAGATACCAACTTTCGAATATTTCAACTAGTGCCCTCACTTCAAAAAGAATATCCTCCTTTTTAGCACAGTGATTTCAAATTTGAGTATAAGGATCATTATTCAACACTCATGCTCAAAACAACTTCTCACCTAACTGATACTTATCGCCATAAGCTTGCCCTTATTTTCACTGCTTTAAGTTTAACATATTAGACTCTTAGGATCACGATAGGACTTTCTTGGCTTGTAACGTTGGCTCAGGGTCATGTATGGTACATATGGGTAAATTTTAGTGACTTGTTGCCCTACTTGACATTACGGCTAAGAATCCTACCTTTTTCATTATCTATTATGCCCTACTTTTTCTTTTCTTATCAGCTTTGCCTTGTTTTCTCCTTTCTTTCCCTTTTTGTGGAAATGACTTCTCACTTCTTTATTTTTTCTTCACTACTCTTTTTCTATTTTTCAAATGATAATTGTTTTGACTGAGTCACTTCCCTTGTTTACTATTTCTTTTCCACGTTACTCTTTTTATCCCATTTTTTTGGAACATTCACTCATAACAGCAACCCTCAACTTATGGCTTTGCCACGAGTCGACGTACACAATACCCAAGGTTGGGTCAGGGCCAAGACAAGGTCAGTTTCTGCATTAGCCACCCTCAACTTGTGCTTTTTAGCCTAAGTGGAGGTGCACATTTCAAAGGAGGGACCAGGGCCAACACATTATATCCAGGGAAGATGAGTTGGAGTAGAAAATATAGTTCTATTGTAAGCTCAAAATATGTGGATCAAAAGGGGATCGATTTCATTTGGTTCTCTTTTATTTAGGCTAAAAATTGGCTAATTTGAACAAGGGCCTATGATCCTTTCCTAGATGTATAACACAGATTCCATTTTGCAGGACTAACCGGGCAAGTTCTAGCTAGGTACCAACAATGGAACAATCAAATTCGTCACACTCTATTGACATTTTATTACCCTATCACGTTATCGTACACCTAGTTCGAGTGTTAGATTGAGGGCAATGCAGTGGTGCATCTCTAAGTCATGCTTAGAGCTAACATGTTCAACATTCATTATACCTAATCATGCAAGCGTTCTTTTTAGAATGGGATATCATTCATATTTAGCGATCATGCTTCAGATTTCACATTCATACTTTGTACAAGATACTACGCATGCCGGTTCAATAGTAAATTAATCAGTCTCTTGGGGAAAAAGAACACAGGCAAAAAAACCACCAAGAGAGGATCGTGAGTTGAGCTACTCAGACTTCACCCTAGTACACACTTTCCATTTACCCCACCTAACAAAAAAGCATGTAATTGTCCCTAATTCATAAAAAATATAAAAGATAGGGTGGTAGGTGAAGCAAACCTCAAGCGCATAGCACCGAAGATCAATAAGAAGGCGGGTTCGGTTTCCCGGAGCCCGCTCCCCAGTAGTAGGGACACCATCAGTGATGCCCTCAGCAATATATGCACCCTCAGTGGTGCTCCTCTGAACGACCTCCAATCTTGAACTAGACGCCCCAACAGCTAACTCATGATCCCTCATCTACCTGGCCTCCTCATCAATCAACGAGGCTTTCCTTGCCGCTTCCATATATGTCCGCTCCTTCATTCTAGCCCGAGCCTCTTCACTCTCACTGCTGTAGCTGGAACGGTGCCTCTTGGCATGCTCACGTGGCAGAGGCGGAGGTGCAGTGGTGGTACGAAATAGTGTAGTAAGCATTGTATCCTCCTCAAGCTCCGCAGGTGAGGCCTGAGGCTTGGGTACCCTCACGTCAAGTATCACATCAAATTCAACCTGCATACTCGCCACAGCCTCATGAAGAGTCATCAAATCAATGGTGGGGGTTGGGCGTGCTAGGACCCTCAACTCAAAAGAATCGAGTCGCTGATGGACCGCCTAAATCCTCCTCTCCGTCTGCTGAGCTACCTTCTTCTCAATCCGGTCCTCAGCCTCGGCAATGGACTTCTACATCCAAGGATGGATATGGTGCAGCAAAGTGGCCATATGGTCCTGTAGCTTTTGGACCCGAGTAATCAGAACCAGTGCTGCTGATGGTGGTGTAGATCGGGAGGAACTCGGTGCCCTACTAGTGCCAGGGGCAGACTCAATCATGGTGGTGTCGGTAGTCTCTGAAGCAGCATGATCAGCCCCTTGGGCTTGCTCTACCGTATCCGCCAAGTTCTCACCCAACGGCTACATATCCAATCTGGGCCCTCGCCGTGGTGCCGCCTCATTGGCCTCATCCTTAATGAGATTGATATCCCCTATCCCGGTAGGAGAACGGAGGACATCTATGTGCCAAATGGTCAGTCCAGCATTCCTGCACAACTGATAAATCATACAGGCAAATGGGTAAGTGGTAGAGGACTTAAAACCCCTCTCATGGATGACGGTGATCATCAATATTGTATAATCAATATCGAACTCGGCGACCATCGCTGCTACCAAGACCGCTCTATCCTAGGTAAGTATGTTGTCTGCAGCTGTGGGGGATAGGCGGTGGCATACCAAAAGACAGATGAACTTGGCTTCAAACGTCAGGTTGGCCTTCTTAATATGGCCTCTGGGATTCAGTACCCAGTCTGCACCCTCACCTTCTACGGATATTAGCTAGGCAATACACTTCTTGGTGGACTCTCTCAGATCTTTGTCCCGCTAAAAATGGTCGTTCTTGACCATGTCTCACCTTTAGTCAAACTCTGGGGTGAGGGGAACCCTTCCGAAATCACTGGCCTCACCGTATCCAAAGCGGTGAATGGCAGGATAAGAGATATCCACCCAGAAGCCTCGAACACGGACTTCTGTGAGTGGTGCATGTTTGGCGGGGTTGGCCCACTTGTCCAAAGAACCTCGGAGAGACGCTACGTAAGAGGGGTAGAAATCCCGCACCATCTCCTCGCTATAAGGTGCCACACTCCGAGACATCCACTCAAGCTCATAGCGGGTGAATTAGTCGTGTACCACAGGGAATGTGTGGAGGCTCCCTGTAAGAACGCGTCGCTCAACTTCCATAGTCATAGTAATCACTCCCTTATTGTTAAGCAACTTGGCATCCCTGTAAATCTGGTATTGTCCATCTACGCACCACCGGTTAGGCTGATCAACAACTGGTGCAGTGTCCTCATGCCGTGGTGCGGGAGCAGACTCCAAACTCTGGGCCTCATCAAACGAGGCATGGGGGGCATGCACATCCCGGAGAGTGGCTCCGTGTAATCCGGACCTGGAGGCAGTGGCTGCCATGCAATGTCCATCATTTTTCGGATTTTGGACTGTATTCTAGGAAGAGTACCCGGTTGACGTGGGTTTACAGTAATAGACAATTGGGCCATTTGCAACTCAAGATGCTTGATTGATATTGCGTGTGCGTCCATTTTCTGCCCAATATTTTCCAAATCACCTCTCAACTCCTTCGTGTGCTTATCACTAGCATCAAACCACCTCATCATTTTTTGCAGCATATCTTCAACTCGCACCATACTACCTCCACCATCCCTAGGAGAAACTTCCCTATTTTTAGGCGGAACATAGGGCCCACTTCGATCTCTTCTGTTACCATAGTTACCCTGGTTGAAATTGTTGTCGCGGTTGTAGTTTCCTTCTCGAACATAATGGCCCTCTGTGTTGTAATTCCCATAGTTCTGACCTTGATTTCCGGGACCTTGGTGCTAATTCTCCTGATTGGATCCTTGGGCGTTCGTTCGGAAACCCCCCGTCTGCTCATTCACGACATAAGAATCTTCTTCATAATAGTAGTCATCCGCTGGCGGTGGTTGTTTAGTCAAATAATGCACGCATTAACTTTATCCGTACCCCCAAGTGACATGTTTCAACACCAAACCAAGCTCAGTTCTTATTTGATCCATCTGTTCAAGAATCTCATCTGCTGCTGGGTTGTGTGTAGCTTGCACTGCAAAGGTGTTTCTACGAGTATCGGACTTCCTAGTGCTCCAAGCCTTATTGTTTCGAGAAATTTTCTCCAACTTTTTTGCGATCTTTGTGTATGTGCACTCACCATAAGAACCACCCGCAATAGTGTCAAGTACAGCCTTATTATTGTCATTTTACCCCCTATAGAAGTACTACTTCAACGACTCATCATCAATGTGGTGGTTTGGAACACTTCTTACGAATGCGGGGAATCTATCCCAAGAGCTACTCACCGACTCCCCAGGCAATGCCACAAAGTTGTTCACTTTATCTTTATGCTTAAGACTTTTAGACACTGGGTAATACCGTGCTAGGAACACATCTCTCAACTGGTCCCAAGTGTAGATCGAATTATAGGGCAACTCAGTGAACCATGTTGCGGCTTGTCCCATCAGTGAGAGAGGGAACACCCTTAACCCGATGACATCCATATCCAAATCTGGCCTCCCTACATAACTCTTACACATCGACTTGAGTTTGGCGATGTAAGCATGTGGATCCTCATATGGTAGCCCCGAAAACAAACCTCTGGCGGTGAGCATCTGCATCAGGCTACTAGTTACCACGAATGTGTGACCCTGTGGTAGAGGAGGTAGGATAAGAGGCCCATCAAAGCATCATCCACCGGGTTTTCCACCATCACTTGGTTGTGAGTATCAACCGGTGGAGGAAGTTTATGGTTGATCCCATCACCTACATTTGCGACATTATGTTGATTATTCATTCTGCGGAGTGTTTGGTTAAGTTCAGGATCGTATGGAAGCGTTCGTTCTCCTCGACTCCGTGTACTTGGCATACACTGAAGCTAAACATGAGAAAGACAAAAACAAAAAGAGAAAGTAAAATTAGGAAATTATTGACTAAAATTCAGTAATTGCTCTTAAAGTTAATCTAAAAGCCACTTTCCCCGGCAGCGGCGCCAAAATTGATACGCTCAAATTATACTTTCCTAAAGAAGTATAAGCGGTCGTATAAAGTAAAGAACCCAATTATTAGGTTGAAGTTGGTCTAATGAGGAAAATGATTTAGACTTAACTTTAATGTGCGATTACCTCGATTTAGTCAAGTCCTTTCCGAAAACTAGTAATTAAAGGGGGGGGGGGTTGTTAAACAAAAGAGTTGCAATATTATGAAATCAAATAAATATCAAGAGCGAATTATTTGTATTTATCAAGTTGTAAGAGAAACTAGGGTGTAAGTGTTCCCCATAGGTTCATAACGCCATAATCCTAGATTATAACAATTATTTCCTAATGTTTTTCATGCAAAGTGGTAAGTTATGTATCCCTAAATCCTTGGTCCAGCATTTAGAGAATTGCTCCCCGTACCTTGGTCCGACTACGAGTGTCTAAGTTACTAACCCTTACCTTTTCCTCATACTAAGCATCATATTCGATGTTTGGCTTAGTTATTACTTCTCACCAACTGAAACTAGCCTATTAGATAGTATCCACTAAATCTATGTCGATAATTCTTTTCCTATTAACTACCCCCTTGGTCCGGCAAGTAGCAATAAGGCGGGTTCTAATGCGTGCACTCGTTAAAACGACTTCTAGACGAAATAATAATCGACGCATGCAATAACTTAGTTGAGACTTATTAATTAGCTACGTTTATTTGATAATCACCCATGGTTCCCATAACCCTAGTTGTGGATTTAGTTACACATGATTAGAAGATCCCAATTCATATTTGATAAATAATAAATCATGAATTTATTTGACAAGTTTGAAGAAAATCCAGAAATACAACTTGAAACAACAAAATTCGCTTGAAAAACAATTTCGCAAACTTGAATTAATTGCCCAAGTTGCAGAGTGAAATCTCCAAGAACTAAACTATGAAAAAAACTAAAAGATCCAACCCCAAAAATGAGGTTTTCCACCCTATTTATAAAGACATTGTCCTAAAATAAAAGGAAAACAAATAAGAAAAGTTGTCTAGATAACGCGGCTTCAATCGACGACCCCACTAACGGTCCGTCGACTGCCTCTGTCAGTCCACATTTAGCTTTTCCTATAGCCTTCCCATTTGCATCTTCTCTGATCCAATCGAAGGACCAACATCACGGTCTGTCGATGCACTTACGGTCCGTCGATGCTTATCGTCGTTTCATACTTAGCTTTTCTTCAACACCTGGTACTGGGACAGTCTCTGATCACATCGATGATTTGCCAGCATGGTCCGTCGACAGATCGATGGACCGTCGATCCTTACGTAGCCCCACACTTGTCAGAATTCCTTGAGTTGATTCCTGATGCTTGAACCTGCAAAATACGATCACCACCTACAGTCCGTCGATAGGACAACGGGCCGTCGATGGCTTCGTGGGTCACTTCTGCATTTATCTGCACAACCTTCTGCATTTCCATTTTGGACAACATTCCTGCAAAACACAGACAGAAACACATAAAGATTACTACAAAAAGGCCCTAGACATACACTAAACTTAAGGGAAAATCATTGAAAGTACTGTGAAACCACGGTACATCAGTTGCCTCTTCCACTTGCCTAGCATGCACCATAAGATGAGAGATGTTCATGTTGTCATGTATCATAGCCGAATGACGCTCCTCTTGTAATTCATCCCCCTCCCCCCCCCATCACAAAGCGGCTCATTTCATCTCTAGGATCGGAAACCAAAGAAGGATCATATTTTGACAATTGAGTAAATTTCATGGAATATTCAAGAACACTCATACCTCCTTGACGAAGGTTGATGAACTCCACCACTTTAGCTTACCTCATTTATGTACGAAAAAACAGTTCAAGGAATGCCTTCTTGAAAATCTCCCAAGTCATCGATCCACCTCGAAGAGGCATATTGTCCCTCCGTTGGACATACCAAGTTTGATACACATCTTTGAGTTGATATGTGGCTAACTCGGACTTTTCACTAGTGCTTAACCCCATAGCAAAGAGTATCTTATAAAATTCATCGATGAACTCTTGGGGGTCATCATACACCCTAGACACATAGAAAGTAGGAGGGTTCATCCGAGTGAAGTCCCTTAGACGAGATGCCATGGTAAAGACTTGTAGATTGGCTTAGGGTGCAACCTCCCGATTAGATTGGGTCGTCATAGCTTAAGCTTGAAGAGAAGTGTCTTGAGCTTGAGTAGTAGTGGCTTGGGACATTTGGAGAAGGGCAGCCCTTATCTCACCCTCCGTCAAAGGTGGAGGATTGGCCGGAACTTTTTCAACATTAACTTTCTCTTCAAGTGGAGGATCTTGATCAACATGGGGAGGAGCTCTCGCATTAGCAACCTCATCCTCAAGCCTTCGATCCACATTCCTCCGAGTATTCATTAACTATAACCAAAATACAAGGTTTAGGTGAAAGCATATAATAGTTACTCTAGAAGCACGACGTTGGATTTCCAAGAAAGAGAGATTCCTAAGCATCATATAGATTCCTATTCATAAGTGTGGCGCGCTTCACAATTATGAGGACGAATCTACATAGACGTGGTTGAGAGATACATCCCTATCTAGGATAATTAAATTCATGCTCTGATACCAAGTTTGTCACATCCGGGTTTACCCCCTAGACGTAATTGGCGTCGTCGTCCTCTTTGAGGACTAATACTAGCCCCTTAGTTTTCATCATTGCATTCACAAGTCAAAAATACGGAAGAATTTAAAACTTTTAACTATATCTAATTGGAGTTTTACATAGACCTCTACATACACGTAATAGCATTATTATCGAGTATACAAAGACCCTTCGTATAATAAGATTATTTAGTCTTCTACATTTATTTCACGTACATATATAAGATAGAATATAGTCATAAAATATGTCTCATCTCATAACCATCTAGAATGACAATATCAACTTGGGCATAGCCCTACAACAATAAAAGTAAGCCACATATAGGCTTTATACAACTTTTTCTCAAATGAAAGATAGAGTAAACATAAGTGTCTTAGTATCTAAGCAAATCCGTAGCTAGAATATTGGCATCGCCCTCGGCCAAATAAGGACCTACCACTTGGATGAGAGAGAATATCCAAGCCTCCTTTTAAATGGCCTCGAACGAAAACTCAACGACCGAAACCTAAATTGTTTGGGGATAAGGGAGAAAATAGGTTTAGTACGCCACATGTACTAAGTGTGAGACCATATGCGCATATAACAACCAAACATGCTAAAAGGGAACATTTAGTTAAATCATGCCATTTTGCCTATTTAAAGACTTATGCACAATCAACAAACTATACTAACTATTTAGACATGTTCAACAATTCAAACAAGCTATATGCATATCAACATACTTGAACCCATAATCTCATATAACTCTATCACCAAATAATAACATCACAAGCATGAATAAGAGTTCATCATGTAAATAGTAAAGCAAAACAACTAATCATAAATCCTCATAAAGGCAACAAGTGCAATGACCAAGTAAATCCCCATAACTTTACTCAATCAAGTAACCCAACAAGAACCATAAATAGTAACTCACTTCTAATAACATATTCTTCAATTACACATAAGTTCATACTTTAACAATAAAGACCAATTGCATGTTCATAAGCATCATACTCATCATATAAGATCATTTACATTTATCATCATTTACATACATAATATTAACCTTCTAAGGCTCCTATCAAGGCAAACTAGTGCAAGGCATAGGTAGAGTCACATACCCCTACCTAAGCTAAGTCAAAACCCTCAAGTCACTTTAGTTAGTTTAAACCTCATTACTTCGTTTTAGTTTAGGGAACACTTGCCTTAACCGACATAGACCACATGAGCTAATGTGGAATCCGGTGTCATAAAACCTTACACCGATGGAATGTAGTCTACCGACCAAGATAGAACCTAACATGAAACGTAACATCTAGGTGGATCCACTAGCTAGTATTCCTATGGTGGAAACAATTGAAACATCACTCTACACCCTATTTGGGTCATGAGGCTATCCACCCCATTAGAACCGTAATGAACCCTACCTTCCCTATGTGGGAAAGTGTCACCCTATCACATAGAAGATCACTCGGTGATAAGCTAAGTTCCTTCTTAAAATATCTTTAATGTCTTTACTTATCAATCATAACTTAGTTTAGGTGATAGGGTCTAGACCTTGTATAATTATCATCATAATAGCTCAGTAGGAATTGCATGAGTATTATCATTTCATCACAATCCACATAAGTAAGGTTAACACATTGCATACTCTTTCATAATAAGGCACATTGGTAATCACCATCATCCTTATAACTTTACATCTTAATCAACCTCAGAACCATATACAAGACATTTCAATTCAACATCATAGCACCTTACCAATCCTAAATAGGGCATACTCCAGCACAATCATCATGACTTAAGCACAATTAATCATAATTAAAGCAAAGTATAGGGATAACAAGACTTACCAAGTCTCCTTCACAATTCATCATCAAGGTCTTACCATCCACCATTAGTTCAACTCAATTAGGTCGTCAAGGCACCACAATCCAATAAACAATATAATCACAAGGCTAAAACAATCACTACATCACAATTCGATAATAGAACAAATCCTAGAATTTAGTCAATTCATCATACCCTAGATAACTTCTGAAGAACTAGTATGAAAGACTATACATCACCCTAATTCATTCATAATGAACATAACAACATCACCTAGTAGTAATTCAACCCTTAACAAAATCAATTGAATGAACAATCTACAATATAAGTCAAGATCACAACCTAGGGTTAGAGGCTTAGGATCATGTTCTTGAATTTAGGCAAGACCATCAACAATTACCATAATCAAGTTAAAATACATGATAATCTGTTCAATATAACCTAAAGAAACATCAACAACTCAATTCATAACTTCAAATTCGTAATTGAATGAAACCCAATTGAAAACTCTAGATTTGAAAACACTTTGAATGAACCCTTTGAGGAAATAGGTCTCAAAGGTGAAGAGATCACATACCTTAACGTTTTGACGAATATTTGAAGATGAATTCGTCCCTTTCTGGCCCCCAAAGCCCTTCATTATCTTAGTCTTCAATGGTGTCTTCTAATAGAGAGAGAAGTAGAGAGAAGGAAGAGACTTTATGTTGAGAGTTGTCATTAGATTAATTGGCGTTATGGCCTTTATATGGGAGTTAAATTAGTTAATTAGTCTTCCCTAAATACTTAAATAAACACTAAACGAATTAATTAATTAAATGAACTTAATAAAAAATGTTCAGGAAACTCAAAACCCTCACAGACGGAACCCCGCCGACGGGCCATTTGTGAGTCAATGGACTGCCCCCCCCCCCTCTTTCCTGCATTTCATAGGTAAGTTTAGAGATTGTGCAGGCGAGGGGCTTCCTCAAATAGGCTAAGTGTGGGACCACAGTGGCACCAGTGCCCCGTCAGTTCACACACGGACCGTATGCTGCCTCGTCGATGCATACTGCTCAAGCAATGTTGCCTCATCCTGCAGGGGTCCTCCTCAAGGGACCTTGGTTGGTCCTTGGGGATTCGTACCTGGACGTTTCGACCATGAAATAACTCAACCACCAATTAGCTTCCCTTTCACCATTTTTCATAAATTTCCAACTCCTAAAAGCTAGTCAAATAGGCTAAGGCACAATAGTACCTCCTTGTACCAACTTCCGAACGTCATGGACGTTCTTGGACAATTTGATTTCTAAAATTCCTAAATAACCTATTAAACTAACCTTAAAAGAAGTGTCTAGACTTCATGACACCTGTGTTAGGCTTTACAATACGTCTTGGATTTCCGAAGTGTTACAATGTGGATCTACGAGCTAGTATTCCTATGGGGGCAACGTAGTTCAAGAACTAGAAAATATAGTTGGTACCCTCTTTATTATACATGCATTATAGTCTCCAATCACAAGAGCACATTAGTAATCCTACCTTCCCTATGTGGGAAGGGACACTCCTAACTCTAGTTCACTCGGTGCTAAGCTAGAGTCCCTTTTTAAATGTCTTTAATGTCTTTATTGTTCGTCATAACTTGTTGTAAGTCATACGTTCTAACCCTTGTATAATCATCATCATCATCATAGCTCAATAATAATTGCATGAGTATAATCCTTTCATTATAATTAATATAAGTGAGGCTAGCACATTTACATATCACTTCATAATAAGTCACATTGGTAAATCATTCACCATCCTTATAACATTTACATCTTAGCCAACACCTCACAAACCATAGTCAAGACATTTCAATTCAACATAATAACACCCTATAAATCCTAATACAAGGCATACACCAATACAACATCATGACTTAATCACAAATAACAACAATTTTAAGTAAAGGATAGGGATCACAAGTCTTACCAAGTCTTCTTCATAATTCATCATCAAGGTATTACCATCAATCCTTAATTCAACACAATTAGGGCATAACATCATCATAATTCAATGAACAACATGATGAAAAGGCTAAAAGAATCACTACATCACAATTCTATACTAGTTCATAGCTTAATACAAGATACTTAGGTCAAAATCACAACATACTTCATAACCTAGATCACTTATCAAGAGCTAGAATGAAAGGACAATAAATCACGCTAATTCTTTCATGATTAGTATAACAACATCATCTAGTAGTAATTCAACCAATAACTAAGTCAATTGAACCAATATAACATAATTCATATCAAGATCATAACCTAGGGTTAAGGGGTAAGGGTCATCTTCTACAAACAAGACAAATCCATGAAGATATATCATAATTTTTTTAGAATTAATGTTAATATATTCATAATATCCAGAATAAATCATAACAAATCAATTCATAACATAATTTTCGATATTGGATGTAACCCAGTTGAAAACCCAACTTTGCAAATCAATTTGATGGAACGCTTTGAGGAAAGAGGTATCAAAGGTGAAAGAGATCTCATACCTTACTAATTGATGAAAATTGATGGTGAAAATTGACTCTTGCAGCCCTTAAACCCTCCTCCAGATTGGTCTTCAATGGAGTTCTTCACTAGAGAGAGAAAGAAGAGAGAAGGAAGAGATTTTGGATTTGGGAATTATGTGAGTTTAGGTTAGGCTAATTAGTTTAGGACTTTATATCGGTGGTTAACAAACTTAATTAAACCTCCCCTAACCCCTAATTAACTTTCTAACTGAGCCAATTAATTAATTAACTTGAGTGAAAACGTGCAGTGAAAACCAGTCCCCACATACGACACCACGATCGACGGATCGTAGGTCAATTGACGGCCAGTCCACCCTTCCGTCCGGCACATCCATAGGTAAGTTCAGAGACTGTGCAAAAGAGGCCCTTCATGAATTTGTCTAAGTGTCCATCAACGTAGGCAATCGGCGCCCCGTCGATTGGACCACGAGCTGTCGTTTCCTTTCGTAGGTGCACACTGCCCAGGCAGTCTTTGACCCCAAAGTGCAAGGGTCCTCCTCAAGGACCCACGGTTGGTACTTGGGGAGTCACGCCCTGACATCATGACTTAATCACAAATAACCACAATTTGAAGTAAAGGATAGGGATCACAAGTCTTACCAAGTCTCCTTCATAATTCATCATCAACGTATTACCATCAATGCTTAATCAACCCAATTAGGGCGTAAAATCATCATAATTCAATTACCAACATGATTAAAAGGCTAAAATAATCATTACATCACAATTCGATACTAGTTCATAGCTTAATACAAGATACTTAGGTCAAAATTACAACATACTTCATAACCTATATCACTTTTCAAGAGCTAACATGAAAGGAATATAAATCACCCTAATTCATTCATGATTAGTATAACAACATCATACAGTTGTAATTCAACCAATAACCAAGTCAATTGAAAAAATATAACATAATTCGTACCAAGATCATAACCTAGGGTTAAGGGGTAAGGGTCATCTTATACAAACAAGACAAATCCATCAAGATATATCATAATTAAGTTAGAATTCATGTTAATATATTCATAATATCCAAAATAAATCATAACAAATCAATTCATAACATAATTATCGAGATTGGATGAAACCCCCTTGAAAACCCAACTTTGGAAATCAATTTGATGGAACGCTTTGAGGAAAGAGGTCTCAAAGGTGAAAGAGATCTCATACCTTACTAATTGATGAAGATTGATGGTGAAACTTGACTCTTGCAGACCTTAAACCCTCCTCCATCTTGTTCTTCAATGAAGTTCTTCACCAGAGAGAGAAAGAAGAGAGAAAGAAGAGATTTTGGATTTGGGAATTATGTGAGTTAAGGTTAGACTAATTAGGTTAGGACTTTATATCGGTGGTTAACCAACTTAATTAGACCTCCCCTAACCCCTAATTAACATTCTAACTGATCCAATTAATTAATTAACTTGAGTGAAAACGTGCAGTGAAATACCATTCCCCACAGACGACACCACGATCGACGGATCGTAGGTCAATCGATGGTAAGTCCCCCCTTCAATGATGCACATCCGTAGGTAAGTTCAGAGACTGTGCAAAAGAGGCCCTTCAAGAATTCAGCTAAGTTTCCATCGACGTAGGTAATCGACGCCCCGTTGATTGGACCACGAGCCGTCGTTTCCTTTTGTAGGTGCACACTGCCCATGCAGTCTTTGAACCCAAAATGCAAGGGTCATCCTCAAGGGCCCTAGGTTGATCCTTGGGGAGTCATGCCCTGAATTTTTGACTATGAAATAACTCTAATACGTCTTAGACACCCTTCTTGAAATTTTCATTATTTTCCGACTTCTAAAAGCCAGACAAATAGGCTAAGGCATGCTAGCACCTCATTGAACTAGTTTCCAGACATAATGGATGTTCTTGGACGTTTTGGTTTCTAGACTTCCTAAATGACTTATATTCATTATAAAGGACATTAAAACAGTGTCTAAACCTTTTCAAACTCACGTTAGTCTCTAAAAAACATCTTGGATTTTCAAAGTGTTACATTATCCTCCCTTAGGAACATTCGTCCCCGAATAACACTAAAAATCTTTTGAAGGAATGAATAGACTCACGACTAGCAGCCCAACTAACAAAAGTACATAAAACCGTGAGTTACAACATCAATCATACCACTTACAAAAGGTAATTCAAAATTACTCAATTACCACACATAAGGCTCAACATTACATGATGAAGAATATCCTTTTCACAACAACAAGAGCTCAACATAGCATTTATGAGTCAATTATGCCATATATTAACTTATCAACGTTCTACATATAATTTCATAAAGACTCACCATATCAAAATGCCCAACATAACTCAAACAAGTAAAATTGCAAATTATTAGCATACTTGGCTGTAATTTACTATAACAACATCCAAAAATGCACATTTTGCAAAACTTCACCAAAAATCAGGAAACTTAAATTTTTCGTCATTATTTTAATAATTAGTAAGAACTACTAACCTTAGTTATTAAATAGATGGGTGTAATGGGACTTCATGTCCGCCTCAACCTCCCATGTCGCACCATCAACTAGGTGATTCTTCCATAACACCTTTACGGAAGCCACCTCCTTATTCCTTAATTTCTTTACTTGCCTATCAAGGATTTGAACTGGAATCTCCTCCTAAGAGAGGTTATCCTTCACACCATGAACCTCAATAGGAAAAATAGACTCGGGATCACCGATACACTTCTTAAGCATAGAAACGTGGAAAACCGGATGAACCAAAGTCAACTCACTAGGAAACGTTAGCTCATAAGCAACCTTACCAACCCTTTGCAAGATTTCATAGGGCCCCACATAACGAGGACTCAACTTCCCTTTATTGCCAAATCTAACCACCCCTTTCATAGGTGAAATTTTAAAATACACTTTATCACCTTCTTCAAACACCAATTGCCTTCTCCTATGATCGGCATAAGACTTTTGCCGACTATAGGCTGTTTGCAACCGATTTCTTATGATATGAACTTTCTCCAAAGTCTTATAAATCAAATCGGGACCCAAAAGTGAAGACTCACCCACTTCAAACCATCGAATAGGAGACCTACACCTCCTACCATAAAAATCATCATAAGGAGCCATGGATATGGATGAATGGAAACTATTATTGTAAGTATACTCCACCAAAGGCAAATGCTTATCCCAATTTCCCTTGAAATCAATAATACAAGTTCTAAGCGTATCCTCAAGGGTTTGAATAGTACGCTCCGCTTGACCATCCGTTTGGGGGTGAAAAGTGGTGCTTAGCTTCACCTTGGTATCCAACCCGTCTTGGAATTACCTCCAAAACCTAGATGTAAAATGTGCATTCCGATCCGATATGATTGTTAACGGAATACCATGGCGACACAAAATCTCATCTATGAAGATTCTTGCATAATCTTCTGCCGAATAGGTGGACTTGACGGGAATGAAATGAGCGGAATTGGTCAACCTATCAAAAACCACCCATATAGAGTCATATTGATTTTGTGTCCGAGGAAAACCTACCACAAAATCTATATTGATATCTTCCCACTTCCAAGTAGGAACTTGGATTTCTTGAAGTAAACCACCCGATTTTTGGTGTTCATCTTTCACTTTTTTGCAATATGGACACTTAGCAACAAATTCCACTATGTCCTTTTTCAAACCTTCCCACCAAAACACTTCCCTAAGGTCATGGTACATCATTGTTGAACCCGGATGAATGGATTAACGGGACATATGAACTTCCTCAAGGATCCGATTCCTCAAACCATCTACATGGGGAACACACAACCTTCATTGATATCTCAAGACACAACCCCCACCCCCACCCCCAAGGAGAATGACTCATTAAGCTTACCAAGAACTGATTCCTTCAACTCCATCAATGGTTGATCAAGGTGCTGTTTGCACTTCACCTCAACTACCAATGATGACTCGTAGTTATGATGGACCATAAAACTACCATTCGGAGAATTTCCAACCTTACACCCAATCGATCCAACCTATGAACATATTTCACTAGGTCTTTCTTGGCTTCCTTTACGTGAGACACACTAACCATGGTCATACGACTTAGAACATCCGCAACCACATTGACCTTATCGGGGTGATAAAGAACACTCATGTCGTAATCTTTCAACAATTCCAACCATCTTCTTTGTCAGAAATTCAAATTCTTTTGAGTAAACACATATTGGAGACTCTTGTGGTCGGTATACATATCAACTTGAACACTATACAAGTAATGCCTCCATATCTTCAAGGAAAATACCACGGCCGCTAACTCAAGAGCATGAGTTCAATAGTTTCTCTCATGCACCTTAAGTTGTATAGAGGCATAGGCTACTACTTTCCCATGTTGCATAAGAACACACCCTAAACCCACTCGGGATACATCGCAATATACAACGAAACCCTTTATACACTCCAATAAAGTCAACAGCGGAGCAGAAGTAAGACTATCTTTCAAGATTTAGAAGCTTCTATCACATGCCTCCGACCATTCAAACATCCTACTCTTTTGGGTTAAAGTAGTCAAGGGAGATGCAATAAACACAAAACCATCCATAAACCACCGATAATAACCCGCTAAACCCAAGAAACTCCTAATGTCTGTTGGATTCAACGGTCTAGGACAATTCTTGACCGCCTCGGTTTTCCTTGGGTCAACCTCAACTCCCTCACTGGAGATGATATGACCAAGAAACATCACCGACCTCTACCAAAACTCACATTTGTTATACTTGGCAAATAATTGGTTCTCCTTAAGCACTTGTAACACCACCCTCAAATGGTTCATGTCATCACCCTCATATTTCGAATATACCAAGATGTCGAAAATGAGACAATGACAAATGAATCTAGGTAACATCGAAGCAACCTATTCATGAGATCCATAAATGCTAACGGGGCATTTTTTAGACCAAAGGACATTACTAAGAACTCATGTGACCATATCTAGTCCGAAATGTAATTTTTGGTATATCCTCACCTCTCACCTAAGTTGGTGATACCCCGACCTCAAGTCAATCTTAGAAAAGTAGCTTGCCCCATGGAGTTGATCAGACAAATCATCAATTCGAGGGAGAGGATACTTATTCTTAAATCTGATTTTATTGAGTCGGCGGTAATCAATGGACGTCCTAAGGTACCCATCCTACTTCTTCACAAACAAAATCGGAGCACCCTTTGAAGAAATACTAGGTCTAATGAAACCTTTGTTTAGTAAGTTTTTGAGTTGAGCCTTCAACTCTTTAAATTTGGCAAGAGCCATCCGATACGGAGGAAATTAAATGAGATTTGTATCTGGTAACAAGTCGATACAAAAATCAATTTCCTGTTTGGGAGGAGTACCGGGAAGGTCATTAGGAAATACTTCCAGAAATTCCCTCACTACGTGGACCGACTCAATGGTAGAAATTGTCACAACCCGAAATCTAGAATCTGAATCGCTACCGGCATCGTTTACCTCTCAAAGGTCGCAGACAAGCCTCTTCTTGCATTCATCACATTCATACGGTTAATTTTAGCGGAAAATTTGAAACTTTTTGTTTATAGTTGAAGTATACATAGACTTCATATAAACGCATATCTTTAAGGAAGTTCATTGCTCATACATCAACCATCTAATTATAAGATCGTGCAACTTGAAAGAAATGGAATCTCATGTCATAAGTAATACTTGCCAAAATGGCATCATTACAAGCGTCTGAATATAATAGGAAATAAATACTAGTGGAACCTACCCCACTAGTTCAAACCTACTACTAAGCAAGAAAAATAGAGGCAGGCATCCTCGAATGCATGAAGACCTACCAAGTCCGGATGAAATCTCTGAGTCCGAACAACTGCAATAATACCCTCAACGTCCACTGAGCCTGCACCTAAAATAGTAATATTGTATGAAATTAGTACACACTTGTAGCAGACTCTGTGTTTGCTAAATAAGGCTCCCTAGTTGAGGTCCCATATGTTGAGCCCTTATTTGGGAAGTTCTAATGTTAAGTCCGTGATTCCAAGGTCTCACGGCATATGAACAAATGATATGTAATATATGTATGTGCTACATGAAATATGTTATGTGTTGTGTGCAATATGAAAAGAATGATGATGCATGTTACTCTCATAGCATGACTTTCCTAATCCGATTTGGCAAGTCCAACTGACTTGGCTTTCCATAACTCATATCGTTAGGAGAGAGCTCTTCTTAATCCTGCATGTCCTTGGTGTGTACTTGCATACACGCATACTTAGTACAAGTGTGGACTAATTTCATACAACCCTTTACTCTTAGGTGCAGGTGCAAGTGGACGCTAGAGCTTACAAAACTACGTTGAAGCTATCCGGACGTGGAGCATTCATCCAGACTTGGTAGGCCCTCATGCTTTCGAGGATTCTTATCTCTTATATTCTACATAGACGTAGGCATGATCTAGTGGAGGATGTTCCACTAGCGTTTCTTTCTTACTTATTTTCAGACATTGTATTGGTACCATTTTGGCAACTTTATATTAATGTAGTTATGAACTATTTCTTTCAATTGAATATCTCATTATTAGATGGTTGTGGTGAACTGATATGATATAATGCAATTCTTACTATGAAGTCTATGTATACTTCAAAGCAAACAAAAGTTTTTCAATTTTCCGTTAAAATTAACCTATACGATGTATTGATGACGTATGTAGGCTTGTCTGCGACCTCTGAGAGGTCAATGACGCCGGTTTCGACTAGGGTCTAGACCTCGGTCGTGACAAATGTGGTATCACAGCATTAGGTTAAATATCCAAAACATCAGGCTCATATCAACCACGTTAAGTAGTTTCTAAGTTATGGTAGTGAAGTGCACCACTATCATGAAAAAGAGACTGCATAACACTTTGGAAATTTCTAATCTTATCGTGCCTTCTAAAATTTTGATTACATGGTGTTAAGAGCATATCTGACATCAACTCAAGTGTTGTAGAAAGATGAATAAGAGGACAATTTTTCAAGGAAGAGAAGTACTGAAAAAAGGGATAAGCCCAGATTTAAGAAGGGACTCTCCCACCAATGGGAGTCAAGTTCATCCAAGGGTCTCTATGATAGGGATTTCGAGCCTAGAGTTAAGAGAAACAATGAAGTAGATACACCTCAAGAGAGGCCACCTTGTAGGAAGTGTGGCAAACTGCATGGAGGAGAGTGTATGATGGGCTCTAACGCTTGTTGCAGTTGTGGCAAACTGGGTCATATGATGAAGGATTGTCCGAATAGGAGAAGTCAAGAAAAAGGGAAGGAGAAAGTTCAGCTTAATGGTCCAAGTGAAGAGGCTCCAAGGAGGCAATGATTCTTCGCACTCAAGTCTAGGGGTGCAGGGGAAGGCAGTTCTGGTGATGTCTCGGGTGTGTAGCCTTAATTAGTCTTTCATGTGTTTGACTGGGTATGGTTTTTATGCACTAGTATGAGGTTAATATGTTTGAGTCATCATGTCAGTTGCTGATTTGTGTGACTTATAAGTTTACTTGTGTTGTATGTTTGATGAGACTAGTTTAGGAAAGAGTTTCCTCAGTCTATTAATGTGAAGCTTCTAGTAGGTTTCAAATATGTGCACCACCATGCTAATATGTGAATCAGATATTCACCAATGAAAAGTATTGACTTGCTTATGTATGCATATGTTCTATAGATTACTGGCCTTTTGCTAGTAAAGAGTAGTGTCATTCGGGGACGAATGTTCCTAAGGGGGGGGGGGGAATGTAACAACCCAAAAATGACTATGCTAAGTAAGACCTAAACGTACTTAGAATGCCTAGATTATACCGGGTTCACACGGATTGATGCGCGTGGAACCAGACCTCTGAACCTATACACCAGCCAAGCCAACAAACTTGGTGAGTTAGTTGATCTAGGCAGAGTTGGTTCCTGCAATGTAGTGTACCCGAATACTAGGATTCACCCGGATGAGTCTTAACCGGACTTAGAGGATTAGTCCTAGTTTTTAAGGGTTCTAGGGGTATAAAGGTAATTTTAGGGCTAGGGCTAGAATAGTAATTACCCTAGGCTGATATTTATTTAATTAAATAATGATATTAATTAGTCAAAATAAGTCAAATCTCGGTGGTCAAATCCGAGATTGACCTTACCTCCACACTCGGATTCGAGCCGAGTTGGAGGCATAAGGGAGCATAAATTAATCGATTTAAAATTAATTTAAAATAAGGAGGGGATAATAACTTAATCTATATTTTATAATCTGATTTTTACCATTTTAATTGTGTTGAATAAGTCAACAACAATTCCCACAAAAGGGGTGCATGACTCCCACTAGAAGTGTGCTTCATGCCCACTCTTAATTCATTAATTTACTCCTAAAAACGTTTTTAGCTTTATCCCACACTTCAAAAATAGAATATAAACGTAAAACTCACTATTCTAAAAGTGTTCTTGGCTTCATCCATCAAAAACAAAAGGAAAAATTTATACGCCTAAGTGTTATAAGTAAAGAACTTCACTTGGGAACAAGAATCAAAGCTCGGAAGAAAGGTTTGTGTGTGGGCTGGGGCGTGTGGTTGTGACTGTTTGTCAAGGCTGAAAAGGTATGGGTTTTCTTCTCTCTTGGTCCCTTTCCCAAGAGTCTCCTAAGTTTCAGTTTAAATCCAATAAAAAATCTAACGTTGTCCCCCGTTGCATTCCCCTGTGATTAGATCCTATGAACGAATTGATGCAAGCGTTGGTATAACTTCTGGTAGAAGATTTTAGGAATGATTGTGGTTGTGTGTAATGTATGATAGGGTCTGTTTATGATTTGTTATGTACGTCCGAATGTTTAATATCATATGTGCACAAAACATGATGTTTTCCGTAATTGTATTGTTACTGTTAACTTGAAGAAAATGGTGAATCATGTGTTATGCAATGTTGTGTGTTAACATGCCAAATAAATCATGATGTTCATGAATAAGAAAGTGAAAGTAAAGTCCTTAATAAATTGGTCAAAAGTATATGTAAAACTATGAGTTAAACGCCTAGGCTAAATGTAAGAAAGTGAAATAAAACATTATGTTAAATGAATATGGTTTTGGCTAGTCACTAATATATATGAAGAGGAATAGTTGCTGCCATTTAGAGTGAATCTCGAAATTCATAAGGTCCTAATACTAAGAGATTAAGCCTTAAAATAAAAGAAAAGAAAATAGGGTGAGAGAGGGGATTCGAACTTAGGCAGGTTGAAAGAAGCTTGGAATTAAAAGAAAAAGAATATAGTGAGGGAAGGGGGATTCGAACTCGGATCCTTGGCCAAGGGTGTGAAATACATAAATCTCACACAAAAATAAAGTAATGAAAAGATGAGGCCACTAGGATTCAATCCCATATCCTCTTGGCCGAATTTAGGAAGACACTTAGCACTCTAAGTCATTAAGAATAAGGTACTGCCAAAGGGATTCGAACATGAGTCCTCTTGGCCTAATTTATGGAGACACTTAAAACTTTAAATAATTAAAAATAAAGTGATGCCCAAGGGATTCGAACATGGGTCCTCTTGGCCGAAATTGGGAGACACATAAGTCTCACATATAATGAAATAAAATGCAGCCACTAGGGATTGAACTTGGGTCCCTTGGTTGCATGTGTAAAATGCATAAGTTCGAGCTTTGATTCTTGTAAAATGCAGCCACTAAGAGTTTCATGACCATCTAAGTATATGTTGTGTAAGACTTATGCATTTTACACATGCAGCCAAGGGACCCAAGTTCAATCCCTAGTGGCTGCATTTTATTTCATTATATGTGAGACTTATGTGTCTCCCAATTTCGGCCAAGAGGACCCATGTTCGAAGCCCTTTGGGCAGCACTTTATTATTAATTATTTAAAGTGTTAAGTGTCTCCATAAATTAGGCCAAGAGGACCCATGTTCGAATCCCTTTGACAGCACCTTATTCTTAATGTCTTAGAGTGCTAAGTGTCTTCCTAAATTCGGCCAAGAGGATCTGGGATTGAATCTTAGTGGCCTCATCTTTTCATTTCTTTATTTTGGTGTGAGATTTATGTATTTCACACCCTTGGCCAAGGATCCGAGTTCGAATCCCCCTTCCCTCACTATATTCTTTTTCTTTTAATTCCAAGCTTCTTTCAACCTGCCCAAGTTCGAATTCCCTATCTCACCCTATTTTCTTTTATTTTATTTTAAGGCTTAATCTCTTGGTATTAGGACCTTAAGAATTTCGAGATTCACTCTAAATGGCAGCAACTATTCCTCTTCATATATATTAGTGACTAGCCAAAACCATATTCATTTAACATAATGTTTTATTTCACTTTCTTACATTTAGCCTAGGTGTTTAACTCATAGTTTTACATATACTTTTGACCAATTCATTAAGGACTTTACTTTCACTTTATTATTCATGAACATCACGATTTATTTGGCATGTTAACACAGAACATTGCATAACACATGATTCACCATTTTCTTCAAGTTAACAGTAATAATACAATTACGGAAAACATCATGTTTTGTGCACATATGATATTTAACATTCGGACGTACATAACAAATAATAAACAGTCCCTAACATACATTACACACAACCACAATCATTCCTAAAATCATCAACCAGAAGTCATACCAACGCATGCATCAATTCGTTCATAGGATCTAATGACAGGGGCATGCAACGGGGGACAACCTTAGTTTTTCGATTGTATTCAAACTCAACATGAGGGGACTCTTGGGAAAGGGACCAAGAGAGAATAAAATCCATACCTTTTAAGCGTTCACAACCAGCCACAACCACACACCCCAGCCCACACACAAACCTTTCTTTCGAGCTTTGATTCTTGTTCCCAACTGAAGTTCTTTACTTATAACACTTAGGCGTATAAATTTTACCTTTTGATTTGGATGGATGCAGCCAAGAACACTTTTAGAATAGTGAGTTTTACGTTTATATTCTATTTTTGAAGTGTGGGATAAAGCTGAAAACGTTTTTAGGAGTAAATTAAAGAATTAAAAGTGGGTAAGAAGCACACTTCTAGTGGGATTCATGCGTCCCTTTTGTGGGAATTGTTGTTGACTTATTCAACACAATTAAAATGGTAAAAATCATATTATAAAATATATATTAAGTTATTATAATGCCCATCCTTATTTTAAATTATTTTTAAATCAATTAATTCATGCACCCTTACGCCTCCAACTCGGCTCGAACCCGAGTGTGGAGGTAAGGTCAATCTCGGGTTTGACCACCGAGATTTGACTTATTTTGACTAATTAATATCTGTATTTAATTAATTAAATATCAGACTAGGGTAATTATTATACTACCCCTAGCCCCAAAAATACCTTTATACCCCTATAACCCTTAAAACCTAGGACTAACCCTCTAAGTCCGGTTAAGACTCATCCGGGTGAATCCTAGTATTCAGGTACATTACATGGCTGGAACCAACTCTGCCTAGCTCAACTAACTCACCAAGTTGGTTGGCTTTGCTGGTGCATAGGTTCAGAGGTCTGGTTCCATGCACATCAATCCGTGTGAACCCGGTCTAATCTAGGCATTCTAGGTACGTTTAGGCCTTACTTAGCATAGTCATTTTCGGGTTGTTACAGAAATTTCAGAGTCAAAATCTTGGACTCTTACTATATTGTATAAACACCTTTTAGATATCATTGTACAAGCTTTCAAATAAGAGATTATACGACCTCTATGAATAGAATTTCCCCCCTTCCACTCTAAAACAGACTCACTTGGAAAGTTAAACTTCACCACCCTTGTTATACAGTCTATAGAGGCAAAGCAAGCATGCAACCAATCCATACTCAAAATGACATAAAGATCAAGCATATCAAGTTCTACTATCTCAACATAAGAAATTCTATTTGGCATCATTATAGGACAATTTTTATACACCCTTTATGCAACAACCGTCTCACCCACTAGGGTAGACACCGTAAAAGGTTCATGCAAGATATTGTGCAAAATGTCAAATTTTTTAGCTACTAGAGGGGTAACAAATGATAAGGTATCACCGGGATCAAGTAAGGCATATGCATAAATAGAGAAGACTTTAAACATACGGGTCACCACGTTAGGAGAAGTCTCTTGGTCACACCAAGTTTCGGCCACATCTTTGAGTTGGTAAGTGGCTAACTCATCCTTCTCAATAGTAGAAAACCCCATAGCCTAGAGGATGTTGTATATTTCATGAATGGACTCTTAGGGGTCTTCATCAACCTTGGACCCATAGAAAGTAGGAGGATTCATCCTAGTGAAATCCCTAGACGGGTGACTATGGTAGCAACTTGTTGATGAGCTCGGGGTACAGCCTACCGATTAGCTTGGGCCGTCATGGCTTGGGCTTTAGTAGTGGGGGATTGTGCTTGGGTAGTAATGGCTTGGGCCATTTGGAAAAGAGCTTCCCGGATGGCATCATCTGTCAAAGGAGGATCGACTGGAGCTTGGTCATCATTCACATCTTCCTCAAGAAGAGGAACTTGATCACCACGGGGAGGAACTCCCGCATTGGCAATCTCTTCTTCAAGTCTTCGTGCCGCATTGCTTTGAGTATTCATTTCCTATAATCACAATAATATGATTAGATGCAAAAGTACAAAGAGCTAACACTCTAGAGGCACCATATTGGACTCCCAGAAAGTGATAGTTTCCTAAGCATCTCATAGATTCCTATTCATAAGTGTCGCGCGCTTCACAATTATGAATAGGAACCTACATAGACGTGGTTGAGAGAGACATCGACTCAAAGATATTCAACTTCATGCTCTGATACCAAGTTTGGCTAATCCGGGAAAAAGACCTAGACGTAATCGGCGTCGGCGTCCTCTTTGAGGACTAAAACTAGCCTCTTAGCTTAAATCATTACATTCGTATGTCAAATTTAGCAGAAATTTAAAACTTTTCATTACTTCTACTTGGAGGTTTACATAGAAGCCTCTTAGATTACATCATTACATTCATAGGTCAAATTAGTGGAAATTTAAAACATTTAATTACTTCTACTTGGAGGTGTACATAGACCTCTACATACACACACACACACACACACACACACACACACACACACATATATATATATATATATATATATATATATATATATATATATATATATATATATATATATATATCGAGTATACATAGACCCTTTGTATAGGAAGATTATTTAGTTTTCTACTTTTATTGCACATAAGTATATAGAAAATAACATTGTTCAAATAGTCGTCTCATCTCATAAAAATCTAATAAGAGTATATCAAATTGGGTCTAGCCCATACATCAATGAAATAAGACCACATATAGGTCATACAATGTTTAATATCCAAATAAAAAGGAAAGAACAATAAGAGTCTTGAACACTAAAACAATATCATAGGCTTGATAGTGGCATCCAAGTCTTCTCCAAAATTCCTTCAACGACCGGAACCTAAAATATTGGGAAAAAGGAATAAATGGGGTTAGTACACAACTTGTACTAACTATGAGTCCATATGCACACATACTTTGAAGTCATTCTAAGAAAAGGGACATTTCAATAAGTATGCAATTTGCTTTGAAAACCTTTATGCACACTCAGCAAGACTAGACCAAATCACTTATGCATATTCATTAAGTCATAGGCATTTAAATCGCAAGACCAATAGCATAAAAACTAGTAAAGTCAACATGCATATTATGTAATTTAATACATAGTCAAGTAACTCTATCATCAAGTCATAATAGTAACAAGCATGAATAAGAGTACATTCAACATAACCAAAGCAAGACAATTAACCACAACCTCTATCAAGTCAACAAGTGCCATGACCAAGCAAATCCCCATAACCTTACTCAATCAAGGAACCCAACAAGAATCATGATCAACCTCCTACTTCACATAGCATAACATTTAAGATTACATATTATCATACTTTAACAACGTAAACCAATACATATTCATAAGTAACACCAATCCACATATAGTATCAACAATGTGCAAGTTTATCCTATACATATCATGTACCATTATAAGCATATTCATCCATAAGAACATCCTCCTAAGACTTACTTCAAGGCTAACTAGTGCAACGTTTAGGTAGAGTCTCATACTCCTACCTAGTCTAAGCTAAACCCCTTAAGTTATCATAGTTAGAGTTCATACCTTTAATACATTTTACCTTTGGGAACATCTTTCCTTAACCGACATAGACCACATGAGATAATGTGGAATCCGGTGTCATGGAACCCTACACCGAAAGAAGGCGGACTACTTGCCAAGGTAGTACCAAAACATGAACATAGCAACTACGTGGATCCACTAGCTAGTATTCGTATGCGGGCAACATAGTTCAAGAACTAGGAGATATAGTTAGGACCCTCTTTATGCTACATGCATTATAGTCTCCAATATCAAGAGTACATTAGTGATCCTACCTTCCCTATGTGGGAAGGGACACTCCTCACTCTAGTTTACTCGGTGCTAAGCTAGAGTTCCTTTTGAAATTTCTTTATTGTCTTTACTATTCGTCATAGCTTATTGTAGGTCATAGGGTCTAACCCTTGTATAATCAGCATCATAATTATCATAGATCAATAAGAATTGCATGATTATAATCTTTTCATTACAATTTATATAAGTGAGGTTAGTACATTTACATATCACTTCATAATAAGGCATATTGGTAAATTATTCACCATCCTTATAACATTTACATCTTATCCAACACCTCATATATCATAGTCAAGACATTTCAATTCAACATCATACCACCCTATCAAGCCTAATACAAGGCATACTCCAATACAACATCATGAATTAATCATAATTAACAACAATTTGATGTAAAGGATAGGGATCACAAGAGATACCAAGTCTCCATAGTAATTCATCATTAAGGTATTACCATCAACCCTTAATTCAACCCAATTAGGGTATAAAATCATCATAATTCAATGACCAACATGATAACAAGGCTAAAAGAATCACTACATCACAATTCAATACTAGTTCATAGCTTAATACAAGATACTTAGGTCAAACTCACAACATACTTCATAACCTAGATCACTTCTCAAGAGCTAGCATGAAAGGAATATAAATCACCCTAATTCATTCATGATTAGTATAACAACATCATCTAGTAGTAATTCAATCAATAACCAAGTCAACTGAACTAATATAACATAATTCATATCAAGATCATAACCTAGGGGTAAGGGGTAAGGGTCATTTTCTACAAACTAGACCAATCCATCAATATATATCATAATTAAGTTAGATTTCATGTTAATCTATTCATAATATCCAAAATAAATCATAAACAAATCAATTCATAACATAATTTTCGAGATTGGATGAAACCCACTTGAAAACCCAACTTTGTAAATCAATTTGATGGAACACTTTTGAGGAAAGAAGTCTCAAAGGTGAAAGATATCCCATACCTTACTAATTGATGAATATTGATGGTGAAACTTGACTCTTTTTAGCCCTTAAACACTCCCCCAGCTTGGTCTTCAATGGAGTTCTTCACTAGAGAGAGAAAGAAGTGAGAAGGAACGGAGTTTGGGTTTCAAAATTATGTGAATTTTGGTTAGGACTTTATATAGGTGGTTAACCAACTTGATTAGACCTCCCCTAACCCCTAATTAACTTCCTAACTAATCCAATTAATTAATTAACTTGAGTGAAAATGTGCAGTGAAAAAACAATCCCAACAGACGACACCACGATCAACTGATCGTGGGTCAATCGATGGATAGTCCCCCCTTCCGTGCTGCACATCCGTAGGTAAGTTCAGAGACTGTGCAAAAGATTTCCTTAAAGAATTTGGCTAAGTTTCCATGGACAGAGGCAATCGACGCCCCCGTTGATTGGACCACGAGCCGTCGTTTCCCTTCGTAGGTGCACACTGCCCACACAATCTTTGACCACAAAATGCAAGGGTCATTCTCAAGGGCCCTTGGTTGATCCTTGGGGAGTCGTGCCCAGAATTTTCAACTATGATCTAACTTTAATACGTGTTAGACACCCTTCCACCAATTTTCATCATTTTAGGACTTCTAAAAGCTAGTCAAATAGGCTAAGGGACGCTAGCACCTCATTGAACTAGTTTCCGGACATCATGGACGTTCTTGGACATTTTGGGTTTCTAGACTTCCTAAATGACTTATATTCATTAAAATAGACCTTAAAACAGTGTCTAACCCTTTTGACACTTACGTTAGTCTCTAGAACACATTTTGGATTTTAGAAGTGTTACACATTAATAATCATATCTTATATTAGGTCATAGGGTCTACCCCTTATATAATCATAGTCATAGCTCAATAGGAATTGCATGCGAACACATTTCATTACAATCCTCAATGTGAGATGAGTGCATTAACATCATTATATCATAGTAAGGCACATAGGTACTTCATCACCAACCATATATCATTACATCTTAAGCATAATCTCACAATAACATAATAAAGACATTTCAATTCAACATCATACCAACCCTAATAAATATTATCATAAGGTATACTTCAATATAACTTCATCACTAAACACAAGTAATCCTAATTGAAGCAAACGTTTGAGATCACAAGACTTACCCTAATCTCCTTCACAAGTCATCATCATAGTCTTATCATAAACAAAGTCAATTCAATCAAATAATAGGTATAATAACATCCATCAATGGTAACTAACACAAATATGAAGTCAATTTAATCACTGCACAACAATTCATCACTACTTGATAGCCTAGGGTTAGGGACTTAGGTCAAATTCATGATCTACTTCACAACCTAGTTTAATTAATCAAGAACTAGCATTATTGAATTACAATACATTGCACAAGTTTTCCTTGAAGGGAGTCTTAGAAGAAGTTCTTATGCACTTATGTTATGAATGAAATGCATAATGTTGATTCTCTATAATGTTTCTCTTATGATGTTGGTTTAATTTGATGAACATGATATTGGTCTAAATTGCTATGTATAATGATGACTACACATGATGTGATGTTATATGAGATAAAATTATTACTTATGGTTTCTTTACTAGTTCACTTGGTTTATGTGGGGTTATGGGGCTTCACATGAGCATTGCACTAGTTGGCTTGGATGGGATTTTGAGTAAGGGTCTTGTATTCTTTGATGATATGAACTCTAGAACATGAAATTTTTATATGACTTTATGATGATGTTACGCTTGTATATGAATATGAACATCTCTTAATGTTGTTCGGATTATTGACCTGTATATTATCTTGTGTGTGCATAAAGTCTTTCAAAGTAACTTAGCATGCTTTTGAACAAAATGTCCCTTTGTGCATGTCTTCAAAAGTTTTACTTGCATATGTTTCTATACTGAGTACATATGGTTTGTACTAACCCATATTCTCTTCTATTTCTACAATAATGTAGGTTGGGGCCATTGAAGAGCTTCAATGCCATTTTAAAGGAAGGCTTAGATAGTTCCCAAGTTGTTGGTGAGTCCTCAAGTCCGAGGATGAAGCCTACTACACTAGATATGCTATTTGATTAGCTTAAAAACATTTGTTCTATTATGTATATTGTAAAGACTATGTTGTATTCTCTTATGAGAATTTATTGTAATGATGTAAGGGCTATGTCCTAAATCTTATAGTCCTATGTTAGATTGTTTTACGTGAGACAACTATGTAGACCAATGATGCAATGATGCAATGATGTATGCTAAGGGATAGTCTAAGACCTTTTTGAGGACGAAGACGCCGGTTACGTCTAGGGGGTGCTTCCCAGTTGTGATATAAAGATACTAGAGGAAACATACAATCATTTAGGGACTTCACATAAAGATCATCCTCCAAAACATACCCCAAGTTACACTAGTGCAATGTTAAAGGAGCATCCCATACAACTACTCCCACCTTAGTGCTCCTTGGGAATCACCCTAGACTAAGCACATCACATTCAAGTATTTACATAACTTTCATTATATTAGACATAAGATCAACATGCATCCTTTTCATTAGACATATAGTCAACTTACTTCATTAGTATCATATAGTAACCCTTTCATACATTTTCATATATGGACACACCAAGACCCCTTAAAATGTCTACTTGTGCAATTGATACATAATGTCCCATTCCACCACCTACACTAAGTAATACACCCTTAAGACGACTTGGTTCATTACAATCGTTTGTGACGGCTAGCTTTAATCGACATAGACCATGAGAGCTAGACATGGAATCCCAGTATTAACCCCCACCGGATGAGGGATTCCTACTTGCCTAAGGTAGGGTCATTCTCTTTTAGCCTTTACATGGATCTCCAAAAGCTAGACATATGTGGGAACATAGTTAAGGGTTAAGGAGATTTTTTCTAAGTTACCCATCTCAAATAATGAAGAGCACTCATCTCAAGAGGTACATTGGATACAACATCTCTACTCACGAAGAGTATGCACCCCTTCTTCAAATCCTCTCGGTGCTAAGCATAACACTACCACAGAGTCTTAGATATTCTTTACATTCATTAGCTATAGGTTAAGAGATATCTACTAAGTAGTCAATGTATACTTACAAAGTTTATCCATATCTAAAGGTTACTTTTGAACACCACATCTCAACTTATGAAGAGTATCCAACCTGCAACTATTCTTTGGAAAGCTCTTGGTAATAGTGAGGTTGCTACTTAACACTTCATTTCAACTCACGAAGAGTGTCCACCCTAAAATCCCCTTTTTCATTCACTAAAGTTCTTAGGAATATTAGGGTTGGTACTAGAAATTTCATCTCTACTCATGAATATTGTTTACCCTAAAATCCCCCGTTTTCATTCATTAACTTCATTCATTCATTGTGTGTGTGAATATATGTAAGAACACGTTTCACATAACCACAATTATTCATAACATTGACAGGATCATACTACATTCATCATAATTGGCAAACTATAATGCTTCACATTAACATTATACCTCATTTAGACATAAAATCATCAAGACAGACATTCTTGACTTCATAAGACATCTCATGCATATACATTAACATCACTTTACATCAAATTTAATTCTTTCAAGGCCATAATCACAATTCACATATATATTCATATACTTCAAGTAAACATCTATCACATCCGGGGAGCACCCCCTAGAAGATAAATGGTGTAGTTGACCTCTCGGAGGTCCTGTACAAGCCCATAGTTATCATTCATTGCATTTTCATAGGTAAATTTAGCGGAAAATTTAGAGCTTTCATAGCACATCATATGCTAGAACATCACTTCCATTATATATAAAATATCATAATACATAGTTAAAGACTCTACTCTCTTTTTGCCATCCTAGATTCAACACCATAAGAGTACTTTAGGGACATGACCCTTATAACATAATACATAAGTACAATACTAAAAGACTTTACAGTAAACTAGACATAAGACATCCTTGGGCTTAAGGATTTCTTTCCTTGAGCTTGGGAGTCACATATCAAGTTCCTCAAGCATAGAAACATCCTTTAATCATCCATAACCTACATTTTGGTTAAAAAAGTACAGAAGAATGGTGTTATTACAAGAATGCACTAAGTATGACAATCATCCAAAAACATGCATTTAAAAGGGACATTTTTCTTAAAATCATACTTCACGCCTTTTTGTGAAATCTTCATAAAACCTTAATACAACAGCATTTATATTATTCATATACTTTATATAGACATATTCAAGGCCAAACATCACATAATATCGCACATAGAATTTAACCCACATTTGAGATAACTTTACAGTGAGCTATTAACACTTTACAGTAAGTATTTTCCTTTTTACAGTGAACTTCTTCTTTTAACCCATCAACCTCCCAAGTAACCCTCTAGTGATACTTGGTGAAATGCATCACCTTAAGGCCACAAGGAAAACCATACATACAACTTACATAAATCAATACATACCATCATACAAATATAATACATCAAAGACACATTGAAGTCAAGACCATAAGAACATTACAGTATGCTACATCAATTTGCACATCTATTCACTTCACTTCACATAAAGCATTATAAAACATTAGTCACAATCCCAATCTAAGTCCAATAGTACAATGTACATGTGAATCCCAAAAACCTCACACATACTTAGTAAAGCTATCATAAGACCACAAGCCTTAACACTCTTTTTCATGCATCAACAAGTAAGTGAAGACAACTTCATTCATGTCAACAAAACCTTCATCATATAGCCATTAAGTCCAACATAGTGCATATAAGGACAAGACCACAACAAATAGATCCATTAGGACTCATACCATGCACTTCATCACAACAAGTAGACAATTACTACAATGTTATGCATAAGGAACATATACATAGACTTGGTGATTGCATTTTTCAGATTTGGGGGACCCTAGTTCGATCCCCATCAACCCCATACTATTTCCTTTCTTTTTCCCCTCTCTTTTTCGTCCAAGGCAAGGAGGTTGTGGGATCAATCCCCCACAAGCTCATTCTCTTTCTCTCAATTTATCTTTTAACTTTCTCACCTGTCCAAGAGGTTGTGGGTTCAATCCCCATTCACCTCATTTTATATTTCTCCTTTATTTTTCTCCTAACTCTCTCATCTATTCAAGAGGTTGTGGGTTCAATCCCCACTCTCCACATTTATTTTTCTCCTTTATTTTTCTCCTAACTCTCTCATCCATTCAAGAGGTTGGGGGTTCAATCACCACTCTCCACATTTATTTTTCTCCTTTATTTTTCTCCTAACTCTCTCATCCATTAAAGAGGTTGGGGGTTCAATCCCCACGCTCCACATTTATTTTTTTCCTTTATTTTTTCTCCTAACTCTCTCATCCATTCAAGTGGTTGGGGGTTCAATCCCCACTCTCCACATTTATTTTCCCTTTCATTTTTTATGAAATGTTTATGTAATTTACATTTGGTGAGGTCTTGGATTCAATTTCCAATGACCTCACAATTTTTAATTTTTTTAAAAAAATTAGACATTTTGGCCGAGACCAACAATTTTCTCTTCCAATCCATTTTTCTGTCATTCTTTTGTTGATTGTTTTGTAGCATTTTGTGTGACATTAAGTGAGACACCTTAACATTTTATGAACATCACATTTTTAGCATTTTTACACACGCTAAACACAACATTTAACATACAAATTTCAGGCAGCAAATACAGTCAAAATTTTAGCACACACATGCTCAAAACAGTCAACTTAATGCACTTTTCCGGAATATATTTTTCATCCTTTACATGATTTCTTACCACACATTCAAAACATAATCACAACCAGACCTAACATTATCTAGCAGAAGACATACCAACACATGCTTTGAATCGTTCAAAGGAGCTAATGACAGGAGTATGCAACAGGGACAACCTTAGTCTTTCAATCGCGATTTAAACGAACGTTAAGGGTCTATTGGGAAAGGGACCAAGAGAGAAGAAAATACATACCTTAATTTCATTCAAAACTTGTTTAAATTCTTCCAATTTACCATGAAACCAAGCCTCACCACCGAAACGTCAAGCACAATCCCGTCAAGAACTTTTTGTTGATTTTCGTTTTTAGCTTAGTTTTTCGTTTGTGTTTTTGTGTGTAAGTTCTTCGAAAGTGAAGAACTATTATTTAAGCTATTTTAATGATAAAAAACGTTAGAATGAGAGTGAGAGACGTGAGAATTAAAGGATTAGGATTATGATTAGGATTAGGAGAGTTAGGTGGAGACTAAGTCAAACTAGGACTCCTCATTATTTATTAATTTTATAATTTTTTTTTAATTAAAAATCTTATTTTTCCCTTACTTAAATCAGCTTTCTAAATATTAATTAATTCAACTAATTCACTTAATAAAATTAAATCAATTTAATCCTTGCTTCCACCAAGGCTCGAACCCGGGTGAAGCTAGATTTTGCTTAAAGGGTAAAATTCGGCAACCTCTACCCGAATTACCCCTCCACCATATTAATTAATTAATTAATTAAATATTTAGGGTAATTACAATACTACCCTTATCCTGGAAAAGACCATTTTACCCCTAGACCCTCCAAACTTAAGATTACCCCTTTTTAAGTCTAGTTAAGACTCATCCGGGTAAATCTTCATATTCGGGTGCCCTACATGGTTGGAACCAACCTTTCCTAGCTCAAATAACTCACCAAGTTAGTTGGCTTGGTTGTTGCAGGGGTTAAGAGGTCTGGTTCTACGCGCATCAATTCGTGTGAACCCGATCTAATCTAGGCATTCTAGATACGTTAGACATTACTTAGCATAGTCATTTTTAGGGTTGTTACACTTTTATTTTAAATCAGCTATTAAATAATAAATATAAATTAATTACATTAATTTACCAACTTAAAATTAAAAACAAATTTAATTCATTGCTTCCACCTAGGTTCAAACCCGGGTGAAGCAAGACTTCACTTCAAGAGCCAATTTTCGGCCCTCTCTCCCCAAATTGCCCCTCCACCTTATTAATTAAATAATTTATTGTATATTTAGGGTAATTAAGATACTAACCTTAGCCTGGAAAAATACCATTTTACCCCTAGACCCTCCAAAAATATGATTTTCCCATTTTAAGTCCAGTAAAAGACTCATTCGAGTAAATTTTTGTATTAGAGAGCCCTACATGGTTGGACCCAAACTTTCCAAGCTCAACTAACTCCCCAAGTTAGTTGGCTTGGCTGTAGCAAGGGTTCTGAGGTCAGGTTCTACGCGCATCAATCCGTGTGAACCCAGTCTAATCGTAGGCATTCTAGACACATTAAGCATTACTTATCATATCCATTTTTAGGGTTGTTACATTATCCACCCCTTAGGAACATTCGTCCCCGAATGACACTACTAACTATCTAGCACAATGCCAGTCATAACATAACATAATCTCTATGCACAGTCAAGCAATAGCAACAAAGAATGGAGATATAAGGAAACTTAGACTTAAGAGTAGGAAGTGTAACCTCAAGAATTGAAAAGATGAGGGTAGCAGGACCTCATATCGGCCTCGGCCTCCCACGTAGCACCCTCAACAAGATGATTCCTCCACAATACCTTCACTGTGGCAATATCCTTGTTCCTCAGCCGCTTGACATGTCTGTCTAAGATCTCAACAAGTACCTCCTCGTAGGACAAGTCTTCATCGTCCCCAAAACCTTCCATAGGTAGAATCAATGTTGGATCACCTAGGCACTTCTTTAACATGGATACATGAAAGACTGGATGGACAGAAGCTAGCTCTGCAGGCAATGCCAACTCGTAGGCCACCTCACCCTTACGCTGTAGGATCTCGTATGACCCAACATACCTCGGACTCAACTTCCCCTTCATGCCAAACCTCATCACCCCCTTCATAGGTGATATCTTTAGATAGATCTGGTCACCAACATCAAACTCTAAGGGCCATTTTTTGTTATATGTATATGACTTCAGCCGACTGTAAGCAGTAGCCAACATGTCCCTAATCACTCTGACCTTCACTAAGGCCTCATAAATGATCTCTGGACCCAAAATGGATGACTCTCCATCCTCAAACCACCAAAGTGGAGATCTACACCTCCTACCATACAGTGCCTCAAACGGTGCCATCCCAATGCTGGAGTGATAGCTATTATTATACGAGAACTCTATCAAAGGCAGATGGTCATCCCAGCTACCTGTGAAGTCAATCACACAAGATCTTAACATGTCCTCCAATGTCTGAATGGTGCGCTCTACCTGCCCATCAGTCTGAGGATGAAAGGTAGTACTAAGCTTTACCTGCGTGCCTAAGCTCTTCTGGAAATATATCCAGAAATGTGAAGTAAACTGAACTCCTCTATCCGAAATGATAGACAAAGGAATCCTATGCCATCTCACAATCTCATAAATGTAGAGTCTTGCATAATCCTCGGCTCTGTAAGTAGACTTCACAGGGATTAAGTGGGCAGACTTAGTCATCCTATCCACAATAACCCATATGGAGTCATCTGCCTCCTAGTCCACGGAAGACCAACCACGAAGTCCATATTAATGGCCTCCCACTTCCAAGTCGGAACCTCAATAATCTGAGTAAGACCGCCAGGCTTAAGATGTTCTGCCTTAACTTGCTGACAATTAAGACACTCGGCCACATATTCTGCAATGTTCTTCTTCATGCCATCCCACCAATAAATCTGCTTAAGATCATGATACATCTTGGTGGAACCTGGATGTATGGAATATCTGGAACCATGGGACTCTGCAACAATCCTGGTCCGCAAATCATCCACATCTGATACACACAGCCTGTCCTGGTACCTAAGTATGCCATCACCTCCCAAAGTAAAAGAATCATTCAACTTTATCAACAATGAGTCCTTCAACTCCATCAACACACGATCGAGATGCTGACCCTGCTTGACTTCAACTACCAAGGATGATTCAGAACTAGGATGAACTGAAACACCCCTACTAGTAGAGTCAACCAATCGCACACCCAGTCTGGCCAGTCTGTGTACATCTTTCATCAACTCCTTCTTCTCATCCTCAACGTGGGTTGTACTTCCCATGCTCATCCTACTCAAAGCATCAGCTACAACATTAGCCTTACCTGGATGGTAGTGAACATTCATGTCATAGTCCTTCAACATCTCCAACCATCTCCGCATACGTAGATTCAACTCTCTCTGTGTGAACACGTACTGGAGACTCTTGTGGTCTGTGAACACATCCACATGCACTCCATACAAGTAGTGCCTCCACAACTTCAGTACAAACACAACAGCTGCCAACTCCAGGTCATGAGTGGGATAATTCTTCTCATGAACCTTGAGCTCTCTGGACGCATAAGCTATCACCTTACCAACCTGCATAAGAACACAACCCAAACCAACCCTAGATGCATCACAATAAACAGTGTAATTCTCACCACACTTAGGAATAGTAAGAACCGGGGCTGAAGTGAGTCTGTCCTTGAGCTCCTGGAAACTCTTCACACAAGTCTCCGTCCATTGAAACTTGGCCTTCTTCTTAGTCTATAACACCCCAAAATGAACTAAGGTGAACTAGAGCCTCATGATTGTTTCTAGAGTTAATTTTAAGTTAAACGGAGTTATTTTGGTGTCCTTAGATAGTGTACAATGTTTGGTTAAGTTTGGAGTTCAATCGACCAAAAACGTCCATGACGTTCGGATGGTATGCCTTAGAATGTACTTGTATGTCTTGGCGAGTTTGGATGAGTTTTATGTGTTCGTTTTACTTGAAACATGCGTCGGATGTTGCTTAGACCTAGACGACTTAGTTTAGGGGTTTGACGTCCGGGCACGACCCCACCTAGGACCCACAAGGGGCCCTAGATGAAGGGCCTAAGACTTGGGCAAAGTCTGCGCATCAGTGGCTCACGACGACCATGGCGACGGTCCGTTGCACTCAGGACGGTCCGTCGAGCAAGGGCGTCACGAGTGACAGAGAGTGGAAACTTGGACAGGCTCTATTTGGAGCCAAGTTTTCCTCGACGAGACCCCATGACGGTCCGTCGAGGGTGGTCTCGTCGACGAGGCCTGCCAGTACTCGACTTAAGGCTGCCAACTTGGGGTGTTTTATGTAAATACACCCCAAGTCTTATAAGACCCTAGGTGTATAATTTTAGTGTTTTTAGGTTATATTAAATTAGTTTTAAACCCTAGACCTAGACAAGACCCTCTCACTTCAAGATCCAACTCTCTCTTTCTCTCAAGAAAACTCTCTCAACTCTCTTGGAAGCTAGAAGTCAAGGAAGGATAGGAGGACGGATTGGGACTTGTTCCTTCATCAAATTCATGGGTTTCTTTCTCCTAAAGGTATGGTATCCATTCTTGAATACCTTTCCATTCAAGAAGCTTACTTCCAAAATGGTTTTCAAAAAGGGGTTTTAAACTCAACTTCTTCTAAACTTTGATTTCTATTATGGGTCTTCTTGTAACTAAGTTAAAATGGTTTAAATGTATTTATCTTTGTTTGAATAGATGATTTTGATGTTAAAACTCCATGAAACTCTTGTTTATGCATACTTCAATTTTTGACTTGAAAATGGGTTATGTGAGCATGATTTGAGTAGGGTATGAACTTGTGTCTTCTTGTATTTGTCTTGTTGGTGTAGCCACTGCCCTAAGGGCCTTAATATGATGAAATATTGATAATTTGCTTATGGTTAATGATGGTTTGATTTGTTGATGAGTTGCTCTTATTGTATAATTCTTATTATGAATTGCTATTTGAGTGGTATGGTCCACCTTATGGGTGGCGGTTCTAATTGATGAACTTGATGTTACTTAGTATGGTTTGAGTATGTGATCTTGAAGGTCTAATATGTGAAATGAAGATATATTGGAAATGGGTCTTGTGTGGTGTTTGATGTAGCTTGAATTTCATGTTTGACCTAGTTTATGTCTAAATGAAGTATATGATTATGAGAAGTATGTAGAGTGTGTAGCTTGATGAATCAAGGTTAAAGTATGAGTAGAACTTGATGATAATTAAATGATGCTTATATGCAAGGTGTGCACATGTACACACACACTCCTTTAAGATTTGTATTATGTCAAGATGAGCAAAAAGGGGAAATCTTGAGGTGGACACACTTCGTGAGTTGATATGTAGTGTCTAGTAACAACCTCTCCATTTCCTAGTGAGCTTTCTAAGATAGACTATTATGTTGAGAAATCCGTGTGGAGTTATGCCTAGCACCGAGAGGATATGAAGGGGAGGTGGATTGCACTTCGTTAGTTGAGATGTTGTAATCCAAAGTACCTCTTTAGATGAGTACTCCTCGTTAGTAGAGAGTGAGTTACTTAGTAACAATCTCCTTATCCCTTAACTATGTGCCCGCATAGGTGTAGCTATTGGAAAAGCCATGTAAACGCTAAGAAGCATGACCTTACACTAGGCAAGTAAGGATCCGTCATCTGATAGGGGTTAATATCGGGATTCCATGTCTAGCTCTCATGGTCTTTGTCGGTTAAGCTAACTCCCATAAAAGAATTGATTTGAAACTAATTATCTTGTGTATTGTTGAAATTGTGTATGTATGTCGTGAAGTGCTCAATCCACATTAGTTACCGAGTAGGAGCATTGAGTGGGAGTAGTAGTATGGGATGCTATTCTCACATTGCACTTGGTGTGACCTATACCTACTATGGGAGAAGAGTACCTTCATGAAATCCGTGTGAATGAGTACTATGGTGTAGTGTTATGGAGGATTATTGTGGAGTACTTGAGTAAATGGAATCCATTAGGAATACTAAGTGGGAGTGGTAGTATGGGATGCTACTCTCACATTGCACTTGGTATGACCTATATTTCCATGAGTGTTTTGCATATGTTAGCCAAGGGCGTGGATTTGATTTCTAACGAGGTAAGCCTAAGATTTGGTAGTTTTAAGGGTCGCTTCGGTGTGCTTTGAAGGGAGGTGTAATGTGAGTCCCTTCTTGGCTCACCTTAGGGAGTCTTAGGATAACCTTGGGTTAGGGCAACTTCAAAGGAAAAGAGTTCATATGACTTGGACCGTGCCATTCACTGTAAGGTCTTCATTGTAAGAATTCAAAATGTTCACTATGATGCTTTATTCAATTTTATTGCAAGTTTAGCAAAGTTAATTGAAATGTTCCTTTTGTTTACTTTAAGTTTGGTAAGATAGCCATAAAGTGTTAATTGTGATTCTTATGTGGGTTTGCTTCTAGATTCATGAAGGTTATATTTGAATTGCATAAAAAGCTATTTTTACTAAAATGTCCCTTTTTGCATGTTTTTGCATATGCCATACTTAGTACATTGTTGTACTAACCCCATACTTTTTATACCTTATGAGTATAGGTTGGAAGCCCTTTTGGGAGGATCGGAGTCGAAGCTTGGGAACTTTATCTCTCAAGAATTTGGTATGTCCTCATATATTCGAGGACATAGTTTTATGTTTCTTAGTTTCTTTATTAATACTTAAAAATGTATTTACTTTTATCGTAAAGGGCCGTGTCCCTAAGATTCCAAGTTGTGTCTTTAAGTTGGCTTGTGACGATAAGATTTCCTAGTATTTATGAAAAGACTCCTTTATTTATTATTATCGTGAAAAGTTTTAATTCCGCACTACTTTTCATGCTTTATGTTATGAATGCTAGTTAGAGGGCTTGTACGAGACCCCAAAGGGGTCAAGTACGCCCGGTCATGATTCAAAGGTTTTCCCTAACTTCTAGGGGGTGCTTTCGGGTTGTGACAAGACTTGGTATCAGAGCATAAGGTTTTGGGAAATAGTTTAAGGTTTGAAAGTCTCACAAGCCACATCTAGTAGTATCTTGGTCATCGGTGTGAGTCGCGACACATCCATGGACAAGAGGCTATAGGATGCTAGAAGTTTCACTTTCTTCTCTATTCTAGTATCGTGCCTTAGAGTTGAGTATATAAGGTGCCTATTCTCAACCTCTTCTTTTGTGTTGTTAGGACATGAATACGAGGAGATCGACCGCTAGAAGGGAGGAGGGAGGTGTACCAAATGAGAGAGTCCTTCCCCATGTTGACCAAGTTCCTATTGTTGGCTTAGGGGAGGAAAATGAGGAGGTTCCATTTCAAGAACCTCAAGTGCCTCCGGAACCTCAAGGACCTCAAGTGCCTCCTATGCCTCAAGCTCCTTTTGTTGAGGGTGATATGACTAATGCGGAGTTGAGGGCTGCCCTAATGAACTTGACCCAACTCATGACGGCTCAAGCTCAAGTTGTCAACAATCACTTTGTGGGCCAAGCTAACCCAGGAGATAGGCCCCAACCAAATGCTAGTACTCCCGCTTCTAGGATTTGGGATTTTATGAGGATGAACCCTCCTACTTTTCATGGCACTAAGGTGGATGAAGATCCACAAGGCTTCATAGATGAGGTTTTCAAGGTGGTAGATGCTATGTGTGTGACCCCTAGGGAGAAAGCGGAATTGGCCGCTTACCAACTTAAGGATGTTGCTCAAGTGTGGTATGAGCAATGGAAGGGTGAGAGACCCTTAGAAAGAGGACCGGTTGATTGGGAGGAATTCAAAGAGGCTTTCCTAGATAGATTCTTTCCTTTAGAATGGAGGCAGAAGAAGATGGTTGAATTCATGAACCTCCATCAAGGGGGAATGAGTGTGCAAGAGTACTCTCTCAAATTCACCCAACTCTCTAAGTATGCCCCAAACATGGTAGCCAACCCTAGGGCTAGGATGAACAAGTTTGTGATGGGCGTGTCTAGCTTGGTGGAAAAAGAGTGTCGTACGGCTATGCTTCTTAATGACATGGATATCTCTAGGCTCATGGTTTATGCGCAACAAATTGAGGAGTCCAAAATTAGGGAGACAAGGCAAGAGGGTAAGAGACCTAGGTCGGATGATACTAGTCACCAAAGGCCTAAGAAGAGGTTTTATCCCCAAGATTCTTCTATGGGAAACAAGGATAGGGCTCCAAATCAATCTTCTCAAGGTGGTGGTCATTCCTATGAAAGTGCTAGGTGCCATACTTGTGGCAAGCAACATGGGGGTAAGTGTCTTGCCGGAACGGATGGTTGTTTTGCATGCGGTAATAGAGGCCACAAGATGAGGGACTGCCCAAACCTTAAATCAAGGGGGAGAGATGTCAATCAAGCTTCCCTAGATCCTAATGCTCCCAAGAAGAACCCTTCCTATGGGATGGGGGCTAGAAAGGATAATTAATCCGGATTGATGGTTTTGGTAAGTCTCAACTCTTGGTTATTGTTGCTTTTGTGTTATGAAATGAGTATATATGGTTTTATAGTTCCTATGATCATGTCGTCTGCATGAATTGCTTAGAGAATGAATTTTTCAAAAAATTGGTAAGATGGCAGTCAACTTCACTTTAAAAAAAAATAAAAAAATTTGGCATTTTGAAGAAAATTGTTTTGTCTTGAATTTTAGTTTCAATGTGTGTAAAGGCATTGTTTATGAGCATTTTTAACGTTGGAGAAGGTAGTTCCTCCATAAAAGAAGATAGAGGTTGAATTTTTGACTTTGTGAAAATTGGTGAAAGTTGCCTATGTTGCTAAGTGTTGAAAGTGTAAAATGATGTTCCTTGCTAGTGGATGCTTTGATTGTTAGTGTTTTGATCATGATCTAAGTGTATTATATGATGCTAAGTGAGTCCTTGTTGTTCTTAAAATTTAAGTGTCATTCGAGGAAGAATGTTATTCCAAGTGGGGGAGAATATAACGCCCCAAAATGAACTAAGGTGAACTAGAGCCTCATTTTTGCTTCTTGAGTTAATTTTAAGTTAAACGGAGTTAGTTTGGTATCCTTAGGCAGTGTGCAAAGTTTGGTTAAGTTTGGAGTTCAATCGACCAAAAACGTCCATGACGTTCGGATGGTATGCCTTAGAATGTACTTGTATGTCTTGGCGAGTTTGGATGAGTTTTATGTGTTCGTTTTACTTGAAACATGCGTCGGATGTTCCTTAGACCTAGAAGACTTAGTTTAGGGGTTTGAAGTCCGGGCACGACCCCACCTAGGACCCACAAGGGGCCCTAGATGAAGGGCCCAACACTTGGGCAAAGTCTGCCCATCAGTGGCTCACGACGACCATGGCGACGGTCCGTTGCACTTAGGACGGTCCGTCGACCAGGGCGTCGCGAGTGACAGAGAGTGAAACTTGGACAGGCTCCATTTGGAGCCAAGTGTTCCTCGACGGGACCCCATGACGGTCCGTGGTGAACGTGACGGTCGTCGAGGAGGTCTCGTCGACGAGGCTGCCAGTACTCGACTTAAGGCTGCCAACTTGGGGTGTTTTATGTAAATACACCCCAAGTCTTATAAGACCCTAGGTGTATAATTTTAGTGTTTTTAGGTTATATTAAATTAGTTTTAAACCCTAGACCTAGACAAGACCCTCTCACTTCAAGATCCAACTCTCTCTTCTCTCAAGAAAACTCTCTCAACTCTCTTGGAAGCTAGAAGTCAAGGAAGGATAGGAGGACGGATTGGGACTTGTTCCTTCATCAAATTCGTGGGTTTCTTTCTCCTAAAGGTATGGTATCCATTCTTGAATACCTTTCCATTCAAGAAGCCAACTTCCAAAATGGTTTTCAAAAAGGGGTTTTAAACTCAACTTCTTCTAAACTTTGATTTCTATTATGGGTCTTCTTGTAACTAAGTTCTAATGGTTTAAATGTATTTATCTTGGTTTGAATAGATGATTTTGATGTTAAAACTCCATGAAACTCTTGTTTATGCATACTTCAATTTTTGACTTGAAAATGGGTTATGTGAGCATGATTTGAGTAGGGTATGAACTTGGGTCTTCTTGTATTTGTCTTGTTGGTGTAGCCACTGCCCTAAGGGCCTTAATATGGTGAAATATTGATAAATTGCTTATGGGTAATGATGGTTTGATTTGTTGATGAGTTGCTCTCATTGTATAATTCTTATTATGAATTGCTATTTGAGTGGTATGGTCCACCTTATGGGTGGCGGTGCTAATTGATGAACTTGATGTTACTTAGTATGGTTTGAGTATGTGATCTTGAAGGTCTAATATGTGAAATGAAGATATATTGGAAATGGGTCTTGTGTTGTGTTTGATGTAGCTTGAATTTCATGTTTGACCTAGTTTATGTCTAAATGAAGTATATGATTATGAGAAGTATGTAGAGTGTGTAGCTTGATGAATCAAGGTTAAAGTATGAGTAGAACTTGATGATAATGAAATGATGCTTATATGCAAGGTGTGCACATGTACACACACACTCCTTTAAGATTTGTATTATGTCAAGATGAGCAAAAAGGGGAAATCTTGAGGTGGACACACTTCGTGAGTTGGATGTAGTGTCTAGTAACAACCTCTCCATTTCCTAG
>CM040623.1:18381537-18399308 GCA_022817965.1 Solanum lycopersicoides
ACAAGCCAGATCTAGTAGTATCTTGGTCATCGGTGTGAGTCGCGACACATCCATGGACAAGAGGCTATAGGATGCTAGAAGTTTCACTTTCTTCTCTATTCTAGTATCGTGCCTTAGAGTTGAGTATATAAGGTGCCTATTCTCAACCTCTTCTTTTGTGTTGTTAGGACATGAATACGAGGAGATCGACCGCTAGAAGGGAGGAGGGAGGTGTACCAAATGAGAGAGTCCTTCCCCATGTTTACCAAGTTCCTATTGTTGGCTTAGGGGAGGAAAATGAGGAGGTTCCACTTCAAGAACCTCAAGTGCCTCCGGAACCTCAAGGACCTCAAGTGCCTCCTATGCCTCAAGCTCCTTTTGTTGAGGGTGATATGACTAATGCGGAGTTGAGGGCTACCCTAATGAACTTGACCCAACTCATGACGTCTCAAGCTCAAGTTGTCAACAATCACTTTGTGGGCCAAGCTAACCTAGGAGATAGGCCCCAACCAAATGCTAGTACTCCCGCTTCTAGGATTCGGGATTTTATGAGGATGAACCCTCCTACTTTTCATGGCACTAAGGTGGATGAAGATCCACAAGGCTTCATAGATGAGGTTTTCAAGGTGGTAGATGCTATGGGTGTGACCCCTAGGGAGAAAGCGGAATTGGCCGCTTACCAACTTAAGGATGTTGCTCAAGTGTGGTATGAGCAATGGAAGGGTGAGAGACCCTTAGAAAGAGGACCGGTTGATTGGGAGGAATTCAAAGAGGCTTTCCTAGATAGATTCTTTCCTTTAGAGTGGAGGGAGAAGAAGATGGTTGAATTCATGAACCTCCGTCAAGGGGGAATGAGTGTGCAAGAGTACTCTCTCAAATTCACCCAACTCTCTAAGTATGCCCCAAACATGGTAGCCAACCCTAGGGCTAGGATGAACAAGTTTGTGATGGGCGTGTCTAGCTTGGTGGAAAAAGAGTGTCGTACGGCTATGCTTCTTAATGACATGGATATCTCTAGGCTCATGGTTTATGCGCAACAAATTGAGGAGTCCAAAATTAGGGAGATAAGGCAAGAGGGTAAGAGACCTAGGTCGGATGATTCTAGTCACCAAAGGCCTAAGAAGAGGTTTTATCCCCAAGATTCTTCTATAGGAAACAAGGATAGGGCTCCAAATCAATCTTCTCAAGGTGGTGGTCATTCCTATGAAAGGCTAGGTGCCCTACTTGTGGCAAGCAACATGGGGGTAAGTGTCTTGCCGGATTGGATGGTTGTTTTGCATGTGGTAATAAAGGCCACAAGATGAGGGACTGCCCAAACCTTAAATCAAGGGGGAGAGATGTCAATCAAGCTTCCCTAGATCCTAATGCTCCCAAGAAGAACCCTTCCTATGGGATGGGGGCTAGAAAGGATAATTAATCCGGATTGATGGTTTTGGTAAGTCTGAACTCTTGGTTATTGTTGCTTTTGTGTTATGAAATGAGTATATATGGTTTCATAGTTCCTATGATCATGTCGTCTTGATGAATTGCTTAGAGAATGAATTTTTCAAAAAATTTGGTAAGATGGCAGTCAACTTCACTGTAAAAAAAAAATAAAAAAATTTGGCATTTTGAAGAAAATTGTTTTGTCTTGAATTTTAGTTTCAATGTGTGTAAAGGCATTGTTTATGAGCATTTTTAACATTGGAGAAGGTAGTTCCTCCATAAAAGAAGATTGAGGTTGAATTTTTGACTTTGTGAAAATTGGTGAAAGTTGCCTATGTTGCTAAGTGTTGAAAGTGTAAAATGATGTTCCTTGCTAGTGGATGCTTTGATTGTTAGTGTTTTGATCATGATCTAAGTGTATTATATGATGCTAAGTGAGTCCTTGTTGTTCTTAAAATTTAAGTGTCATTCGAGGACGAATGTTATTCCAAGTGGGGGAGAATATAACGCCCCAAAATGAACTAAGGTGAACTAGAGCCTCATGTTGTTTCTTGAGTTAATTTTAAGTTAAACGGAGTTAGTTTGGTGTCCTTAGCAGTGTGCAAAGTTTGGTTAAGTTTGGAGTTCAATCGACCAAAAACGTCCATGACGTTCGGATGGTATGCCTTAGAATGTACTTGTATGTCTTGGCGAGTTTGGATGAGTTTTATGTGTTCGTTTTACTTGAAACATGCGTCGGATGTTCCTTAGACCTAGACGACTTAGTTTAGGGGTTTGACGTCCGGGCACGACCCCACCTAGGACCCACAAGGGGCCCTAGATGAAGGGCCCAAGACTTGGGCAAAGTCTGCGCATCAGTGGCTCACGACGACCATGGCGACGGTCCGTTGCACTCAGGACGGTCCGTCGAGAAAGGGCGTCACGAGTGACAGAGAGTGGAAACTTGGACAGGCTCCATTTGGAGCCAAGTGTTCCTCGACGGACCCCATGAAGGTCCGTGGTGAACGTGACGGTCCGTCGAGGGTGGTCTCGTCGACGAGGCCTGCCAGTACTCGACTTAAGGCTGCCAACTTGGGGTGTTTTATGTAAATACACCCCAAGTCTTATAAGACCCTAGGTGTATAATTTTAGTGTTTTTAGGTTATATTAAATTAGTTTTAAACCCTAGACCTAGACAAGACCCTCTCACTTCAAGATCCAACTCTCTCTTTCTCTCAAGAAAACTCTCTCAACTCTCTTGAAGCTAGAAGTCAAGGAAGGATAGGAGGACGGATTGGGACTTGTTCCTTCATCAAATTCGTGGGTTTCTTTCTCCTAAAGGTATGGTATCCATTCTTGAATACCTTTCCATTCAAGAAGCCAACTTCCAAAATGGTTTTCAAAAAGGGGTTTTAAACTCAACTTCTTCTAAACTTTGATTTCTATTATGGGTCTTCTTGTAACTAAGTTCTAATGGTTTAAATGTATTTATCTTGGTTTGAATAGATGATTTTGATGTTAAAACTCCATGAAACTCTTGTTTATGCATACTTCAATTTTTGACTTGAAAATGGGTTATGTGAGCATGATTTGAGTAGGGTATGAACTTGGGTCTTCTTGTATTTGTCTTGTTGGTGTAGCTACTGCCCTAAGGGCCTTAATATGGTGAAATATTGATAAATTGCTTATGGGTAATGATGGTTTGATTTGTTGATGAGTTGCTCTCATTGTATAATTCTTATTATGAATTGCTATTTGAGTGGTATGGTCCACCTTATGGGTGGCGGTGCTAATTGATGAACTTGATGTTACTTAGTATGGTTTGAGTATGTGATCTTGAAGGTCTAATATGTGAAATGAAGATATATTGGAAATGTGTCTTGTGTTGTGTTTGATGTAGCTTGAATTGCATGTTTGACCTAGTTTATGTCTAAATGAAGTATATGATTATGAGAATTATGTAGAGTGTGTAGCTTCATGAATCAAGGTTAAAGTATGAGTAGAACTTGATGATAATGAAATGATGCTTATATGCAAGGTGTGCACATGTACACACACACTCTTTTAAGATTTGTATTATGTCAAGTTGAGCAAAAAGGGGAATCTTGAGGTGGACACACTTCGTGAGTTGAGATGTAGTGTCTAGTAACAACCTCTCCATTTCCTAGTGAGCTTTCTAAGATAGACTATTATGTTGAGAAATCCGTGTGGAGTTATGCCTAGCACCGAGAGGATATGAAGGGGAGGTGGATTGCACTTCGTTAGTTGAGATGTTGTAATCCAAAGTACCTCTTGAGATGAGTACTCCTCGTTAGTAGAGAGTGAGTTACTTAGTAACAATCTCCTTATCCCTTAACTATGTGCCCGCATAGGTGTAGCTATTGAAAAGCCATGTAAACGCTAAGAAGCATGACCTTACACTAGGCAAGTAAGGATCCCTCATCCGATAGGGGTTAATATCGGATTCCATGTCTAGCTCTCATGGTCTTTGTCGGTTAGCTAACTCCCACAAAAGAATTGATTTGAAACTAATTATCTTGTGTATTGTTGAAATTGTGTTGTATGTCGTGAAGTTCTCAATCCACATTAGTTACCGAGTAGGAGCATTGAGTGGGAGTAGTAGTATGGGATGCTATTCTCACATTGCACTTGGTGTGACCTATACCTACTATGGGAGAAGAGTACCTTCATGAAATCCGTGTGAATGTGTACTATGGTGTAGTGTTATGGAGGATTATTGTGGAGTACTTGAGTAAATGGAATCCATTAGGAGTACTAAGTGGGAGTGGTAGTATGGGATGCTACTCTCACATTGCACTTGGTATGACCTATATTTCCATGAGTGTTTTGCATATGTTAGCCAAGGGCGTGGATTTGATTTCTAACGAGGTAAGCCTAAGATTTGGTAGTTTTAAGGGTCGCTTCGGTGTGCTTTGAAGGGAGGTGTAATGTGAGTCCCTTCTTGGCTCACCTTAGGGAGTCTTAGGATAACCTTGGGTTAGGGCAACTTCAAAGGAAAAGAGTTCATATGACTTCAAAGGAAATGTTCCTTTTGTTTACTTTAAGTTTGGTAAGATAGCCATAAAGTGTTAATTGTGATTCTTATGTGGGTTTGCTTCTAGATTCATGAAGGTTATATTTGAATTGCATAAAAAGCTATTTTTACTAAAATGTCCCTTTTTGCATGTTTTTGCATATGCCATACTTAGTACATTGTTGTACTAAACCCATACTTTTTATACCTTATGAGTATAGGTTGGAAGCCCTTTTGAGAGGATCGGAGTCGAAGCTTGGGAACTTTATCTCTCAAGAATTTGGTATGTCCTCATATATTCGAGGACATAGTTTTATGTTTCTTAGTTTCTTTATTAATACTTAAAAATGAATTTTCTTTTATTGTAAAGGGGCCGTGTCCCTAAGATTCCAAGTTGTGTCTTTAAGTTGGCTTGTGACGATAAGATTTTCTAGTATTTATGAAAAGACTCCTTTATTTATTATTATCGTGAAAAGTTTTAATTGCGCACTACTTTTCATGCTTTATGTTATGAATGCTAGTTAGAGGGCTTGTACGAGACCCCAAAGGGGTCAACTACGCCCAGTCATGATTCGAAGGTTTTCCCTAACTTCTAGGGGGTGCTTTCGGGTTGTGACATAGTCAAAGCTGTCAGTTGGGCAGCAATGGAAGAAAAGCCCTCCACGAACCTGTGGTAGTAACCAGCCAATCCTAGAAAGCTACGGATGTCAGTAGGAGTAACAGGTTTTGGCCAGTTCTTCATAGCCTCAGACTTCCTGGGGTCCACCTCCACAACCTGATCGGATACAACATGACCCAGGAAGGTCACTGATCTAAGCCAGAATTCACATTTAATGAATTTGGCATACAACTGATGTGGTCTAAGTACCTGCAAGGTTAGTCTCAAATGATGTTCATGCTCTTCCTTGGTCCTAGAGTAGATGAGAATGTCCTCAATGAATACTATGACGAAAGAGTCAAGGTATTCACGGAAGACCCTGTTCATGAGATCCATAAATGCAGCAGGTGCATTCGTGAGACCAAATGACATAACTAAGAACTCATAATGACCATAACGGGTACGAAAGGCTATCTTTGGGATATCTCCATCCCTAACCCTAAGTTGATGATACCCTGAACGAAGATCAATCTTAACATACTTGAGACTTTACTCTTTGTGAATTTCTGTTTCACACTTAATCTGGATAATGCATATTACTCAAGCTTATCTGAAGCTTCATATTTGAGATTGAGGAACTTCCTTCTCAATCGCACTTAACTTGATGTACCTCACAACTCATGCAACACAAAAATCATGTCCACGCTATAATAAAACAGCAACATGACATGCAAACATGAATTCATTTTAACTGTAACTTATTCGGAAACTTAACCTTACTACCATGTTTCGATAGTCTATGGTAGTCTAGCATTTATGAACTAGTCCATACCTAAGCCATCTCCTTGAGCTAGTAAGCAGCCAACTTAGCCTTCTCCTTTTCATCAATACTCATAGCAGGCTTTAGAACCTACCATGCACTCACCTCCATGCGAACAACCACTCTTATCAAACGTCTTTCGTTCACGCTGGGCATTTCTATCACTGCCCCTTCTTGGGAAGGCCAAATCTTGAGTATGGCGCCTTAGACCACTTGGCCATCCTAATTCTTGTGTGTATTCTTCTACGCGCGCACACAAGAAGGAAGTTAGATACTTAGAATGACACAAAGTGTTAAAGCTCTAGATAGCACGAAAAAGAGTAGAAGAAGGGAAATTTTCCTACGCATCATGCAGTCTCTAATTCAGGATAGTGGTGCACTTCACTACCATGACTTAGAAACTACTCAATGTAGTTGATGTGAATTTATTATTCTCTTAATTTAACCTAGTGCTCTGATACCAACTTTGTCACGACCGGAGTGTAGACCCCAGACGAGACCGGCGTTGTTGACCTATTAGAGGTCGCAGACAAGCCTACATACGTCATTCTTACTTCATGTAGGTTAATTTTAGCGGAAAATTTGAAACTTTTTGTTTCTTATCATGCATAAAGGTCATTCTACTTACATTCATAATGTTCACAATCAACCATCTACCATTAATATTATCAACTGAAAGAAATAGTTCAATACTGCAAAAAATGTATAATTGCCAAAATGGCACCAATACAATGTATGAAATAAAAACGGAAAGAAACACTAGTGGAACATGCTCCACTAGCTAAAGCCTGCATCTAAGCTAGATAGTAACGGTAGACATTCTCGAAATCATGAGGTCCTACCAAGTCCGGATGAAATCTCCACGTCCGGATAGCTGCAACGTCAACCTGTAAGCTCTAACGTCTACCTGTGCCTGAACCTAAAAATATAGAGTTGCATGCGATTAGTACACACTTGTACTAAGTATGGGTATATGCAAGCACACACCAAGGACATGCATGAGAAAGAATAGCTCTTTCCTAACAACATGATTATGGAAAGTCAAGTCAGTGGACTTGTCAAATTCGAATTAGGAAAATTAGTGAGCTTTCCAAATTTGGATTAGGAAAGTCAGTGAGCTTTCCAAATTTGGATTAGAAAAGTCAGAGACCTTTCCAAATTTTATTAGGAAAGTCATTCCATGAGAGTAAAATGCATCATCATACTTATCATACTGCACACAGCACATAACATCTTACACATAGCACATATTATATTGCATATAGCACATAACATCTTTCATATCATTCATTCATATGCCATGAGACCTTGGAATCATGGACTTGACATTAAGACTTCCCAAAATGATGGCTCAACATATGGGACCTCAACTAGGGAGTCTTCTTTAGCAAACACAGAGTCTGCTTCATTCATTCATACGTACTTCATTTCATTCATTGCTTCCACCTAGGTTCGAACCCGGGTGGAGCAAGATTTCCGTTCAAGAGCTAATTTTTGGCCCTCTCTACCCAAATTGCCCCTCCACCTTATTAATTAAATAATTAATTATATATTTAGGGTAATTACGATACTACCCTTAGCCTGGAAAAAGACCATTTTACCCCTAGACCCTCCAAAACTATGATTTTCCCTTTTTAAGTTCGATAAAGACTCATTGGAGTAAATCTTCGTATTCGAGAGCCCTACATGGTTGGACCCAACCTTTACAAGCTCAACTAACTCCCCAAGTTAGTTGGCTTTGCTGTAGCAAGGGTTCCGAGGTCTGGTTCTACGCGCATCAATTCGTGTGAACCCGGTCTAATCGTAGGCATTCTAGACACATTAAGCATTACTTATCATATACATTTTTAGGGTTGTTACATAACATCATAGCATATAATTCATATTCATAACATGTTCATACAATCTTATTAATGTACTTGGAAGAACAACCTGGGAACTATCCTATCAAGGTACATATGTGCAATGTATAGACAAGGTCCCATACCCTTGACCATAATAGTACACCTATCAATTAATCCTAGTTAAGGAAGACATAATATACTTCACATACATTTACCTTACATGCATAGTAGTAGACATTTAGTGAATATGAGAACAACCTTTCATTAGACACCATGACCCTTTTCTACATTGTAAGCCTGCATAATGTGTGAGTGTGTGTGTACATTGGTCATTATGATCACATAATGGCTATAAATCAACACATTAAGGTATACACCCTCTTAAGACCACAATGCACAACCAAGCATAGACCACACAACTTAATTTAGCATAGGAGGCAAGCTAACTTCATACTACACTTTAAGACTCCTAACATTAGCTATTCACACATTCACATAGGGGTAAATGGGTAGGGGTCATCAATCCTTAACACTTCATTAATGGCAGCCCCTACACATGATCTTAACATAGCGATTTACATGTTGATAACGCTATCTACATAACCTAGATTCACAACTAGAATAGAAGACTAGGCACAAGTTACACATAGTGTGATTATCATAACCACACACTTATATATTCATAAATTTTCCTTCAAGGCCATAGTCAACACATATATATAATAAAAATAAAATAAACACCTCCACCATAAGTGTACCATACCACACAATGCCATACAAGGATTCATCAACAATACTATAGACAAGTGGAGAAGTAGAAGAGTAGACCAATTCATACCAATCCATTAACCTTAGATCAACATTGATCAATACTAGTATTTCATCAACAATTGAAGTATAGGGCAGTATCTAAATATACATTAACATAAACGAATCATACTTAATTCCCTATAAGATCATGATATCAACGTACACACCAAAGCACCAATTCAATAGAGAGTAGAAATATGTAGATCACTCACCAATTTCCCTTGCTTTGATCATTAATAAAAAATTATCAACAATATAATGTAGGGCAGTATCTAAAGAGATTATTACTCAAACGAAAACATGTTGCATCTACCCTAGCATTGACATCACATCATATAGATAGCATTATCAATTAATAGACTAGAAGAACGTAGATCAATTCATACCAAGCCTTCTTTACTTTGGTCATACCAGATTCATACCCACAATTCAACAATGATATTAACCTAAGGCAGTATCTACAATCATCTTAACATAATCGAATTCCACATTCATACATTATAAGGTCAATGTTACAGTGAACACATAGAGACATAGGTTAGTCTTATTCAAATCTTCATCTATTGGATCACATGGATCATTCATCAACAATTCACTATCAATATGCATAATAAACAATAGACATAATCAATTCAACGTAATAGAATCACAAATCCACCAATAACAAGCCACTATCACAATGTGCATACATAGGCTAAATTGAGTTTGGGAAGGCACATGGATTCACAATGCAATTGGATTGAATTTCACGTTAAAACCAATACTTAACATACATTCATCATGATTAAGCCTTTGAAAATGTTTTGAGAAAGAACCCATGGCTAGATTGAAGAAGAAGAAGTTTGATCATGAAATCTCTTTTGAAAACTTTGTGAAGAACCCTCTAGATGAAAGATTAACTAGAGATGAAGGATCACCATACCTTTATTTAGAAGGAACCGTCTAAAACATGATGAATAATCCATGGGAATCGAAGCTCCATGCGTTTTTTGAGCTTCACCTTCAATGGAGGTTTCTAGAGAGAATTGGTTTTGGAAGGAAAGTTTAATTTGTGTAGAATGGACTCGGAATGGATTGTTCACGTTTTTGATCACTTAAATACACCCCAAAAATAATCAAATAAATCACGTAGGTTCAGGTTAGCACTTGGGGTAAATTTACCATTCACCCCTTAAACAGTTGCAGGCATGTAGTTGCAGGCAACCATCGACGGGCACATCCGACTGGGCGTCGACTGGACGACGGGGCATCCTGCTGCTTCGTCGTTGGTGACTGCAGCTCCTTCTTTGAAACACAAGGCTCACCAATCCAAGTGTTGATCTATGCCTCCCATCGACGGGGCTTCTATTGGGAAGTAGTGTGTCAACTTGGCTCGTCGAAATACACTGCCAAGGCAGTGTGTTGACAACCTGTGGGTCCTTTTTGAGGGCCTGTTACGGGTCCCTTGGTAAGTTGTACCCGGACGTTTACAATGTAAATGAGAACATTAACAAGTCAAGTACCTTCCACATCATTTTCACCAAAAACGATTACACGCAACACGTCCAAACATGCTAGGCACTATCAAGACACACAAATGAATGTCTCAAGGGCTAACTTTTGAACGTCTTGGACGTTCTTGAATGTTTGACCTGGAAACTTCATGAAACTCATCATACTGACTAAAAATATCATTTTTAATCATATAAGGACGTCATAAGCTCATGACACACACATAAGAACTAAAACACAAAGGCCCCTTAGGTGGCTAGTCGTCGAACGTCTTGGTCGTCCCTTGACGTTTTACTTCCAAATGACTCCAAATAACCCATGCATACATTAAAACACTTATTTAAGATGTTAAAAATCTTATAGACACAAGTGAGGCTCGACACACCCTAACTCAGTTTTGGGGGTCTTAAAATATCGCCCACTTGGGAACTTTCCTCCTCGAATGACACTTAGAAAACTTTAATCACAACAAGGACTTCAATGAATCATAGAGAAGATCACAACATTCATAATATCATCATATAGAAGTAATGGACCAAACATACAAGGAACACAACTTCAAACCATTTAGCACTCAATACACCATAAGTAAGCAAAACTTCTATTCACTTTTTAATGCATCAACAAACATAGGCTCTTAGTAATGTTCATAAGAGGAACATCCTTCCCCTAATCATAACATGGTCACTACAATTCATTTTTATTAAGATATCATCTTGCAACAATCATTAAGTCATACTTAGTCAGTTTCAACAACACTCAAGAAACAATTAGGCACTCATACTTTAATGCACATAGATTTGAGTCAATTGAATCAACAAGGATCTTTATTAGTTAGACCTACTGCCATGAGGGTCATACTCAAACATATCATGCTTAGTTGTGTCCATGGAGGAATGTCCTTCTCCTTAACACACTTACATGTCTCATGAATTCACACCCAAGCAAGGCACAAAAGTCAACTTCACTGTAAAATGAGAATTTCTCAACTATAAGCCAAAGCATGCTCATAATTCTTCTTCCTAATGAAGCCAAAATGGTAATTCACACCACACACATCACAACAATAGGAAGTCATTTAACATACTTTCAATCTCAAGCATAACACTAGATTTCATGAAGCTGCATTATTTAGGGAAAGTTTTACAATTTATAGGCATTCAAAAGGACAATAGCTAGACATGCCTTCACTTTTCAAAAGTGAGCCTACAATCATGCTTTCCAAATCATAAAAGTCACATAGTTTTCGAGAGACTCATCATTTTCATTTTTAAGGAGACTCAAATTTTTCATTAATGGCTTAAACACCACTTATTATAAGTAACTTCAAACATGCTTCTTACCTTATCTCATGAAGTTAAATGCAGAACTAGAATATCAAGATGCACAATCAACATGAAAAAACCATGAAATTAATCAAAATTTCCTTTAAGTAGTTAGAATCTTCAAAATACTCTCAAGATAGTGTAAATCAAGACATACCAAACATATAGAGGTCATGCAATTCATACTTTATACATGACTCCTATCATGAACAAGCTTACTAAGAATTCATTAGTCTCAAGCTCAAATAAGCATAGAAGGAAAATATAGAATTATCTACAACCTTTTTAATCACATCACCATCCCCCAATCACGGTAAACCCAATTAAGAGCAACTTATCCCAACCTCAAAAGGATCTTACTTAACAACCTTCATTTTCATCACTTAAAAGTGATTACCACATTAGAAGGAATTACTGTAAGTTAACATAGGAACACCAAAGCATTCTAAACCTTATCATCTATACAAATTATCCCCCAATTATCAAGATAGGTCATAATAATCAACCACATAATTTTTTTATAGAATACAATAGACTCCATGGTCATACAACATTAGGGGAAATAAACTAGGAGACTTAGCCATAAGGACTCTTTCTTTTCATTCAACCTTACACTAAGGTGACTTGTAGGTCAATCAACCCACACCATCACCCTACCAAGATAAACATACTACCTTCACACCTACGATCAAGTCTATACAAGGACTCCCATCCATACAAAGCAATCATGAAGGTTCATACATATAAACAAAGGCAACATTTGAACCATCATACATATACTTAGGCAACATGCTTCCAAAGGTAGTCACTAAGCACTTCAAAATGAAATCATCACATTAGGCTACCATCATGCAATACCATATAACAATCCATGATTCCAAAAGAGACTCGTTTTAACCATATCAACTCGGTTTAGCTAATATAATGTGAGGTTATAGGGCTTCACATGTACAGTCTAGCATATGGACTTAGATTGGGATTGTGTAGTAAGGTATTTATCAATGCTTTATGTTTTGTATAGTTGGAGTTAATTAGACCTGTGCAAGTTGATGTTAGCTTATCGTAGATGTTCTAATTTTCTGACTTAATAATGGTGTCTTTTAGAATGTAATTCGAGTAATTTCTAATGATGGTATATATTTGGATTATTGTCAAGTTTTGTAAGTGATAATTGCTTCTTCTCTTGTGGCGTTAGACTGATGCATTGAGCCAAGCTAAGTGTCACTAGAGGGTTACTTGGAGGTTGATGGGTTAAAAGAAGAAGTTCACTGTAAAGAGGAAAAATACTCTACTCGTAAAGTGTAAATAGCTCACTGTAAAAATGACCTCTATAAGTGGCTTAATTATATGTGTAATTTTATATACATGTTTGGGCCTTGATATGTATATATGAAGTATATGACTGATATAAATGCTAATGTTTAAGGTTTTATGAAGATTTCACAAAAAGGTATGAAGTGTGATTTTTAAGAAAAAATGTCCCTTTTAAATGCATGTTTTGCATGATTGCCATACTGTAGTGCATTCTTGCTATAACATCATATGCTTCTCTACTTTTTTTACACGAAGTGTAGGTTATGGTGATTAAAGGATGTCTCTATGCTTGAAGGTTCTTGATATGTGATTCCCATCTCAAAGGAAAGGAATCCTTAAGTCCAAGGATGTCCTATGTCTAGTTTACTGTAGAAGTCTTTTAATATTGTACTTATGTAATTATTTTATAAGTGTCATTCCCTAAAGTACTTACTGATGTTGAGTCTAGCATGGCAAAAAGAGACTAGAGTCATTACTATGTATTATGATTTTTATATAATAATGGAAGTTATGTTCTAGCATATGATGTGCTAAAGAAGTTTTAAATTTTCCACTAAATTTACCTATGACAATGCAATGAATGATAACTATGGATTTAATAGACTCCGAGAGGTCAAGTAAGTTATGTTACTTCTTGGGGTGCTCCCGATGTGACAACGTGGTATCAGAGCATGAGATTTATGAAAGTGATTTTAGTTCTAAAAGACTCATATTGCCATGTCTAGTAGAGTCTCGATCATCCGGTGATGACCGGGATTCATTCTTGAGCAAGAGGCTATAAGACGATACAGTTTCTTCTTCATCACTCTCATGACGTGCCATAGAATTCTTAACTCTATAAGATCTCTTTCTTATGTTTTCTTGTCCGGTGGTCTTTTAGATTGATTGCTTGGATGAGACGGTTTCTCTATGTTTGAGGGAGAAAAAGGTGAGTTTTGATATTTATATTGGTTTTATGGTTTGATGAGTATGTGTGAATGTGTTTTTGATATGTTATGTTGAGAATATATGTCATGATATGGTTAAAGCATGTTAGAAGTTGATATGGTTAAAACGAGTCTCTTTTGGAATCATGGATTGTTTATGAGTATTGCATGATGGTAGCCTAATGTGATGATTTCATTTTGAAGTGCTTAGTGACTACCTTTGGAAGCATGTTGCCTAAGTATATGTATGATGGTTCAATGTTGCCTTTGTTTATATGTATGAACCTTCATGATTGCTTTGTATGGATGGGAGTCCTTGTATAGACTGATCGGTAGGTGTGAAGGTAGTATGTTTATCTTGGTAGGGTGATGGTGTGGTTGATTGACCTACAAGTCACCTTAGTGTAAGGTTGAATGAAAAGAAAGAGTCTTATGGCTAAGTCTCCTAGTTTATTTCCCCTAATGTTGTATGAACATGGAGTCTATTGTATTCTATAAAAAAATTATGTGGTTGATTATTATGACCTATCTTGATAATTGGGGGATAATTTGTATAGATGATAAGTTTAGAATGCTTTGGTGTTTCCTATGTTAACTACAGTAATTCTTCTAATGTGGTAATCCTTTTAAGTGATGAAAATGAAGGTTGTTAAGTAAGATCCTTTTGAGGTTGGATAAGTTGCTCTTAATTGGGTTTACCGTGATTGGGGATGGTGATGTGATTAAAAAGGTTGTAGATAATTCTATATTTTCCTTCTATGCTTATTTGAGCTTGAGACTAATGAATTCTTAGTAAGCTTGTTCATAGATAGGAGTCATGTATAAAGTATGAATTGCATGACCTCTATATGTTTGGTATGTCTTGATTTACACTATCTTGAGAGTTTTGAAGATTCTAACTACTTAAAGGAAATTTTTGATTAATTTCATGGTTTTTTCATGTTGATTGTGCATCTTGATATTCTAGTTCTGCATTTAACTTCATGAGATAAGGTAAGAAGCATGTTTGAAGTTACTTATAATAAGTGGTGTTTAAGCCATTAATGAAAAATTTGAGTCTCCTTAAAATGAAAATGATGAGTCTCTCGAAAACTATGTGACTTTTATGATTTGGAAAGCATGATTGTAGGTCACTTTTGAAAAGTGAAGGCATGTCTAGCTATTGTCCTTTTGAATGCCTATAAATTGTAAAACTTTCCCTAAATAATGCAGCTTCATGAAATCTAGTGTTATGTTGAGATTGAAAGTATGTTAAATGACTTCCTATTGTTGTGATGTGTGTGGTGTGAATTACCATTTGGGCTTATTAGGAAGAAGCATTATGAGCATGCCTTTGGCTTATAGTTGAGAAATTCTCATTTTACAGTGAAGTTGACTTTTTGCCTTGCTTGGGTGTGAATTCATGAGACATGTAAGTGTGTTAAGGAGAAGGACATCCTCCATGGACACAACTAAGCATGATATGTTTGAGTATGACCTCATGGCAGTAGGTCTAACTAATAAAGATCCTTGTTGATTCAATTGCTCAAATCTATGTGCATAAAGTATGAGTGCCTAATTGTTTTCTTGAGTGTTGTTGAAACTGACTAAGTATGACTTAATGATTGTTGCAAGATGATATCTTAATAAAAATGAATTGTAGTGACCATGTATGATTAGGGGAAGGATGTTCCTCTTATGAACATTACTAAGAGCCTATGTTTGTTGATGCATTAAAAAAGTGATAGAAGTTTTGCTTACTTATGGTGTATTGAGTGCTAAATGGTTTGAAGTTGTGTTCCTTGTATGTTTGGTCCATTACTTCTATATGATGATATTATGATGTTGTGATCTTCTCTATGATTCATTGAAGTCCTTGTTGTGATTAAAGTTTTTCTAAGTGTCATTCGAGGAGGAAAGTTCCCAAGTGGGCGATATTTTAAGACCCCAAAACTGAGTTAGGGTGTGTCGAGCCTCACTTGTGTCTATAAGATTTTTAACATCTTAAATAAGTGTTTTAATGTATGCATGGGTTATTTGGAGTCATTTGGAAGTAAAACGTCAAGGGACGAACCAAGACGTTCGACGACTAGCCACCTAAGGGGCCTTTGTGTTTTTAGTTCTTATGTGTGTGTCTGAGCTTATGACGTCCTTATATGATTAAAAATGATATTTTTAGTCAGTATGATGAGTTTCATGAAGTTTCCAGGTCAAACATTCAAGAACGTCCAAGACGTTCAAAAGTTAGCCTTGAGACATTCATTGTGTTGTCTTGATAGTGCCTAGCATGTTTGGACGTGTTGCGTGTAATCGTTTTTGGTGAAACATGATGTGGAGGTATTGACTTGTTAATGTTCTCATTTACATTGTACGTCCGGTACCATTACCAAGGGACCCGTACAGGCCCCAAAAAGGACCCACAGGTTGTGAACACACTGCCTTGCAGTGTAATTTCGACGAGCCAAGTTGACAAACTACTTCCAATAGAAGCCCCGTCGATGGGAGGCATAGATCAACACTTGGATTGGTGAGCCTTGTGTTTCAAAGAAGGAGCTGCAGTCACCAACGACGAAGCCAAGGATGCCCGTCGTCCATTGACGCCCGTCGATGTGCCGTCGATGTTGTGCAACTACATCCTGCAACTGTTTAAGGGGTGAATGGTAATTCCCCAGTGCTAACTGAACTACGTGATTTATTTGATTATTTTTGGGGTGTATTTAAGTGATCAAAAACGTGAACAATCCATTCCATCCATTCTACAAACAATTAAACTTTCCTTCCAAACCAATTCTCTCTCAACCTCCATTGAAGGTGAAGCTCAAAAAATCGCATGGAGCTTCGATTCCATGGATTATTCATCATGTTTTAGACGGTTTCCTTCTAATAAAAGGTATGGTGATCCTTCATCTCTAGTTAATCTTTCATCTAGAGGGTTCTTCACAAAGTTTTCAAAAAGAGCTTTCATGATCAAACTTCTTCTTCTTCAATCTAGCCATGGGTTCTTTCTCAAAACTTTTCAAAGGCTTAATCATGATGAATGTATGTTAAGTATTGGTTTTAACGTGAAATTCAATCCAATTGCATTGTGAATCCATGTGCCTTCCCAAACTCAATTTAGCTATGTATGCACATTGTGATAGTGGCTTGTTATTGTGGATTGGTGATTCTATTAGTTGAATTGATTTATGTCTATTGTTTATTATGCATATTGATAGTGAATTGTTGATGAATGATCATGTGGATTCCAATAGATGAAGATTTAATAAGACTAACCTATGTCTCTATGTGTTTCACTGTAACATTGACCTTATAATGTATGAATGTGGAATTCGATTATGTTAAGATGATTGTAGATACTGCCTTAGGTTATATCATTGTTGAATTGTGGGTATGAATCTGTATGACCAAAGTAAAGAAGGCTTGGTATGAATTGATCTAGTTCTTCTAGTCTATTAATTGATAATGCTATCTATATGATGTGATGTCAATGCTAGGGTAGATGCAACATGTTTCGTTTGAGTAATAATTCTTTAGATACTGCCCTACATTATATTGTTGATATTTTTTATTAATGATCAAAGCAAGGGAAATTGGTGAGTGATCTACATATTTCTACTCTCTATTGAATTGGTGCTTTGGTGTGTACGTTGATATCATGATCTTATAGGGAATTAAGTATGATTCGTTTATGTTAATGTATATTTAGATACTGCCCTATACTTCAATTGTTGATGAAATACTAGTATTGATCAATGTTGATCTAAGGTTAATGGATTGGTATGGAATTGGTCTCTACTCTTCTACTTCTCCACTTGTCTATAGTATTGTTGTGAATCCTTGTATGCATTGTGTGGTATGGTACACTTATGGTGGAGGTGTTTATTTTATTTTATTATATATATGTGTTGACTATGGCCTGAAGGAAATTTATGAATATATAAGTGTGTGTTATGATAATCACACTATGTGTAACTTGTGTAGTCTTCTATTCTAGTTGTGAATCTAGGTTATGTAGATAGCGTTATCAACGATGTAAATCGGCTATGTTAAGATCATGTGTAGGGGCTGCCATTATGAAGTGTTAAGATTGATGACCCCTACCCATTTACCCCTATGTGAATGTGTGAATAGCTAATGTTAGAGTCTTAAAAGTGTAGTATGAAAGTTAGCGTTGCCTCCTATGCTAAATTAAGTTGTGTGGGTCTATGCTTGGTTGTGCATTGTGGTCTTAAGGGGATTTGTAATAA
>CM040623.1:18399333-18457541 GCA_022817965.1 Solanum lycopersicoides
CCCCGAATGCTGAACAAACTGGTATTCATGCAGCATGAGATTTATGACAAGGATTTTAAGTTCTAAAGACTCATATTGCCATGTCTAGTAGAGCTCCGCATCATCGGTGTGATCGCGAGTCATCTCATGAGCAAGAGGCTATTAAGACGATACAGTTTCCTTCTTCATCACTCTCATGACGTGCCATAGAACTTAAACTCTATTAAGATCTCTTTCTTATGTTTTCTGTCCGCGTGGTCTTTTAGATGTGATTGCTTGGATGAGACGGTTTCTCTATGTTTGAGGGAGAAAAGGTGAGTTTTGATATTTATATTGGTTTTATGGTTTGATGAGTATGTGTGAATGTGATTTTTGATATGTTATGTTGAGAACTATATGTCATGATATGGTTAAAGCATGTTAGAAATGTATCATAAGACCACAAGCCTTAACACTCCATTTCATACATCAACAAGTAAGTGAAGACAACTTCATTCATGTCAACAAAACCTTCATCATATACTCATTAAGACCAACATAGTGCATATAAGGACAAGACCACATCACATAGATCCATTAGGACTCATACCATGCACTTCATCACAACAAGTAGACAATTACTACAATGTTATGCATAAAGAACATATACATAGACACATGCATTAGAACACCTTCCTAGGACTTCCCTCAAGGGCCACTTGTGCAATGCATATGTGAAGTTCAATACCCCCACCTACACTAAGAAACTACCCTTAGGTTATCCTAGTGAGGGTCCTTACTTTACTTCCATTGTCCATTTTACTTTAGGGAAACTATAGCCTTAACCGACACTAAGACCATGGGTGCTACATAGAATTTGGTGTTCTAGAGACTTACACCAATGGAAAGTGTTCTTACCTAGCCAAGGTAGAATATTAACACATGCTAGCATACTAGTGAATTCAATTGCAAGATCCTATGTGGCTAGCATATTTATGGAACTTGGAGGTATATACGGACACATTTCTCTATGACCTTGTGCTATGAGGCTAACCACCTCATGAGGCTTATGGTGACCTACATTCCTCCAATGGGAAGGACACCCCTCACTTCAAGTTCACACGGTGCTCAGCTAAGTTCCCTTTATTAAAAAGCCTTTATTAACTTTATCTCATAAAATTTGGCTTAGGAGAGTCATCCCCTCATATGCTTAGCTCATCGCGCATAGATGAAAGTTCATCAACCTAAGTCATGTGAGAAACCCTTTCACATGGACATAGCATATGTAAGCACCTATCTAGTTGTAGGGTACATATTAGCACACCTTTGAAGACCCCTCTATTAACTAGATCTTCATAAATGTGTGTGTATATACTAATATGTGAGGATACCTTTCACATAACACATAAATGTCACACATGTTCATATATCAATGCATAAGTCTATGTGTATAACTATATGAGCAATCCTTTCATATAAACACACCAAGACATTATGTATATTCAAACTTCATCATATCTTATACTTAACATCATAGAATATAAGTCATATTCTTAACATGTTCATACAATCCTATTCATGTACTTGGAAGACCAACCTAGGAACTATCCTATCAAGGTACACATGTACAATTCATAGACAAGGTCCCATACCCTTGCTCAAACTAGTACACCTATCAAGTAATCCTAGTTAAGGAATACATAAACATACTTCACATACATTTACCTTACATGCATAGTAGTAGACATTTAGTTAATATGAGAACAACCTTTCATTAGACACCATGACCCATTTCTACATTGTAAGCGCATATGTGTTAGTGTGTGTACATTGGTAAACATGATCACATAATGGCTATAAATAAACACATTGAGGAAGCCACCCTCTTAAGACCACAATTCACAACCAAGCATAGACCACATAACACAATTTAGCATAGGAGGCAAGCTCACTTTATATTACACTTTAAGACTTCTAACATTAGCTATTCACACATTCACATAGGGGTACATGGGTAGGGGTCATCAATACTTAACACTTCATTAATGGCAGCACCTATACATGATCTTAACACAGCCATTTACATGCTTATAACACTATCTACATAACCTAGATTCACAATTAGAATACAAGACTAGGCACAAGTTACACATAATGTGATCATCATAACCACACACTCATATATTCATCAATTTGCCTTCTAGGCCATAGTCAACACATATATATAATGATAATATTATAAACTCCTTCAGCGTAAGTGAACCATACCACACAATGACATACAAGGCTTCATCAACAATACTATAGAGATGTAGAGAAGTACAAGAATAGAGCAATTCTTACCAATCCTTTAACCTTAGATCATCATTAATCAATACAAGTATTTCATCAACAATTCAAGTATAGGTAAGTATCTAAATATACATTAACATAAACGAAATCATACTTAATTCCCTACAAGATCATGATATCAACATACACACCAAACCACCAATTCAATATAGAGTAGGGGAATGTAGATCGCTCACCATTTTCCCTTGCTTTGATCATTAATAAAAATTTATCAACAATATACATGTAGGGCAGTATCTAAATAGATCATTACTCAAACGGAAACATGCTTTATCTACCCTAGCATTGAGATCACATCATATACATAGCAATATAATTCAATAGACTAGAAGAACCTAGATCAATTCATACAAAGCCTTCTTTACTTTGGTCATAAAAGATTCATACCCACAATTCAACCATGATATTAACCTAAGGCAGTAGCTACAATCATCTTAACATAATGGAATTCCACATTCATACATTATAAGGTCAATGTTACAGTGAACACATACAGAGATAGGTTAGTCTTATTCAAATCTTCATATACTAATCCACATTGATCATTCATCAACAATTCACTATCAATATACATAATAATCAGTAGGCAAAAGCAATTCAACATAATATAATCACAAATCCACTAATAACAAGCCACGATCACAATGCCCATGCATAGGCTAAATCGAGTCTGAGAAGGGACATGGGTTCACAATGCAATTGGATTGAAATTCTCGTTAAACCCAATACATTATCATCAATTCATCATGATTAAGCCTTTGAAAACGTTTTGAGAAAGAACCCATGGCTAGATTGAAGAAGAAAAAGAAGTTTGATCATGAAAGCTCTTTTGAAAACTTTTAGAACAACTCTCTATATGGAAGATTACCTAGAGATGAAGGATCACCATACCTGTATTTAGAAGAAAACCTCTAAAACATGATGAATAATCCATGGGAATACAAGCTCCAAGTTTATCTTGAGCTTCACCTTCAACGGAGGTTTGTAGAGAGAATTAGTTTAGGAGGGAAAGTTTAATTTGTGTAGAACGGATTGGGAATGGGTTGTTCACGTTTTTTATCACTTAAATACACCCCAAAAATAATCAAATAAACAATGTAGATTCAAATTAGCAGGTGGGGTGAATTTTCCATTCACCCTTTAAATAAAATATTCGCAGGAATGCAGTTGCTGGCAACCATCAACGGGAACAAACGACTGGGCGTCCTGCTGCTGCGTCGTTCGTGACTGCAGCTCTTTATTTGTGACACAAGGCTCACAAAGCAAAATGTTGAGCTACGCCTCCCATCGACGGGGCATCGATTGGTACACAGGGTGTCAATTTGGCTCATCGATTGACACTGTCAAGGAAGTGTCTCGACAGCCTGTGGGTCCTTCTCATGGGGCCCTTGGGAATTCGTGCCCAGACGTTTCCAACGTAAATATGAATATTAACAATTCAAGGACCTTCCACCTCAGTTTCACCCAAAACAATTACATGCAACACGTCCAAACATGCTAGGCACCATCAAGACACACACATGCATGTCTCAACGACTAACTTTCAAACATCTTGGACGTTCTTGGATGTTTGACCTATAAACTCCATGAACCTCGCCATACTGCCTAAAAACATAATTTTAATGATATAAGAACCTCATAAGATCATGACACATACATAAGCACATAAAACACATAAGGCCCCTTAGGTGACTAGTCGTTGAACATCTTGGTTGTCCCTTGACGTTTTATTTCCAAATGAATACAAATCACCCATGCATACTTTAAAACACTTAATTAAAATGTTAATAATATTATAGATACAACTGATGATCTACACACCCTAACTCATTTTTGGGGGTCTTACAACACCGCCACCATAAGTGGACCTTACCACTCAAGATCAATGCAATAAGAACTAGACGGTATAGATCAACTTACCCTTCATCCAAGCCTTGACCACCCTTTCTCAATTTTATAGTAATTCATCATAATAAGTCATAAATTGCAGTAGAAAATCACATTACAACATAAGAAAAACACAACTCAACCTTTATATATTCATATTCTTAAAACCAAATTCATAAGTAAAAATTTGAGAACTTGCATGAACATAGGTCCATTGAGTTTCTAATCATAAAACCAACACTTTACATTGAAAGAATCATAATCCATATATTAAAAAAATTTCATGCAAAAACCCATGCTTAGAATTCAAAAGAGAAGAATATAGGTTTTGAAACCCTTTTTGAAAAGCCTTTGGATTGGCTCTGTGAAAGAGAGAGGGATCAAGAATGAACTACCATAGCTTATTAGGAGAAAGCCCATGAAATTTGGTGAATAAACCACTGACAAACTTCAATCCTAGCTCTACCATGAGTTCAAGCTTCAATGGAGTCTTCAAAGAGTTTTTCTTGGGAGAGGGGTTTTCATTTATGAAAAGGGAAGTATAATTTAGGTCTTAGTGGTATAAAATAACATAAAATACCTAAAACCATAAAATAAACGTCAATAAATAACTCCCAAAGTACCCAAAACACTCCTACACTCATTAGACCTTTTAACCAAGTCTAGTTTGACTTAAAAACAACGCGGCCAAATCTGGGACATGGCTGCGCATCAAGGGGACACATTCACATCTTGGTTCTGGAATTAATTTTGATACATAATGGTTCGTGACAAGCCCCCGTCGCAAGGCAAAACATTTTCCTTTAAGTGACAGTTGTGCTACGTGCAGGTAGTGTCACAAACAGGCTGTTTTGGCAGCCTTCATGCCACACCTTGGGTCCTCCTCAAGGACCTTCTGGTTGGTCCTTGGGGTGTCGTTCCTGGACGTTTTTACCCTACGTTTTTCCCTATAGGTGGTAAGATCATCTTCAATGCTTATAGACTCAAAACAACACCTAAAAACATGCACACAAAAAAATGACACTCTAGGACAAACACAAGGTTATTTTCCAAACGTCTTGGTCGCTCTTCGATGTTTGACTTTCAAACTCTTCAAACTGACTTCTAAAGCTATTATCATCATTTTAACACCTTATTAACTCATAAAACTCATGATAGACTATAGATTGTTCTATTTCATTTTGAGGATTGTTACATCAATGAACCCTTGCGCTCAACTTTAGAACCAAAGAATGTAGGGGGATTCATCCTTGTGAAATCCCTAATCCAAGAAGCGGTAGTGTTAGCATTGCGTTTCACTTTAACCCTAGTATTCCTAGCAACTTGTGTGGCTAAGACTTGAGTCGAGCTATCAATAGACTCCCTTATATCAACATTATACATAACTCCTTCTTCAATAGGAACTTGAGGGTTTTGAGGAGGTTAACAAGGAACCACTTCATTCACATTTTCCTCCTCGACCCTCCTAGCATTATTCCTTCTTGTGTTCATTTTCTAAAAGTATAAGAAAGGATTAGAACGAAGGACTAGATATAGTTAAGACTCTCATGCACGACTAATGAATAACAAGATAGTGAATGTTTCTAACCAACTCATAGCCTCTCATTCATAAATATGGCACGTTTCACACCCATGAACAAGGCACTAATTGACGTGGTATTTTGTGACATCAATTCTACATTATTCTTGTAAAACTTTGAAAGTCTAAGTCGTTTTCTAGAGCCTAACATGAGTGTCAAAAGGTTTACACAGTGTTTTAAGGTCTATTATAATGAATATAACTCATTTAGGATGTTCAGAAATCAAAACATCCAACAACGTCCATGACGTCTGGAAACTAGTTCAAGGAGGTGCTACCGTGCCTTAGCCTATTTAACTTGCTTTTAGAAGTCGGAAAATGATGAAAAATAGTGGAAGGGTGTCTAGCACGAATTAGAGTTAATTCATAGTCGAAACCTCCGGGTACAACTCCCCAATGACAAACCAAGGGCCCTTGAGGAGGACCCTTGCGAATTGGCAACAAGTTGCAAAAAGGCAGTGTGCACAAACGAGTGCAATGGACAATTCATGAGTCAATCGACGGGGTGTCTATTGCCTCCGTCGATGGACACTTAGAATATTTGTCCAAGGTTGAGATTTTCACAGTATCTGAACTCAACAACGGACCAAAAGGACGGTTGGTCCTTGACCCATCGATTGACAAACGGGGCATGGGTCGATTTTCTGTCTGTGAGGTCTGTGTTTTGCTGCACGTTTTGATTTAATTCATTTAATTATTTAGCTTAGTTAGGAGGTTAATTAATAGTTAGGGTATGTCTAACAAAGTTATTTAATGACCTATATAAAGACCAAGCTAATTAGAATAACCTAAGCCCTCATAATTCAAAAACCAAAATTCTCTTCCTTCTCTCTTCTTTCTCTCTCAAGTTGAAGAACTCCATAGAAGTCAAGGTCAAGGTGGCTTCTAGGGCTTCAATAATCAAATTTTCTACAGCAATATTCATCAAACATTATGGTATGGGATTCCTTTCACCTTTGAGACCTCTTTCCTCAAAGTGTTCCATCAAATTGATTTCAAAAGTTGAGCTTTCAAGTGGGTCTTTTCCAATCTCGAAATTGATCTTGTGAATTGCTTGGTTTATGATTTATTGTGGATATTATGGATAGATTAACATATATTATAACTCAATTATGTTATTTCTTTATGGATTGGTCTAGTTTGTAGAAGATGACCTATTACCCTTAACCCTAGGTTGTGATCTTTATATGAATTGTGTAATGTTGGTTTAATTAACTTTGTTGTAGGTTGAATTAATACTAGATGATGTTATTGTCTCAATCATGAATAGTTTAAGATTAATTATATTCCTATTATGCTAGTTCTTGATTAATTGATCTAGACTATAACTTTGACCTAAGTCTCTTATCTTAAGCTATGAACTAGTGATATATTGTGATGTAGAGATTCAATTAGTCTTGTTATCATGTTTTTTATTTTTGTATGATGATGTTGCACCCTAATTGGGTTGAGTTAAGGTTTTATGGTAAGACCTTGATGATGAAATATGAAGAAGACTTGGTAAGTCTTGTGATCTCAACACTTTACTTCAATTATGGTTACTTGTGGTTAAGTGATGATGTGGTATTAAAGTATACCTTGTTTTAGGATTTATAGGGTTGGTATTATGTTGAATTGAAATGTCTTTACTATGGTTCGTAAGGTGTTGGATAAGATGTAAATGTTATAAGGATGGTGATAACTTACCAATGTGCCCTTTAATGATGTGAATATGTTAATGTCCTAACCTCACTTATATGGATTGTAATGAAAGCACAATACTCATGCAATTCTTATTGAGTTATGATGATGATGTTTATACAAGGGATAGACCCTATGACCTACATTAATCTATGATAATTAATAATGACATTAAAGACATTTCAAAAGGGACTCTATCTTAGCACCGAGTGAACTAAAGTGAGGAGTTTCCCTTCCCATATAGGGAAGGTAGGATCACTAATGTACTCTTGAAATTGGAGACTCCAATGCATGTAGCATAAGGAGGGTCCTAATTATATCTCCTAGTTCTTTAACTATGTTGCCCCCATAGGAATACTAGCTAGACAATCCACGTAGTTGATATGTTCATGTTTTGGTACTATCTTGGCAAGTAGTCCGCCTTCTTTCGGTGTATGGTTTCATGACACCGGATTCCACATTTTCTCATGTGGTCTATGACGGTTAAGGAAAGATGTTCCCAAAAGGTAAATTGAACTAAAGTAATGAACTCTAACTAAGATGACCTAAGGGGTTGAACTTAGTCTCGGTAGGGGTATGGGACTCTACCTATACATTGCACTAGTTAGCCTTCAGGGAAATCTTAGGAGGATGTTCTTATGTATGTATATACTTATAAATGTAAATGGTATGTATATGACGATCTAACATGTTAAATGACACTATGTGATGTAGATTACTATTATGAACATATACTTGGTCTTTATTGCTAAAGTATGATATTATGTACTCTTAATGTTATGTTATGTAAAGTTGGACATTGGTTATGGTTCTTGAAAGATTTACTTGATTAAGTAATGTTATGGGGATTTGCTTAGTCATTCAACATTTGGACTTAAAGAGTGTAATGAGTAATGGTCTTTCTTTGGTTATGATTGAAATGAACTCTTATTAATGCTTGTTGCCATTATAACTTGATGATAGAGTTACTTTTACTATGTGTTCAATTTTATGATATGCATGTTGACTTGACTAGACTTTGTATTGTTGGTATTGTGATATACACGCCTATGACTTAAGTAATATTTCTTAATGATTTGGTATGGTCTTCTTGAATGTGTATAAGGCTTTTCAAACTAAATTGCATACTTTAATGAAATGTCCCTTTTTAGCATGATTTCATAATATGTGTGCATATGGTCTCGTACTTAGTACAAGTGTACTAACCCCATTTTCTCCCTTTTTCCCCAACATTTTAGGTTCCGGTCATTTAAGGTCTTTGAGCGACTTTTGAAGAAGACTTGGAATTCTCAATCATCTATGTTGGGTAGGTCCTCACTTTTCGAGGGCAATGCCACTATCAACCTAATGAAGTTTTTTTAGTTTTAAGACTCTTATGTTCTTTCATTTTGCATTTGAGTACCAAATATTGTATGGCCTATATGTGGTCTTATTGTATTGAAGTATGGTCTAGGCCCAAATTGTTATATTCTTTCTAGATGGTTATGAGATGAGACATCCATTTGAGATTATGTTATATTCTATATATCTATGTGCAATAAAAGTATAACACTATGTAGTCTTCCTATATGAAGGGTCTACATATACTCGATATATATATTATGTGTATGTAGAGGTCTATGTAAACCTCAATGTGGAAGTAATGAAAAGTTTTTAAAATTTCAGCATTTTAACCTATGAATGTAATAATGTAAGCCAAGAGGCTAGTCTTAGTCCTCAAAGAGGAGGACGATGCCGGTTACGTCTAGGGGATGCTCCCTGGATGTGACAAACTTGGTATCATAGAATGATGTTGAATATCTTGGAGTCGATGTACATCCCAACCACGTCTATGAAGATTCGTATTCATAATTGTGAAGCGCGACACATTTATAAATAGGAATATGTATGATGCGTAGGAAACTCTCACTTTCTTGGAAGTCTAATATCGTGCCTCTAGAGTTTTGACTCTATGTTCTTTTAGCATCTAATCCTTTTATTGTGATTATAGGCAATTAATACTCGAAGTCGGCATGAAGACTTGGAGATGAGATGGCCGATACGGGAGTTCCTCCCCGTGGTGATCAAGTCCCCTCCTCTTGAAGAAGAAGCTAATGATGAACAATCCCCGGTCAATACTCCTCCTTTGACGGATGGTGCCATAAGGGTTGCCTTTTTCCAAATGGCCCAAGCCATTACTACATAAGAAGAAGAAGTCACTACCCAAGCTCAAGCCATGACGGACCAAGCTAATCAGGAGGTTATACCCCGAGAAAACCAATAAGTTGCTACCATTGCCTCCCGTTTGAGGGATTTCACTATGATGAATCCCCCTACTTTCTATGGCTCCAAGGTTGAATAAGACCCGCAAGAGTTCATTGATGAAATCAACAAGATCCTCTATGCTATGGGTTTGACTACTAGTGATAAGGACGAGTTAGCAGTTACCAACTCAAAGATGTGGCCCAAAATTGGTATGTCCAATGGAGAGACAATAGGCCTTTAAGGGGTGAACCGGTGACTTGGGAGATGTTCAAGAAGGCTTTACTCTATAGATTATTTCCTAGGGAGAAGCGAGATGCTAAAGTGGTGGAGTTCATCAACCTTCATCAAGGAGGTATGAGTGAGATCGAATACTCCTTGAAATTCACTAAATTGTCAAAGTATGCTCCTTCTTTGGTTTCCGATCCTAGGGATGAAATGAACCTCTTTGTGATGGGAGTGTCGGATGACTTTCAAGAGGAATGTCATTCGGCTATGCTACATGACAATATGATCATTTCTTGTCTCATGGTTCATGCTCAACAAGTGGAAGAGGCAAGGTCTAAGAGGAAGAGTAGGGATGCCAAGAGGGAAAAATCTTTTGATGGTGGTTGTTCAAAGGGTAGGCTTGATATCCAAGACAAGCCTTGGTTGAAGAAAAAAGTTTCTAATCAATTTCCTTCCAAGTTCCCTAAGGCTCATAATGGTAGGGTGTCTAAACCTAAGCCTGAAAAGGGAAGGGTATTAGCTCACCAAACAAGAATCCAACTTGTGAAAAGTGTGGCAAGAAGCATTTTGGTAAATGCCTTAAGGTAACAGATAATTGTTTTGGTTGTGGCAAGAATGGCGACAAGGTTAGGGATTTGCCTTATATGAGGTTCAAGACAAGGTTAGTGGTCAAGCTCAAGCAAGTGGTTCGAATGATGCTACGAAGAAGAATCAATTTTATGCTCTCTGCTCTAGGGGTGAGCAAGAGACTTTCGCCCATATGATGACCGGTATGTTGAAAGTTTACTCTATTGATGTACATGTTTTAATTGATTCGGGTGCTACATTATCTTTTGTTACTTCCCTAGTAGCTATGAAGTTTGACAGTTTGCCAGATATTGTAAATGAACCTATTATGGTGTCTACCCCGGTGGGTGAATCGGTGGTTGCAAAGAGAGTATATAGAAATTGTCCTATAATGTTTCCCAATAGAGTTACATATGTTGAAATAGTAGAACTTGATTTGCTTGACTTTGATGTCATTTTGGGGATGGATTGGTTTCATGCTTGCTTTGCCTCTATAGATTGTAGAACAAGGGTAGGGAAGTTTTACTTTCCAAATAAACCCGTCTTAGAGTGGAAGGGGGAAAATTCTATTCCTATACGTCGTATCATTTCTTGTTTGAAATCTTGTAGAATGATCTCTAAAGGGTGTTTATACCATATAGTAAGAGTCCAAGATTTAGACTCCAAAATTCCTCTCATTGAGTATGTCCCCATAGTGAGGGAATTTCCGGAGGTCTTTCCTAGTGATCTTTCCGATATTCCTCCCGAACTGGAAATTTATTTTATATGGACTTGTTACCAGATACAAATCCCATTTCAATTCCTCCTTATCGGATGGATCCGGCCGAATTGAAAAAGTTGAAGGCTCAACTCAAGTATTTGCTAGACAAAGGTTTCATTAGACCTAGTATTTCTCTATGGGGTGCTCCAGTTTTATTTTTGAAGAAGAAGGATGGGTCCCTTAGAATGTGCATTGATTTTCGCCAACTCAATAAAGTCACTATTAAGAACAAGTATCCTCTCCCTCGGATTGACAACTTCTTTGATCAACTCCAAGGGGCAGGCTACTTTTCTAGGATTGACTTGAGATCGAGGTATCACCAACTTAGGGTGAGAGGTGAGGATATACCAAAAATGGCATTTCGGACTAGATATGGTCACTATGAGATCTTAGTAATGTCCTTTGGTCTCAGTAATGCCCGGCGACATTTATGGATCTTATGAATAGGGTGTTTCGATGTTGCCTAGATTCATTTGTCATTGTCTTCATTGAAGACATCTTGGTATATTCGAAAAATGAGGGTGAACACATGGACCATTTAAGGGTGGTGTTATAAGTGCTTAAGCTGAACCAATTATTTTCCAAGTATAGCAAATGTGAGTTTTGGTTGAGGTCGGTGGTGTTTCTTGGTCATATCATCTCTAGTGAGGGAGTTGAGGTTGATCCAAGGAAAATAGAGGCGGTGAAAAATTGGACTAGACCATTGACTCCAACCGATATTAGGAGTTTCTTGGGAGTAGAGGGTATTATTGGAGGTTTGTGGATGGTTTTGCGTCCATTGCATCTCCTTTGATTACTTTGACCCAAAAGAGTAAGAAATTTGAGAGGTAGGAGGCATGTGAGAAAAGCTTCAAAATCTTGAAAGATTGGCTTACTTCCGCTCCGGTGTTCACTTTTCGAGAGGTTACAAAGGGCTTCGTTGTATATTGTGATGCATCTCGAGTGGGTTTAGGGTGTATGCTTCTGCAACATGGGGAAGTAGTAGCCTATGAAACTCATGATCGTGCATGAGAGAAACTATCCAACTCATGATCTTGAGTTAGCGGCCGTAGTATTTGCCTTGAAAATATGATGGCATTGTTTGTATGGTGTCCATGTTGATGTGTATACCTACCACACGAGTCTCCAATATGTGTTTACTGAAAAGGAGTTGAAACTCTGACAAAGAAGGTGGTTGGAATTGTTGAAAGATTACGACATTAGTGTTCTCTATCACCCCCGCAAGGCCAATGTGGTTGCGGATGCTCTAAGTCGTATGACCAAGGGTAGTATGTATCATGTAGAGGAAGCCAAGAAAGACCTAGTGAAAGATGTTCATAGGTTGTCTAGATTGGGTGTAAGGTTGGAAGATTCTCCAAATGGTGGTTTCATGCTCCAACTCTGAGTCATCATTAGTTGTTGAGGTGAAGTCCAAACAACACCTTGATCAACCATTGATGGAGTTGAAGGAATCAGTTCTTGGTCAGCTTAATGAGTCATTCTCCTTGGGGGGATGGTGTCTTGAGGTATCAAGGAAGGTTGTGTGTTCCCATTTTATATGGTTTGAGGAACTGGATTCTTGAGGAAGCTCATAGGTCCCGTTACTACATTCACCTGGGTTCTACAAAGATTTACCATGACCTTAGGGAAGTGTTTTGGTGGGAAGGTTTGAAGAAGGACATATCGGAGTTTGTAGCAAAGTGTCCAAATTGCCAACAAGTGAAAGTCGAACACCAAAAGTCGGGTGGTTTACTTGAAGAAATCCAAGTTCCTACTTGGAAGTGGGAAGATATCAATATGGATTTTGTGGTAGGTTTGCCTCGAACACAAAAGAAATATGACTCTATATGGGTGGTTATGTATAGGTTGACCAAATCCGCTCATTTTATTCCCATCATGTCTATTTATTCGGCGCAGGATTATGAAAGGATCTTAATATATGACATTGTGTGTCGCCATGGTATTCCGTTATCTATCATATCGGATCGGGGTGCACAATTCACATCTAGGTTTTAAAGGTCATTCCATGAAGGGTTGGGTACCAAGGTGAAACTAAGCACCGCTTTTTATCCTCAAATGGATGGTCAAGAAGAGCGTACCATTCAAACCCTTAAGGATATGCTTAGATCTTGTATTATTTATTTTAAGGGAAATTGGGATAAGCACTTGCCTTTGGTAGAGTTTGCTTATAATAATAGTTTCCATTCATCCATATTCATCGCTCCCAATGAAGCTTTATATAGTAGGAGGTGTAGGTCTCCAATTTGATGGTTTGAAGTGGGTGAGTCTTCACTTTTGGGTCCCGATTTGATTTATAAGACTTTGGAGAAGGTTTATATCATAAGGAACCGGTTGAAAGCAACCTATAGTCGACAAAAGTCTTATGCCGATCATAGGAGAATGGACTTAGAGTTTGAAGAAGGTGATAAGGTGTACTTAAAAATTTTGCCTATGAAAGAGGTGGTTAGATTTGGCGAGAAAGGGAAATTGAGTCCTCGTTATGTGGGTGCCTATAAAATCTTGCATAGGGTTGGTAAGGTCGCATATGAGTTTATGTTTCCCAGTGAATTGGCTTCGGTTCATCCGGTTTTCCATGTTTCAATGCTTAAGAAGTTCATCGGTGATACCGAGTTTATTCTTCCTATTGAGGGTATTTGTGTGAAGGATAACCTCTCTTATGAGGATGTTTTAGTTCAAATCCTTGATATACAAGTGAACATGTAAAGGAACAAAGAGGTAGCTTCCGTAAAGGTGTTATGGAAGAATCACCCAGTTGAGGGTGCAACATGGGAGACCGAGGCCTACATGAAGTCCCGTTACCCTCATCTATTTGATTACTAAGGTTAGTTATTCCTCTTAATAATGGAAATAATGAATAAAAATTTAAGTTGCTTGAGTTTTGGTGAAGTTTTGCAAAAATGTGCATTTTTTATGTCATTAGAGTAAAGTTACAGTGAAGTGTGCATATTGATTTAAAATTTTGAAATTCTTCATTTTTTGAGTTATGTTGTGCATTTTTATATGGTGAGTCTTTATGAAATGATATGTAGAATGTTGGTAATTTGAGTTTTGGCATAATTGACTCATATATGGTATGTTGAGCTCATGTTGTTGTTGTGAGAATGAAATTCCTCATAATGTGATTTTGAGCCTTATGTGTGGTAATTGAAGTTTTGAATTGACTTGTGTAAATGTCATGATTGAATTTGCAACTCATGTTGTCATGTATTGTTGATTGGTTGTGCTGTTAGTCTTGAGTCTATTCCTTCAGTTCAAAGGATTTTGGTGTCATTCGGGGACAAATGTTCCTAAGGGGGGGATAATGTAACACTTCGAAAGTCTAAGACGTGTTCTAGAGCCTAACATGAGTGTCAAAATTTTTATACACTGTTTTAAGGTCTATTTTAATGAATATAATTCATTTAGGAAGTTTAGAAATCAAAACGTCCAACAACGTCCATGACGTCCGGAAACTAGTTCAAGGAGGTGCTAGCGTGCCTTAGCCTATTTGACTTTCTTTTAGGAGTCGGAAAATGATGAAAATTATTGTAAGGGTGTCTAACACGTATTAGAGTTAGTTCATAATCGAAACGTTGGGGCACGATTGTGCAAGGACCAACCAAGGGCCCTTGAGGAGGACCCTTGTGAATTAGCAAGAAGCAGCCAAAAGGCAGTGTGCACAAACGAGTGCAATGGACGATTCATATGTCAATAGATGGGGCGTCTATTGCCTCCGTCGATGGACACTTAGAATATTTGTCCAAGGTTGAGATTTGCACAGTATCTGAACTCAACAACGGACCAACAGGACGGTTGGTCCTTGGCACGTCGATTGACAAATGGGGCGTGGGTTGGGGTTCCGTCTGTGAGGTCTGTGTTTTGCTGAACGTTTTAATTTAATTCATTTAATTAGTTGGATTAGTTAGGAGGTTAATTAGGGGTTAGGGGTGGTATAATTAAATTAGTTAATGTCCTATATAAATACCCTAAGCTAATTGGACTAACCTTAGCCCTTATAATTCCCAAACCCAAATTCTCTTCCTTCGCTCTTCTTTCTCTATCAAGTTGAAGAACTCCATAGAAGTAAAGGTCAAGGTAGGTTCTAGGGCTTAAATCATTAATTTTCTCCATCAATATTCATCAAACATTAAGGTATGGGATTCCTTTCACCTTTGAGACCTCTTTCCTCAAAGGGTTTATCAAATTGATTTCAAAAGTTGACTTTTCAAGTTGGTCTTTTTCAATCTCCAAATTGAACTTGTGGATTTCTTGGTTTATGATTTATTTTTGATATTATGGATATATTAACTTGTATTATTACTCATTTATGTTATTTCTTGATGGATTGGTCTAGTTTGTAGAAGATGACATATTCCCCGTAACCCAAGGTTGTGATCTTGATATGAATTATGTAATGTTAGTTCAATTGACTTGGTTATTGGTTGAATTTATACTATATGATGTTATTGTATCAATCATGAATAATTTAAGATGAATTATAATCCTATTATGCTAGTTCTTGAGTAATTGATCTAAACTATGACTTTGACCTAAGTCTCTTATCTTACGTTGTGAACTAGTGATAGGTTGTGATGTAGTGATTCAATTAGCCTTGTTATCATGTTGGTTATTGTTGAATGATGATGTTACACCCTAATTGGGTTGAGTTAAGGGTTGATGGTAAGACCTTGATGATGGACTATGAATAAGACTTGGTAAGTCTTGTGATCTCAACTCTTTACTTCAATTATGGTTACTTGTAGTTAAGTGATGATGTTGTATTGAAGTATGCCTTGTATTAGGATTGATATGGTTGGTATGATTTTGAATTGAAATGTCTTGACTGTGGTTTGTGAGTTGTTGGCTAAGATGTAAATGTTATAAGTATGGTGATAACTTACCAATATGCCTTATCATGATGTGAATATGTTAATGTTCTAACCTCACTTATATGGACTGTAATGAAAGGACAATACTCATGCAATTCTTATTGAGATATGATGATGATGTTTATACAAAGGATAGACCCTATGACCTACATTAATCTATGATGATTAATAAAGACGTTAAAGACATTTCGAACTAGAGTGAGGAGTGTCCCTTCTCACATAGGGAAGGTAGGAGCACTAATGTACTCTTCAGATTGGAGACTCCAATGCATCTATCATAAGGAGGGTCCCAAGTATATCTCCTTGTTCTTGAAATATGTTGCCCCCATAGGAATACTACCTAGTGGATCCACGTAGTTTCTATGTTCATGTTTTGGTACTACCTTGGCAAGTATTCCGCCTTCTTTCGGTGTATGGTTTCATTACACCGAATTCCACATTAGCTCATGTGGTCTATGTCGGTTAAGGCAAGATTTTTCCAAAAGGTAAAATGAATTAAAGGAATGAACTCTAACTGATGACCTGAGGGGTTTAGCTTAGTCTAGGTAGGGCTACGGGACTCTACCTATACATTGCACTAGTTATCCTTATGGGAAATCTTAGGAGGATGTTCTTATGTATGTATATGCTTATAAATGTAAATGATATGTATCTGATGATCTTACATGTTAATGACACTATGTGATGTAGATTACTCTTATGAACATGTACTTGACCTCTATTGCTAAAGTATGATATGTACTCTTAATGTTATGTTATGTGGAGTTTGACATTAATTATGGTTCTTTCTAGGTTTACCTGATTAAGTAATGTTATAGGACTTTGCTTATTCATTGTACAACTTAAAGAGGGTCATGAGTAATGGTCTTACTTCTGTTATGATTGAAATGAACTCTTATTCATGCTTGTTGCCATTATAACTTTATGATAGAGTTACTTTGACTATGTGTTCAATTATATGATATGCATGTTGACTTGACTAGACTTTGTATTGTTGGTGTTGTGATATACATACCTATGAATTAATGAATATGTCTTAATGATTTGGTATGATCTTCTTGAATATGCATAAGGCTTTTCAAAGTATATTGCATACTTTAATGAAATGTCCCTTTTAGCATATTTTCATGATATGTGTGCATATGGTCTCATACATAGTACAGGTGGTGTACTAACCCCATTTTCTCCCTTTTTCCCCTACATTTTAGGTTCTGGTCGTTCAAGATCTTTTAGATGACTTTTGAAGAAGACTTAGAATTCTCAATCATCCAAGTTGGGTAGGTCCTCACTTTCCAAGGGCAAAGCCACTGTCAAGCTAATGAAGTTGTTTTAGTTTTAATAATCTTATATTCTTTCTTTTTCATTTGAGTACCAAATATTGTATGGCTTATATGTGGTCTTATTGCATTGATGTATGGGCTAGGCCCAATTGTTATATTCTTGCTAGATGGTTATGATATGAGACGTCCATTTGAGGTTTTGTTATATTCTATATATCTATGTGCAATAAAAGTAAAAGATTATGTAATCTTCCTATACGAGGGGTCTATGTATACTCGATATATATACTATGTGTATGTAGAGGTCTATGTAAACATCAATGTAGAAATAATGAAAAGTTTTAAAATTTCTGCATTTTAAACTATGAATGTAATGATGTAATCTAATAGGCTAATCTTAGTCCTCAAAGAGGACCCTGACGCCGGTTACGTCTAGGGGGTGCTCCCCGATGTTATAATTCTCAACCTGATGTTCTGATACAAAGTTTGGCATGACCGGAGAGCACACCCTAAGTCGTAACCGCCGTCCTCATCCTCGAAGAGGTCTTAGAAAAGCCCTTAGCATTCGTCATAGCACATATCATAGAATAAAAATGCGTAAAAATAAAAACTTTTACTTTGGAAGTTCAACTTCTCTTTATATAGGAATTATAAGTAACTTCGTAATGACATACAATCTACACATAGAAGTATAGAAATTTGGGACTTAGTGCTTACATCAATAAGGAGTCTAGAAATAGGAAATACAATCTTCCAACATAAGCAAAATACTAAAAATCTAGAATATAAAATTCTTGTCCTTGGACTTGAGGACTTACCAATTTGGAGAAGCAAATTCTAAGTATACTTGAAAAGTGACCTTGATTCCTCAACAGCTCAAACCTATATTGTTTTGTGAAAGGGAAGAAAATATGGGTTAGTACATCACACGTACTAAATATGGCTCCTGTTCATAAAAACCATTGAAACATGCATAAAAGGAATTTTTTAGTAAAGACATGTTTTTCATAACCCAATATGCACATAGAGTAATTATCACAATTAAATCTAACATAAATCATCCCAGTATTTAAGCAACCCAAGCAATACTAGTGTAATGCAAAGAATAGAATCCCATAACCCTATCCAAAGCTAATTATCACCTTAAGCAACCTACTTCATGCACACATTCATAACCTTATTTTTCATCATGAATTTCCATATTCATAAAGATCATACATATCTTAACATATGTAGGTCGTGATAAATATGATAACAAAAGAACACTACTACAACCACCTCTTATGATCCCACAAGTTCAATGTGTAAGATATGTCCCATACCCTCCCTCACAATATGTAGAAACCCCTCAAGAAAGTCCTAGCGAGAGTTTATAGATTCCCTTTATTATTGCAGTTTTACATTAGGGAAAGATATTTCAATAACCGACATTAGATCATGTGAGCTACATGGAATCCAGTGTTTTACTCCCACACCAAAAAGAGAGGGTTAGCACTTTCCTAAGGTGTAACCATTCGTACATAGTTGTCTAGGTTGATCCACTAAGCTAGAGTCTTATGTGGGCACATAGTTAAGGGTCAAGAATATTGTTACTAGAAACCCTAACTTGCTAAACGTGGAGGTTTCCATCTTATGAGACTTCATATATTTTGGGATCCAGACTTTGTAACATGAGGAAAACCATGTGGGGAGCCAGACTTATAAAACATGAGACCCCCATCTCATTTACATGCCATTTTAGTAATCCTCTTTAGTCATCACCTTTGTTCACATTAACCTTTACTAGACTCTTATGTAAACATCTTATCATAATAGCTCATAAATGTTCATAAGTTTCACGACCCAAGAGTACATCCTAGAATATATGGTGTTCTCGAATGGTAACAAGGCGTATTTGACTTCTCGGAGGTCTTGTACAAGCCCTATGACATCGTTCATTGCATACATGTATGAAAAGTAGTGCGGAATAAAAACTTTTCACATGAAATAGTACTTCAAGTATCTTTCATTAAAACATAAGGAATATAGCTAAGTCTCAAGTCACCATCTTAGACGCATGAATACTTGTGACACGGCCAATACAAGCGAAATGTAAAAACTTAGTCTATTACAATACTTTGAATAAAAGAAGTCTAAATATAGTTATGTCCTAGAGTCAAGTGAGGACACAAATCAACTTTGTTTGAAAGAGTCTAGATTCCAAGCCTTGCCTCAAGACACCTCTCACCTTCTAATCACACCTTTAGAAATAGAGAAGAAGTATGGAATTAGTAAAATGCATGTACTAAGTATGGCATAATGCATAAAATCATGAAAATCGGACATTTGAGTCAAAACATGCTATTTTGGTTAAACCTCCATACATAAGTATAAGAAAAAAAATATTTAAGCATCAAACATCACATTATAAGACACATTCCAAGTAATACTAAATTTATAGAAATTTAGGTAACATGACAGTGAACTTACAATAACTCACATGACATTAGATAGCATCAAGAATACAACAAAACACACAACCATAAGACCCTCCTCCGAAAGGTGATTCTAAGGTTAACTTGAGTGAGTTATGAAAGGACCGCCCATACAATCCTTTCACACACACCAAAGAGATACTATAGACTACGCAAGATAAGATTATTCCCATTTCACGAATTAACCTGTCTACCTGTAATTACTCTAAGCCTCACCTAAGTAAGACATGAAGAGAACGCCCATACCCCCACTTCAAGCCTACCTAAGAAATACTCAAAGCTACTCTAGATACTTTTATTTTTTATTATTATACCTTTACTCCTTTAAGAGACATTAAACATCAAATGACATTCACACAATGGTCTTGAAGAAGACCTAGGAACTCACATATTAACATCTTCAAAGCCTAATCGTGCAATGTCTAAATAGTGTCCCATACCACTACATAAACTTCATAGAACTCATCCAACACTAGCATGTATCCCACATGATGTGAATAGGAAATGACCGACATAGACCTTGTTAGCTAAGCATGGAATCTAGAGTCAATCCTACTCCGATAAAGGGTGTTCTACTTGCCAATGGTAGAACTAGGACACATCCCATGTAGGCACATGATTAAGGAATATGAAAGGTTTCTTTGTACTCTAGCCTCACCTTTAACTAGAGCTACTCCCCAAACCATACTCACTCAGTGCTAGCCTTTGTTCTCATAGAGTAGTTCAATCAAGAAGTATATGAAGAGGTTCCATATATAGTTCCCAACCAAATCACATTACACCTTACAAAATTGGTCCAGTAGGGTTACCTTAAAATTTCTAAGATCATTTCTCAATGACTTTCCTAAGGATGATTTCATGTCATTCCAGCCAATCAACCATAAGTCCATCATTCACACAAGAAAGATACCATTACGGCTTTCGACTTCAAGGATATCATAACATTCTTTCTAAAAGGTTCCACATAAATGACCTTCTTTCATATATTCAAGATCATATTCCATTCATAGATATACATTCCTTAAAAAGGTGCTTTAGTCTACTAAGTCAAGGATTCATATTAACATTCCTCATGTATCAAGTAAAGGACATAGGCCTACCTAAACAAGACACGCTTCATTATCATATTGTCACATGTACAATATCATTCATCTAGCACATAGGGTAAACTAGTTGCCAGTCACCCTACACACTTCTATAGAATCATCAATGTAAACCATCACAAGCCTCATATAAGTCATAAACAAGCATCATACTTCAATATCAAGTCATTCAAATAAACACTTCATTATAGACTACTAGAGACATATATCATCAACTAGGAGAACTCATGCTTTGAATTTACGTAACACTTGAGTCATCAAGACCTTCACATTACTCACATAATCAAGTCATAACATGATAATATCATAATACATGAAGTAATACCGACGAGGACACATTGTTTCACAACTCATAAGGTAATGCCGATGAGACCATAAAATTCACAAGTATAGCACATAAGCTCCTCCACCATAAGTGGGACATTCCAATCATAATCACAATTCAAGACCTATATTACATAATATAAATAGATTTAGGGTAGAATACCACCAATCCACTCTCACAACTTCAATCCATAGCCAATTCAACCAACACAATACCTAAAGGCCCTTACCAATGACCATGATAACCAATTAAATCCAATAATCATAATGTACAATGAATTCTAGGTAATTAAATATTAATTTATCAATCTAATACAGCCTACATATGATTCTAACATAATTCTTCCATAATCCAATTGCCCAAATCAAACTACATAATAATTCAATAGTATAGACACATGATAACTTCACCCATAAAATAGTCAAAACTAGTAGTTCATGATTTTCATGGTTTCATAGAGTTTTTAGGTTAAAATCATCAAATTAACATCAATTCAATAATAATACAATGATTCAAAATGTTTTATGCAAGAACCCATAGCTAGATCACAAGTTAGAAGTTCATCTATTGAGAAAGCTTTGGAAAACCATTTTGAAGATTGGATCCTTGAAGAAATAAGATTCAAGGATGAAGAACCATACCTTAATTTGATTTAACCCACGATTTTTTGTTGAAAACTATGACAAATTTGTCCTCTTCCTTAAAGCTTGAGGTTTCAAAAATGGAGGAATTTCCAGAGAGAGAACTTTGGGGTTTTGATTTGGGGTCTTCAAATAATGAGTTGAATGAATGTTTTATGACTTGAAACTATTTATATTAATTATATAAACGTTTTAAAATCAACCCCAATGAATAAAAAGTCGAATAGAATTAATTTGGAAATTCATATTTGGACAGCCTGCCTTGGGACCACGGCCACTTTCACTATCCGTGAAGGTGTTTCACGACCCCTTTGACGGGCCATATTCCTTGAGACAGTTGCTTCCTTGCCTTGACAAGTCTCCAGTAGAATAATTAATGTCCATTACCATCTTCACGGACCGTGGTCCACTCCACTGGTCGTAAAGTGGTCCGTAAACATTGAGGTAGTATGGTGGCAACTTGGGACAACTTTTGCCCACAAGTTGGGTCCTTCAAGGACCCTTTGGTTGGTTCTTGGAGAGTTTTACCCAGACATTTCCAAAAAATACCCTCATACACATCTTAGGAACCCCTCACATCAATTTCAACAAAAACGAGCACGTAAAACATGCCAAAACACACTAAGACGCACAAGCACTCTTTAAGGCAAAACTTTCGAACGTCTTGGACGTTCTTGAACGTTTGACCTCCAAACTTCACCAAACTTTAAACACTGCTTATAAACACCATTATAAAATATTTTAGGATATTATAACCTCATGTAACAAGTGTTAGGCTCTAGCTTTACCTAAGTCATTTTAGAGGTGTTACAATAAGTGAGAACAATCCTTTCACTTTAGAAACACTAGAAAGTTAGTATAACTTTCACTTTAACAATTCATTATAATCATGAGAACTACCTTTAGAACATATAACATTCATATAATAACATACATACACACTTCATAGCTAATTAAAGTGTATAGGGTTAAGGATAAGGAAACCATGTCATCAACACCACAACAACACAAAAGATATAGCATCATTACTATCTTAGAAATTAATCTTCTGTATATGAGTTCAATTAAGAGCAACATTTATACCTTCTTGCCCTTCATGGTACTTCATACTTCAATCACCCAACAATGCGTAATTAATACATAAAAATAATATAATTCATGAAGTAACAACATAAATATCATCAATATAAACATTTGATATGTTCATCATCTTCAACAAATTCACCATATCAAATCAAAAATTCATGAAAATGGGGACGAACATGGTTCCAAGGGAATTTCAAGTGAACAACAACAAGTATCCATCATTATACACCTAAAAAGCCTTAAGTGATCATAATTCATCAAAATTGACTCATAATTCATTCTTCAAAGAAGACTTATGTGTAGAGAAAATCCTACAGTTAGGGAAATTTTGAAAACATCTTTGAAGGGACCTCTTGGGGAAAGGAATCCCAAGAGTGTAAGAAACATGTAACACCTCTAAAATGACTTAGGTGTAACTAGAGCCTAAATCTCGTGTCTTGTTGTTTTGAAGTACTGAAATGGGTTATAATTATTGTAGGAGGAAGTGGTTACAGTTTCATGAATTTTGGAGGTCAAATGTCCAAGAACGTCCATGACGTTCGAAAGGTTTGCCTTCAAACGTCCTTGTGTGCCTTAGTTTGTTTCTTTGAGTTTTACGTGTTCGTTTTGGATAAAATTGATGTGAGAGTTCCTAAATTCGTATACAAAAATATTTGGGTTGGATGTCTGGGCAAAGTCCTTGAAGGACAAACCAAGGGTCCTTGAGGAAGGACCCAACTTGTGAGCCAAAACTACCTAAGATAGTCTCAGTTATGGAGGGCATGGATGCCCAGTAGGTGGAATGATGCCCCGTAGGTGCGAGGCTTAGGGAAGGACTTAGCCTAGGGATAATAAGGTCCCAATGGGAAAGTCTCTGAACCCATCGACGGACAGCTAGGATGACCTGTCTGTGGACCTACGTCCCGTCGATGGGCAACCATCGATGGTTACTGCAGTTCACGCATGCTCACTATAAAGTGTAGGGGTGAAGTGGTAAATTCACCCCACGTCCAAATTAATAAAAGGGAGGTTTCATAAGGTTATCTTTGGTATTATAAATAGTTTTATAAGTCTTAAACAACTATATGAATTCACTTCTCAAAATCAAAACCCAAATTCCCTAAAGAACTCTCTAGAACTCCATTGGAGCCAAAACTCAAGATAGAACTTGGATTGAACATTTATTTGATGTTTCTTCATCAATTTTTCATCAAATTCGTGGTATAGCGTCAACTATTCTATGACCTTCGTCCTTGAATCTCTTTTGTTCAAGGAGCCAATCTTCAAAGTGATTTCTAAAGTCTTTCAAAGATGAACTTGTCCAATTTTGTAATGTATCCATAGGTTCTTGCATAAAATGTTTTGAATCATTGTATGTTGATTGAATTTTTGTTAATTATATGATTTTAACCTAAAAACTGTAAGAACCCATGTAATTCATCTAGCCCTAGATTTGACTACTTTGTGGGTCAATTGATTATGTCTTAATCTTATTGAATTAATGTGTAGTTTTATTAGGGATATTCAATTATGAATGAATCATGCTAGAATTGTTAGTTGGCTGCCCTAAATTCATAAATTCATGTTGAATTATCTTTGAGTCATTGTATATTGTAATTATGGGATTGATTTGGTGATCATGACTATTGGTAAGGGCCTTTGAGTATTGTGTTGGTTGAGTTGACTATGGATTGAAGTTGTGAGGATTGGATCAATGGTATGTTGACCTAACTTTCTATATATTATGTAGTCTAGTTCTTAGAGATGATGATATTTGGTAGGATCCACTTATGGTGGCAGTGCTTATGTGTTATACTTGTGACTAATGTGGCCTTTGTTGAATTACTTTATTAATTGTGAAACAATGTGGCCTCGTCGGCATTACTTTATGTATGATGGCTTTATCATGTAATAACTTTATTATGTGAGTATTATGAATGTCAAGATGACTTATGTGTTTATGTAGTGTCAAAACATGAGTTCTTCTAGTTGATGATGTGTGTGTCTAGTAGACTATAGTGTAGTCATCAGGTGGATTACTTGATGCTGAAGTATAATGCTTCTTGATAGATTATATGATACTTGTAATACCTAGATTTATAATACTATAGTAGTGAGTAGGATGACCTATATATGATATTTGTTATACCTATGTACATCTTGAATGATATGTTATATATGGTATGGTGAAGTATGAGTGTGTTTTGTTTTTTCAGACTTGTGTCCCTTAGTTCATACATGTACAATGTGAATATGAGTTCTTGACTTAGTATGCTAAAGCTTGTTAGTCTTGTATGTGATTGATATGTGACCTTGAACATTGTTAATAAGTTCCTTTATATGGAACCTTCAACCTAGTTGGAAGATTTTGATATATTTGAAGTTTAAAGTCTTAATGGTATCCTTCTTGTGTGAATGGTGGACTTAGGGTTGATTGGCTGGAAAGGCATGGAATCATCCTTAGGAAATTCATTGAGCTATCCTCTTGACCATTATAGGTAGACTTAGTGGACCCTCTTTGGTAAGGTCTAATGTAATTGGGTTGTGAACTAGATATGGAACCTCTTCATGTACTCTTTTATTGAAATACTCTATAAGAACAAAGGCTAGCCCAGAGTAAGTATGGTTTGGGAAGTATCTCTACCTAAGGATGAGACTAGAGTAAACAGAAACCCTTCATATTCCTTAAACATGTGCCTACATAGGATGTGTCCTAACTCTACCATTGGCCCGTAGAACAAACCTCCATCGGAGTAGGTTTATGACTCCAGATTCCATGCATAGCTAGTATGGTCTATGTCGGTTATTGCCTATTGTCATCATATGAGATACCTACTAGTGTTTGAGAAGTTCTATGAAGTTTAGGTGGTGGCATGGGATGCTATCTAGACATTGCACTATTAGGCTTTGAAGATGTTAGTGAGTGAGTCCCTAGGTCTTCTTCAAGACCATTAGTATAATGTCCTTATGTGTTGAATGTCTCTTAATAAACTAATAAAAATAATGACTTATGTTGGAAGGTAAGATAATGACTAAGTACTTACCTAGAGTAGTTAAGGTGTGAAGGGGGCATAGGAATGGTCACTTCTTGTCTTACCAAGGGATATATTAAGAATGACTCTATATAGTGAAAGTAAATTGATAGAGTAGGCATGATCTAAACTTAGGTAGTCTTAAGGATTATTTATATAATCTTGGTGAGGGAGTATGGGCGTTCTCTTCTTGATTTAGTTAAGTAAGTCTTTTGATAACCTTTGGGAGGAGAATGTCATATATATATGCTATTATGTGAAGTGAGAATGATCTTATATTAGGTAGTCTAAAGGATCTCTTAGGTGTGTGTGAAGGGATTGTATAGGTGGTCGCTTCATAACTCACGCAAGTAAGCCTTAGAATCACCTTTGGTAGGAGGATCTCATGTTTATGTGTTTTGTAGGTGTTATTGATGATATCTTGTGATGTGTGAATGATAGGTAAAGTAACAGTGAACTCACTGTGCATTTACTGTTACTGTGATGCTATCTTGTGATGTGTGAATTATAGGTAAAGTCACAGTAAAGTCATTGTGCATTTACTGTAAGGTTACTGTAATGTTTTTATGAATTGAATATAAATTGCAATGTGTTCTAAATGTAATGTTTGGTGATTAAATGAGGTTCTTATACTTTTGATATGAAGTTGTAATAAAAAAGATAATATTTATCATAAATGTCCGTTTCTAATGATTTTATGCATTATGCCATACTTAGTACATGCATTGTACTAATTCCATACATTTTGTTATATCTAAAGGTGTAGGTGGAAGATGAGAATCGTCTTGAAGCAAAGCTTGGAAACTAGGATTATATCAAGCGAGTTGAAGTATGTCCTTATTTGACTAGAGGACATAACTATCTTTAGATTTCTTTTATTCAAAGTTTTATAATAGTCTATGTTTCTATATTCGTATTGTATGGGACGTGTCGAAAGTATTCTTCTGTCTAATATTGGCATATGTTGATACTTAGTAGTTTCTATGATTTCTAATATGAAGATGTTTTAAGATGTTTTGTGTGAAAATTTTTAAAATTCCGCACTACTTTTCATACATGTATGCAATGAATGATATCAAAGGGCTTGTAAAGACCTCCGAGACGTCAAGTACGTTGCGTCACACTCCGAAAGTGTCATATCTTCTAGGGTGTGCTCTCTCATATGACAAAGTTTGTACAATAGCGTAGGTTATGAAATTGGTCTTAGGAATCAAAAAGTCTCATAAATCCACGTCTAGTAGAGTCTTGTTCATCGGTGTGAGTCGCGACACATCTATGGGCGAGAGGCTATAGGACGAGAGTTTCACTTTATTCATAAATCTTGTGTCATGCCTATAGAGTTGAGGTTGTAAGTGAATATTCCTAATATCTTCTCTTGTGTTTACAAGAGATGACTACAAGAAGGATGGCCGCTAAAAGGTTGGAAGAAGGAGGAGTGCAAGAGGAAGTTCCTAAACGTAGACTAGCTCCACAAGGAGTTCAAATTACTCAAGATGCTCAAATGCCTCCCCAAGGTGATCATGCCCCTATTGGAGGTGAAGGTAATGAGGTTCTGGTGGTTCCCCCGGAAATCACAAATGGGGAGATTAAAGAGGCTCTACTTTCTTTAGACCGAGACATGACTACCCAAGTGAATAGGGGTATTGAACCTAGAGTGAATGTTATGGAGAGTACTATGACCTCTAGATTGAGAGACTTTGTGAGGATAGGAGAGGATCCCCAATTGTTTCTAGATGGTGTGTATAAGGTGTTGAGTGTCAGGGGGTGACTTCTAGGGAGAAGGCGGAGTTAGCTTCGTACCAATTGAGGAAGGTTCTCAAGTGTGGTATACACAATGGAAAGATAATAGGCCGGTTTAAGGAGTGGGAAGAGAATAAGGAGGCTTTCTTAGGCAATTACTTTCCCCATGAGAGGAGGGAGGTGAAGGTTGAGGAGTTTATTAATCTCAAGCAAGGAAATATGAGTGTTGAGAAGTATTCCTTGAAGTTCACTAGGTTGTCTAGGCATGCTCAATCCTTGGTATCTAACCCTAGGGATGAGATGTGTAGGTTTGTGACCGGTATTTCCGACCTTGTGAAAGAAGAGTGCCATACGGACATGCTCCACAATGACATGAACTTGTCTAGGCTCTATCACGCCCCGCAAGTACCCCCTAGAAGTTAGGGATTACACTTGGATCGGTACAAGGCGTACTTGACCCTTTGGGGTCCTATACAAGCCCTTTAACTATCGTCCATTACATAAGACATGAAAAGTAGTGCGGAATTAAAACTTTTTAGGAATAATTTAATAAAGGAAACATTTTTCATAAAATAATAAGGAAGTCTCATCGTCACAAGCCAATCTTAATGACACGACATAACATCTTAGGGACACGGCCCTTTACATTAAAAGAAATACATCATAAGTCTTAATGACAAAACTAAGAAACATAGACTATGTCCTCGAATATATGAGAACATAACATATCTTGAGAGATTAGATTTCTCAAGCTTCGCCTTCTAGACTTCTTCTTGCTTCCAAACCTATACTTATAGAGTATAGAAAAGTATGGGTTTAGTACAAATAATGTACTAAGTATGGCATATGTAAAAACATGCAAAAAGGGACATTTTAGTAAAAACACATTTTCATGCCAATTAAGTAAAACATTCAAGATTATGGAAGTAAAACAACATAAGAAACATCATTTAACACTTAGAGAAGTATTCCCAAACTTTTAGCAAAAGGGAGCATTTTACAGTAAACTTCCCAAAATTACAGTGAACCATTTTGGAAGTTACAGTAAACTAATTAATTCCCAAAATAGTGAACTTCTAAGGCCAAGCAAAGAGGAAGTGAACTCGTTTCCGTATGAGTTTCCCTAGATAAGGTTGTCCTCAGACTCACCAAGGTAAGACATGAAGGAAATGCATATACACCTCCTTCAATACACACCAAAGTGATCCTCAAGACTACACCTTCTAGGCTTACTCACCTCGGGATAACAAGCCCCCACTCAATGACAAGACATTAGAAGAACACTCAAGCAACACACCAATACATCCCTTTAGGAATGCCTACTTAGTGCAATGAGTAGATGGCGTCCCATTCCACCACCTACCCTGAGTAGTACACTCTTTTAGAAAGCTTAGCACCAAGACTCCCCTTTCGGAAGGTCTACTTAGTGCAATGGATAGATAGCATCTCATACCACCACCTACCCTAAGTAATACTTTATTTTAGAAGACTTAGTTTATTCAATTCATATAAGACTCACGAAGACTCCCTTTTCGGAATGCCTACCTATTGCAATTGATAAATAGTGTCCCATTCCACTACCTAACCTAAGTAGTATACTGTTTTAGAAGACTTAGCACTTTCATTACTTTTGTCGGGGTTAGCTTAACTGACTAGACTATGAGAGCTAGACAAGGAATCCCAATACTTTCCTTATCGGAGAAGGGTTCCCCTAGTATCCTATAGTGAGGTCTTTTCTTTTAGCTTTTACATTCCTTTCCCAATAGCTACACCTATGCGGGCGTATAGTCAACGGATAATGATATTACTACTAAGTAACTCACTCGCTTCTCATGAGGAGTAATCATCTCAAGAGGTACATTGGAATACAAAATCTCAACTCACGAAGTGTAACCATTTCTTCTTCATATCCTCTCAGTGCTAGACATAACTCCCCATAGATTCTCAACATTATAGACTATAGGTTAAGCATAACTAGTGAAAAACACATCTAAACACGCGAAGGGTTTTTATCCTCCGAGCTATCTTAGAAAGCTCTTAGGATGTAGTGAGGTTGCTATTAAACACTTCATTTCAACTCACAAAGAGTGTTCACCCCAAAACTCCCCTTTCGATTTAACTTAGATTCATTCATTCATTCAAGTGTGTGTGTACATGTGAAAACACCTTACATATAAGCATCATTTCATTTACTTTACCTTATATCCATTCTTAGACCTTCATTCATCACATTACACACTTTAATATGCTAAGCATATACACTTACTTCATTCAGGTATAATCTAAGCTAAACATGCAATTTAAGCTTCATAATACACATTTCAAGAACCATCATAATTATCTATTAATTTCACACACTAGGCCTTCAAATCCAAATTCACAATAGATACCAAACAGAACAAAATACAATAAGTAAATACCTCCACCAAGAACGTGGACCATACCACACAAGAGCAGTTCATAATAAGAGTTAAGCAACATAACCAACTTACCCTTTATCCAATCTTCCCCCCCTATAATAATTTCTTCAACAATTCATCATAATATAGACCTTAGGACAGTAGCTAAACAACAACATCAACCCAAAGAAACCAAAGCTCAAAGACTACAAATTCATGCTCATTTAACCCATTCCTTAAGACAAAATTTGACATAAAGCTTTAACATGATTTCATTGAAATTTTAGCAATAAAATCACCAACTAACATTTAGAAACATCATATTGAATCATTTAAAACATTTTCATGCAAGACCCATATTTAGTGTTAAAGATAGAAGAAGTTAGGTTTAAATACCCTTTTTGAAAATTCATTAGAAAGGACTCCCTGAATGGAAGAGAGTTCAAGGATGACTACCATACCTCAAGTAGAAGAAAAACCACAAATTTTGATGCATAAACACGTCCAAACCAGCCCTCCTAGTTCTCCTTGAGTCTTTGCTCCAATGGTGACTTGAGAGAGTTTTTCTTTAGAGAGAGAGTTTGAATATTTGAAGTGAGGGGTCTTGTCTAGGTCTAGGACTTAAAACTAATTTAATATACCTTAAAAACCCTAAAAATATCATCCTAGAGTCATTAAAGACTTGGGGTGAATTTACACACAACACCCAAAGCTGGAAGCGTGTCCCACAACTTTTGCAGGACACCATCAACGGACCCAAGCAACAGAGAGTCTACTGAACGGAGGCCCATGATGCTGGGCGTCTTTTGGGTATGTAGATGTTGAATGGAGGGTTGATACCCCCATATAAAGTCCCAACGTACTACCCTAGAATACGGGGCATCGATTGACCCAAGGGGCGTCGATTGCATCCGTCGTTCGGGGCTGGTTTTTGGGCAGCTTTGGCAGATTCTGCCTAGACATTGGGGTCTTCTTCTAGGGCCCCTCGTAGGTCCTAGGTGGGGACTTACCCGGATTTTAAACCCCTAAACATAGTAGTCTAGGTCTTAGGAACATCCCACACCAATTCAAAACTAAACGAACACGTAAAACTCACTCAAACACCTCAAGACACATGAACTCTTTCTGAGGCACACTTTGCGAATGTCATGGACGTTCTCGGATGTTTGACCTCCAAACTTAACCAAATTTCACACACTTCCTAAGTAAACTAATATAACTCATTTTATTACAAAATTAACTCAATAAACAATCACAAATCTCTAGTTCATCTTAGTTTGTTTTAGGGTGTTACATTCTCCCCCACTTGGAACAACATTCGTCCTCGAATGACACTAAACTTTTTAAAGAACATTAAGGACTTACTAGAAGCACTTAACTCACAAAATGAAATCTCAAACATTCATAATCAAAGCATCAACTAACAAGGAGAACAATTTCACACCTTCAAACACTTTGCAACACAAGCACTTTGCGAGAACTTTTACTTTTTCAAAATTCACTCCTACCCTTCGCTAATGGAAATACTACCTTCTACAAAACTAAACATGCTTATATACAACGCTTTTACACACATTAGAGCCACAATTCATGACACTACAATTTTTTCAAAAATGAAAAATCTTGCAGTGAGCATCACTATAAAACAGTGAAACGTGCTAGAATTTCAAAAATTATTCCTTTAAGAAATTAATCAACAAAACATGATCATATGAAATATAAAACTATATAAACTCATCTTATAACATAAAAACAACAACGAAAAAGGGTTAAAACTTACCGGGAATATCAACTCCGGATTAGTTATCCTTCCTAGCTCCCATCACATAGGAATGATTCTTCTTTGGAGCATTGGGATCTAGACCACCTTGAGGACCTTTATTGACCTCTTTCCCTCTTGCTTTGATGTTAGGGCAATACCTCATCTTGTGACCCTTACTACCACATGCAAAACAACCATCCGTTCCGGCAAGACACTTACACAAATGTTGCTTTCCACAAGAGTATACCTAGTCCTCTCAAAAGTATGGCCACCACCTAGGGAATTTTAGTTTGGGGCCCTATCCTTTTTTGCCATGGACGAATCTTGGTGAAAGAACCTCTTCTTAGGTTTTTGGTGACTAGAATCATCCGACTTAGGCATCTTAGCCTCTTCTCTATCTCCCTGATTTTGGACTTCTCAATTTGTTGGGCATACTCCATGAGCCTAGAAATATTCGTGTCATTAATAAGCATTGTCGTACGACACTCCTTCTCCACCAAGTTAGACACTCACATAACAAGTTTGTTCATCCTAGCCCTCGGGTTGGCTACCATGGTTGGGGCATACTTAGAGAGTTGGGTGAATTTAAGGGAGTACTCTTGCACACTCATTCCCCCTTGACGAAGATTCATGAATTCAACCATTTTCTTCTCCCTCCACTCTAGGGGAAAGAACCTGTCTAGGAAAACCTCTTTGAACACCTCCCAATCAACTGGATTATCTCTCAAGGGTCTCTCATCCTTCCATTTCTCAAACCACACTTGAGACACATCCTTAAGTTGGTAAGCGGCTAACTCCGCTTTCTCTCTATGGGTCACACCCATAGCATCCACCACTTTGAACACCTCATATATGAAACCTTGTGGATCTTCATCCACCTTAGGTCCATTAAAATTAGGTGGGTTCATCCTCATGAAATCACGAATTCTAGAGGCGGGAGTACTAGCATAAGGTTGAGGTCCACCCCCTTGGTTACATTGGGCAACAAAGTGGTTATTGACGACATGAGCTTGAGCCGTCATGAGTTGGGTCAAATTCATTAGGGCAGCCCTCAACTCCCCATTAGTCATATCCTCCTCAACAAAGGGAGCTTGAGGCATAGGGGACATTTGGGGCACTTGAGGCTCTTGAGGTTCTTGAAGGGGAACCTCCTCATTCTCTTCCTCTAGGCCAACAATAAGAACCATGTCAACACGAGGAGGGATACTCTCATTAGCTACACCTCCCTCCTCCATTCTAGCGGTTGATCTCCTCGTATTAATGTCCTATAAACACAGAGAAGAGGTTGAGAAAAGACACCTTATAGAACTCAACTCTAAGGCACGACATTAGAATATAGAAGAAAGTGAAACTTCTATCATCATATACCCTCTTGTCCATGGATGTGTCGTGACTCACAGCAATGACCAAGACTCTACTAGACGTGGCTTGTGAGACTTTTAGACCCTAATCTATTTCTCATAATCTTATTCTCTAATACAAAGTTTGTCATGACCCACAAGTACCCTCTAGAAGTTAGGGAGAACCCTTGGATCGGTACAAGGCATACTTCACCCTTTGGGGTCTTGTACAAGCCCTTTAAATATCGTTCATTACATAAGACATGAAATGTATTGTGGAATTAAAACTTTTCACGAATAATTTAATAAAGGAAATATTTTTCATAAAATACTAAGGGAGTCTCATCGTCACAAGACAATCTTAAACACACAACATAATATCTTAGGGATACGGCCCTTTACATTAAAAGAAATACATAATCAGTCTTAATGACAAAACTAAGAAACATAGACTATGTCCTCAAATATATGAGGACATACCAAATCTTGGGAGAGTAGATTTCCCAAGCTTCGCCTTCTAGACTTCTTCGTGCTTCCAAACTCATAATTATAGAGTATAGAAAAGTATGGGTTTAGTAAAAATAATGTACTAAGTATGGCATATGCCAAAACATGCAAAAAGGGACATTTTATTAAAAACACATTTTCAAGCCAATTAAGTAAAACATTTAAGAATATGGAAGTAAAAAAACAATAGAAACATCATTTAACACTTAGATAAGGATTCCCAAACTTTTAGCAAAAGGGAGAATTTTACAGTAAACTTTCCAAAATTACAGTGAACCATTTTGGACATTACAGTGAACTCATTCATTCCCAAAATAGTGAACTTCCAAGGCCATGCAAAGAGGAAGTAAACTCGTTTCCGTAGGAGTTTCCCTATATAAGGTTATCCTAAGACTCACCAAGGTAAGAGATGATGAAAATGCACATACACCTCCTTCAATACACACCAAAGTGATCCACAAGACTACACCTTCTAGGCTTACTCACCTCGTGAGAACAAGCCCCCACTCAATGACAATACATTAGAAGAACACACAAGCAACACACCAAGACTTACCTTTCGGAATGCCTACTTAGTGCAATGAGTAGATGGCGTCCCATTCCACCACCTACCCTAAGTAGTACACTCGTTTAGAAGTCTTAGCACCAAGACTCCCCTTTCGGAAGGTTTACTTAGTGCAATGGATAGATAGCGTCTCATACCATCACCTACCCTAAGTAATACGTTCTTTTAGAAGACTTAGTTTATTCAATTCATATAAGACTCACGAAGACTCCCTTTTTGGAATGCCTACCTATTGCAATAGATAAATAGCGTCCCATTCCACTACCTAACCTAAGTAGTATACTGTTTTAGAAGACTTAGCACTTTCATTACTTTTGTCGGGGTTAGCTTAAATGACTAGACTATGAGAGCTAGACATGGAATCCTAATACTTCCCTTATCGGAGAAGGGTTCCCCCACTATCCTATAGTCAGGTCTTTTCTTTTAGCATTTACATTCCTTTCCCAATAGCTACACCTATGCGGGCGCATAGTAAAGGGATAATGATATTACTACTAAGTAACTCACTCGCTTCTCACGAGGAGTACTCATCTCAAGAGGTACATTGGAATACAAAATCTCAACTCACGAAGTGTAACCATTTCTTCTTCATATCCTCTCAGTGCTAGACATAACTCCCCATAGATTCTCAACATTATAGACTATAGGTTAAGCATAACTAGTGAAAAACACATCTAAACACGCGAAGGGTTTTTATCTCCGACCTATCTTAGAAAGCTCTTAGGATGTAGTGAGGTTGCTATTAAACATTTCATTTCAACTCACAAAGAGTGTTCACCCCAAAACTCCCCTTTCGATTTAACTTAGTTTCATTCATTCATTCAAGTGTGTGTGTGTACATGTGAAAACACCTTGCATATAAGAATCATTTCATTTACATTAACTTCTACTCATGCTTAGACCTTCATTCATCACATTACACACTTTAATATGCTAAACATATACAGTTACTTCATTTAGGTATAATCCAAGCTAAACATGCAATTTAATCTTCATAATAAATATTATGAGAACCATCATAATTATCAATTCATTTCACACACTAGGCCATCAAATCCATACTCACAATACATACCAAACATAACCAAATACAACAAGTAAATACCGCCACCAAGAAGGTGGACCATACCACTCAAGAGCATTTCATAATAAAAGTTAAACAACATAACCAACTTACCCTTTATCCAAGTTTACCACACCTATAATAATTTCTTTAACAATTCATCATAATATAGCCCTTAGGGCAGTAGCTAAATAATAACATCAACACAAAGAAACCAAAGCTCAAAGACTACAAATTCATGCTCATTTAACCCATTCCTTAAGCCAAAATTTGACATAAAGCTTTAACATGATTTCGTTGAAGTTTTAGAATTAAAATAACCAGCTAAAATTAGAAACATCATATTTGAGTCATTTAAAATATTTTCATGCAAGATCCATATTTAGAGTTAAAGATAGAAGAAGTTAGGGTTAAAAACCCTTTTTGAAAATTCATTATAAAGGACTCCTTGAATGGAAGAGAGTTCAAGGATGACTACCATACCTCAAGTAGAAGAAAACCCACTAATTTTGATGAAGAAACACGTCCAAACAAGCCCTCCTAGTTCTCCTTGAGTCTTTGCTCCAATGGTGACTTGAGAGAGTTTTTCTTTAGAGAGAGAGTTTGAATATTTTAAGTGAGGGGTCTTGTGTAGATCTCGGACATAAAACTAATTTAATATACCTTAAAAACCCTAAAAATATCATCCTAGGGTCGTAAAAGTATTGAGGTGAATTTACACAAAACACCCCAAGCTCGCACCATGTCCCACAGCTTTTGCAGGACACCATCGATTGACCAAAACAATGGGGCGTCGACTGAACCACGGCCCATGCTTCTGGGCGTCATTTGGGTCTGTAGATGTTGAATGGAAAGTTGATCCCCCCACACTAAGTCCCAACCTATACCCCTAGACGATGGCGCGTCGATTGACCCAAGGGGCGGTGATTGCATCCGTCGTTTGGGGATGGTTTTTGGGCAGCTTTGGCAGATTTTGCCTAGACATTGGGGTCCTCTTCTAGGGCCCCTCATGGGTTCTAGGTGGGGTATTACCAGGAATGTAAACCCTAAACATAGTCGTATTGGTCGTAGGAACATCCCACACCAATTTCAAACAAAATGAACACGTAAAACTAACTCAAACACCTCAAGACACATAAACACTTTCTAAGGCACACTTTGCGAACGTCATGGACGTTCTAGGACGTTTGACCTCCAAGTTAACAAAACTTCACATAAATCCTAAGGACACTAATATAACTCATTTTATTACAAAAATAACTCAAGAAACAATCACGAAGCTCTAGTTAACCTTAGTTCATTTTAGGGTGTTACAGACTCATGGTGTATGAACAATCCATTGAGGAGTCCAAGATTAGTAGGATTTCTAGAAACTTGAAGAGGAGTTGACCAAGTGAGAAAAACCAATCTAGGTTCAAGAATAGGGATCCAAACCATGAAAAACCTGAGGATCCTAAGGTCAAACTTGAGAAGGGTAGTGTTTCTCAAAATGGTAAGCGTACTTGTGCTACTTGTGGGAAGAAGCACTATAGGAAATGTCTAGTAAGTATCGGGAATTGCTTTGGTAGTGGTAAGGATGGACATAAGGTGCAGTTTTGTCCTACTATTGCGGCTAGAGGAAAGGAAGGTAAGAAAGTTCCTCCAAGTATTCTAGGTGATGATGTTCCAAGGAATAATCGTTTCTATGCGCTCCGGGCTAAAGTATCAAAGCAGGATGATGAAGATGATGTTGGTAAGTTATAGATCTCTCTTTAGGTTGTTATTAGTTCCTTATATGTGGGGGAGCATGTTGAGTAGTATAGTTTTTATAGATTGTATCATCTCTTCTATTCAATTCAATTTTAAGAGTAGAATGTCATGGTGGCATGTTGCATTGTTGCATTGTGTTTAGGAGTATTGTTGGAATTGAATTTCATTGATTCCATGCATTTTGCATTTTATAAAGTTATGATTATGTTGTAAATTGAGTTTATATGGTTATATCTATTATATTATCATGTTTTCATTATAAATTGCTTAAAATGTTGCATTTTTGAAATTTTGAAGCATGTTCACTGTAATGCCTGACAACTTAGTGTGAATTTTTTGAAAATTTGACTAAATTGTTCTTTTGTTGAAAATTGTTGTAATGTGTATAGAATTGATGTATATAACCCTTATAATGTGTGGAGAGGTGTTCCTCCTATTTTAAATGAAGCATGTGAGTCTTATGTGCATGATGGGTCATAGATTAGTTTCTAGCCTCTTGTTGTGTTTGAGTCTCTAAAAGTATGTGAAATTGGTGTTCCTCCTAAATCTTTCTATTGTGTATGGTGTGGTATGTTTGTGTGGTTCTAGTATTGAGTCTCTTATCTCTTTATAGTGTTTAAAATAAAGCAACTGTCATTCGAGGACGAATGTTGTCCAAGTGATGGAGATTGTAACACCTCTAAGATGACTTAGGTGTAACTAGAGACTAATGCTTGTGTCTTGTTCTTTTGAATTCCTTAAATGGGTAATAATGAGGTTAGTAGGAAGTGGTTAAAGTTTCATGAAGTTTGGAGGTCAAACGTCGAAGAACGTCCATGACGTTCAAAAGGTTTGCCTTGGAACGTCCTTGTGTGCCTTAGTGTGTTTCGTTGAGTTTTACGGGTTCATTTTGGCTACAATTGATGTGAGAGGTCCTAAACTCGTATATGAACATATTCAGGTTATAAACGTACGGGTAAAGTCCCCCAATAACCATCAAAGGGTCCTTGAGGAAGAACAAAACTTGTGTGAGGCAGTCTCACCTACGGAGGGCATTGACGCCCAGTAGGTGGAATGACGCCCTGTAGGTAGGAGGCGTAGGTCATGACTTAGACTAGGGAGATTAAGATCCCAAGGGAAAGTCTCTAAACCGATCGACCGACAGACAGGAGGGCCTGTCTATGGACCTACGTCCCGTCGATGGGCAACCATTGATGGTGACTGCAGTTCACGCAGGCTCACTGTGAAGTGTAGGGGTGAAGTGGTAAATTCACACCACGTCTAAATAAATAAAAGGGAGGTTTCCTAAGGTTATTTTGGGTATTATAAATAGTTTTATAAGTCTTAAGCACCTAGATGAATTCGCTTCTCAAAATCAAAACCCAAATACCCTAAAGAACTCTCTAGAACTCCAATGGAGGCAAAACTCAAGATATAGCTTAGATTGAAGATTTCTTTAGTGATTCTTCATCAATTCATCATCAAATTCGTGGTCTAGAATCAATTAAGGTATGACCTTCATTCTTGAATCTCTTTTCTTCAAGGAGCCAATCTTCGAAGTGATTTTTAAAGTCTTTCAAATATGAACTTGTCCAATTTTATAATCTATCCATGGGCTCTTGCATAAAATGTTTTGAATCATTGTATATTGATGGAATTGTTGTTAATAAGATGATTTTATCCTAAAAACTCTATGAACCATGTAATTCATGTAACCCTAGATTTGGCTACTTTGTGGATGAACTGATTATGTCTTAATGTTATTGAATTATTGTGTAGTTTGATTAGGGCTATTGAATTATGAATGAATCATGCTAGAATTTTTAGTTGGCTGCCCTAAATTGATAAATTCACGTTTAATTATCTTTGATTCACTTTATATTGTAATTATTTGATTGAATTGGTGTCATGGACATTAGTAGGGGCCTTTGAGTATTTTGTTGGTTGAGTTGACTATGGATTGAAGTTGTGAGGATTGGATCAATGGTATATTGACCTAAATTTCTCTATATTATGTAGTTTAGTTCTTAGATAATGATGATGTTTTGTATGGTCCACTTATGGTGGCGGTGCTTATGTGCTATACTTGTGACTAACTTGGCCTTGTCGGCATTGCTTTATGAATTGTGAATCAATGTGGCCTCGTCGGCATTACTTTATGTATTATGGCTTTATCATTTTATAACTTGATTATGTGAGTATTATTAATTTCAAGATGACTTATGTGTTTATGTGGAGTCAAAGCATGAGTTGTTCTAGTTTATGATGTGTGTGTCTAGCAGACTATTATGTAGTCATCATGTGGATTACTTGATGTTGAAGTATGATGTTTCTTGATAGATTATATGATACTTGTAATACCTAGATTGATTATACTATAGTGGTGAGTAGGATGACCTATAGATGATATTGGTTATACCTATGTGCATCTTGAATGAAATGTTATATGTGATATGGTGAAGTATGAGTATGTCTTATTTTGGTAGACTTGTCTCCCTTACTTGATACATGTACAATGTGAATATGAGTTCTTGACTTAGTATGCTAAAGCTTCTTGGTCTTGTATGTGTGATTGATATGTGACCTTGAACATTGTTAGGAAGGTCCTTTATGTGGAACCTTCAACCTAGTTGAAAGGTTATGATATCCTTGAAGTTGAAAGTCGTAATGGTATCCTACTTGTGTGAATAGTGGACTTAGGGTTGATTGGATGGAAAGGCATGGAATCATCCTTAGGAAAGTCATTGAGCTATCCTATTGACCATTGTAGGTAGCCTTATTGTACCCTCTTTGGTAAGGTGTAATGTGATTGGGTTGTGAACTAGATATGTAACCTCTTGATCTACTCCTTTATTGAAATACTCTATGAGAACAAAGGCTAGCACCGAGTGAATTTAGCTTGGGAAGTAGCTCTAGTTAAGGATGAGGCTAGAGTACAAAGAAATCCTTAATATTCCTTAACCATGTGCCTACATGGGATATGTCCTAGTTCTACCGTTGGCGCGTAGAACAAACCTCAATCGGAGTAGATTCATGACTCCGGATTCCATGCATAGCTAGTATGGTCTATGTCGGTTATTGCCTATTCTCATCATATGGGATGCCTACTAGTTTTTGAGAAGTTCTATGAAGTTTAGGTTGTGATATGGGACGCTATCTAGACATTGCACGATAAGGCTTTGAAGATGTTAGTGAGTTAGTCCCTAGGTCTTCTCCAAGACCATAATTGTAATGTACTTATGTGTTGAATGTCTCTTAATGAACTAATGAAGATAATGACTTATGTTAGAAGGTATGATAATGACTAAATACTTACCTAGAGTAGTTTAAGGGTTTATTAGTTAAGGTGTCAAGCGGGCATAGGAATGGTCACTTCATGTCTTAACTAGGAAAGTCTTAAGAATGGCTCTAGATAGGGAAAGTAAATTGACAAAGTAGGCATGATCTAAACTTAGGTAGTCTTAAGGATTATTTAGGTAATCTTGGAGAGGGGGTATGGGCGTTCTCTTCTTCAATTACTTAAGTAAGTCTTTGATAACCTTTGGGAGGAGAATGTCATATATATATATATGCTATTCTGTGAAGTGAAAATGATCTTATCTTAGGTAGTCTAAAGAATCTCTTAGGTGTGTGTGAAGGGATTGTATGGGCGGTCGCTTTATAACTCACTCAAGTGAGCCTTAGAATAACCTTTGCTAGGAGGATCTCATGTTTATGTCTTTTGTAGGTTTTATTGATGCTATTTTGTGATGTGTGAATTATAGGTAAAGTCACAATGAAGTCAGTGTGCATTTATTGTAAGGTTACTGTACTGTTTTTATGAATTGAATATAAATGGTAATGTGTTATAAATGTGATATTTGGTGCTTAAATTAGGTTCTTATACTTTTGATATGATGTTGTAATAAAAAAGAGCATATTTCTCATAAATTTCTGTTTCTCATGATTTTATGCATTATGCCATAATTAGTACATGCATTTTACTCATTCCATACATTTTGTTATATCTAAAGGTGTAGGTGGAAGGTGAGAATCGTCTTTAAGCAAATCTTGGAAACTAGGATTCTTTCAAGCAAGTTGAAGTATGTCCTCACTTGACTCGAGGACATAACTATCTTTAGATTTCTTTTATTCAACGTATTCTAATGACATAACTATCTTTAGATTTCTTTTATTCAACGTATTCTAATAGACTAAGTTTATATATTCGTATTGTATGGGTCGTGTCCGAAGTATTCTTGAGACTAAGATTGGCATACGTTGAGACTTAGTATTTTCTATGATTTTTAATAAAAAATATGTTTTAAAATATTTTGTGTGAAAAGTTTTAAATTCCGCACTACTTTTCATACATGTATGCAATGAATGATGTCAAAGGACTTGCCCAATACCTCCGAGAGGTCAAGTATGCCGCTCGCACTCCGAGAGTGTCATATCTTCTAGGGTGTGCTCTCGGGATGTGACAAAACTTGTGATGCCCTAAAATGAACTAAGGTGAACTAGAGCTTCGTAAGTATTGTTTGAGTGAATTTGTTGTTAACCTAAGTTAGTTTAGTATTCCTAAGGTGTGTGTGAAGTTTGGTTGAGTTTGGAGGTCAATCGACCAAATACGTCCATGACGTTCGAAAGGTGTGCCCTAGAATGTACTAGTGTATCTTGTTTTGTTTGGATGAGTTTTACGTGTTCGTTTTACTTGAAACTTGAATGGGATGTTCCTAAGACCTAGACGACTTAATTTATGGGTTTAACGTCTGGGCACGACCCCACCTAGTACCCACAAGGGGCCTAAGATGAAAGGCCCAAGACTTGGGCAAAACTGCCAAAAAGCAGTAACCAAACGACGACCCTAAGGACGGTCCATTGGTCCATCAACGGTCTGTCGACCTAGGGCGTCGATTGGCCCAGAAATTCAAGATGGACAGGCTCCATTTGGATCTAAGTCCCAAACCACGAGACCCTACCAACGGTCCGTTGATGCACAGACGGTCCGTTAGTTAGGTCTCATCTATGAGGTCTGCAAAACTGTTAAGTGGACTGTAACATACCACAAGTACACCCTAGAAGTTAGAGTATCCTTGTGATATCACACGGCAAATGAGACTTCAAGAAGTCTCAACTAAGCCTCTCGTATCATTCATTGCATAATAAACATTGTAAAAACAAGTAAGAATTAAAACTTTCTTCACACACGAAGAATTTCTTTCATAAATATTACACAAACGGAAGACTTTCATTAAAACTATAAACCTTTACAACATCCCATTGAACCATCTAACTTTAGAGTTTACGACACTTGGGACTAAGCCATACAAGACATAAAGAAAAGACTTAAGACATAACCAACATGTGGTTATTGTCCTCGAATCGATGAGGACTCACCAATACTTCATCTTCAACCTTAGAAACCTATCCATCTTTCATGGCACGTCAATACTTCCAATTCCCTACACTTTAGTCAAAAGTAAAGAAAGGGGTTAGCACATTAGATGTACCAAGTATGGAAGCCATGCAAAAACCATGAAAATGGGACATTTAGTAATAACATGATTTTCATGAATTTTTTATTTAAATATCATACTATAAGCATAAGAACAACATTTAACACATTATAAATACATAAGAAATCATTTAAGCAAAGTATTACATTTTTTTGGAACTTACAGTGAATTCACTTCACTTTACAGTGAACTCATTTCACTGTTACAGTGAAGTTCCTTCACTTCACATAAGACACCCTTTAGCATGTAATCTTCTCACTCAAAACTATCCTAAGATTTACTTAAGTCACACAAAGAGAGACCGCCCATACACCCTCTCTAGATGTGCCTGAACGACCCTCAAGATTAGTTATAATGAGTCACATACACACTTACGAAGCATCATAACATCAATTACATGAACATGACATTCTTCTACCAAAGGTGAGTTCCAAGGTTCACTTGAATGAGTGTGGAGTGACCGCCCATACAATCTCTTTCACACACACGCAAGGGATCCTATAGACTACCTAAGATAGAGTCATTCTGACTAAGCACACCAACACATAGATGATAGGACACTCTGTTTCCAAAGGCTATCAAAAGACCTACTTAAGTAAATCAAGAAGATAACGTCCATGATTGACCTCTTCAAGATTACCTAAGTAGTCCTTAAGACTACCTAAGGCTTAGATCATGTCAACAACACCAAACGTCTTCCCTAACTAGAGTCATTCTTAAGACTTCCATAGATAAGACATAAAGAGATCATCCTTTATGCCCTCTTCACAAATTAACTAAGGAATCCCTAAACCACTCTAGATTAGGTACTTATTCACTTACATACTTCATAACGCAAGGCATTTGTTAATTAATTCATCAAGCCATATTCATGACATAAGGATATTGAAATAATGGTCTTGGAGAAGGCCTAGGGACTTTCACTAACATCTTCAAAGCCTATTGTGCAATGTGTAGATAGCGTCCCATACCACCACCTAAACTTCATAGACTTATCTAATACTAGTAAATATCCCATACGATGAGAATAGGCAATAACCGACATACACCATGGTAGCAAGACATGGAACCCGGAGTTCTATCCTACTCTGATGAGGTTGTTCTACTTGCCAATGGTAGAACTTGGACACATCCCATGTAGGCACATGGTTAAGGAATATGAAGGGCATACTTTGTATTCTAGTCTCATACTTAAATAGAACTACTTTCCCTTACCATATTCACTCGGTGCTAGCCTTAGTTCTCATAGATTGATTCACATTAAGGTTCATACAAGAGATTTCCATATCTAGTTCATAACCCACTTACATTTACCCTACCAAAGAGGTCCTCTAGGGATTACCTTCCAACGGCGACAAGAAACACATTATGAATTTTGCTAGGGAGATATGATGTCGTTCCAGCCAATCAAACTAGGTCCATCGTCCCACATGAAAGATATCCTTACGGCGTTCGACTTCAATTTACATTACTTTTACCCTTGGTTTCAACGTTTCACACAAAGACCTTCTTTTCATCATTCAAGGTCATATGTCATTCACAAATTCAAGACTCTTAACATACTAAGTCAAATCAGCACCTAATCATATTCATATAAGCATCAAGCAAGGGACATAAGTCTACCTAAACAAGATACCACATATTTCACTTTAACATACAATATAAGTCATTCTAGAAGTACTTAGGAATAACATCCTATACTCTAACACAACTTCATATAAGAACACAAATAATTTCAGATATAGATAGACATTATCATACATCACATAATCATCATATACTTCAAGTAATGCCGACAAGGCCATGGTCATCATATTGCATAAAGTAACGCCGACGAGGCCACATCAATTCACATAACACCGCCACCATAAGTGTACCTTACCAATTACACATAATTCAAGAGATAAATTACACTAACTATACACAATAATAAAAGAGTTAGGGCGGCATACCACCCACTTGATCTCATCACTTTAATCCAAAGCCAAACCATTCAATTCAATACCATAAGGCCCTTACCCATGGCCATAAACATCAATTCAAAGCATAAACCATAATAATTGATGAATCTAAGTCAATTCAATATAGATTTACCAACCTAAGACCAAATATACATCAATGGAATACAATACTTACATCAATAGAAAACCCATAGAAAACTACACTAGAATTTATAAGCATTAAGTTCATATCGATTCAACAAGCTTAACATGCAATAGATCCAAGAGTATTCATTACTCAATTAATCAAATTTAAACAGCCTATACATCATTCATACATAATATATACATGAATCAAAAGCCCATAGAAATATACACATGAATTCATCAATCTCAAGACATAATCACATAACCCATATTTTAGTGAAATTTAGAGATTTGAGAAAATCAAGGGTTCATGGAGAATTTCATTGAAAAACATCATTTAAACATCAATAATATCATATCTTAACATTTGAAAACGTTTCATGCAAGAACCCATGATTTAGAGTAGAAATTGGACTTTTTCATCTTTTTGAAATCCTTTGAAATCATCTTTGAAATTGGCTCTAAGGTGATAGCAAACCTTACATGAAGAACTACCATACCTTATTTGAAGAACCCAATGCTAATTGAAGAAGAAACTCCATTGAAGACCCATCTTCAAACTTCATCTTCACTTTGAACTCTCATGGAGGTTTTGGGAATTCTTAAGGGATTTGGGGTTTTGTTTTTGGAAGAATGAAATCTTCCAAGTGTTTAACACTTATATACTCATTTAAAATACCCAAAAGACCCTTAATAAACCGTCCATGACTTAATTTAGAAGTGGGGTGAATTTACCAATTCACCCCTAAGTGGACAGCAGACTGTGTAGGAACACAGGTGCGTGCGACGCCTGGCCTTGACGGGGCGTCACAGCCATGACGGGGCGTCACAGCCCTCCGTTGGTGGCTACTGTGGCTGGCCAAAGTTCCAAACTTCACCCTTGGTTAATTCCCCCACGACGGGACCCTCGACAGGGCGTCATCAGGCCAACGGGCCGTTGACTGCTCCGTCGCCAAGGTCTGCCTGCACACTGAATTTGGTTCCTTCCTCAAGGACCCATGAATGGTCCTTAGGGATAATTTCCCGGACGTTTCCAACCCAAATATGATAGTCTATGAGTTTAACACATCTCACATAAATTTCATACAAAACGAACACATAAACTTCGACGAAACATGCATAGACACACAAGGTCGATTCAAGGCATATCTTTCGAACGCCTTGGACGTTCTTGGACGTTTGACCTCCAAACTTCTCGAAACTTGACACACTGCCTATACAGGAATAATAACTCAATTAAAAACCTTAAAACATCATGAAATACACATAAACACATACAACCACATACAAGGCATTTAGGTGACTTAGGCGTCGAACGTCTTAGTCGTCCCTCGACGTTTAACTTCCAACACACCTAATACTTTAGCTACTGCCTCTATACCACATATTAGACATATTTAGGACCTTATACCATCAAGACCAACATGTTAGGCTCTAGTTAACCTAGGTTATTTTTGGGGTCTTACATTCTCCCCCACTTGGACAACATTCGTCCTCGAATGACACTTGCCACCCTCCGAACACTCCCAAGAGTAAGGATTCAATTATCAACTCATTACCATTCCACATAACACATAATCAAGAAAAGAACATCAATTTCACATTATTAGGAGAATCATAACACAACAAGAAACTAGAAAACATTCTATAACTCATTATGCTATAAAACTTACATGCTTCATTCCAAATAGCAAAAACTCATTTTATATTCAATATCATACTCGTATACATCAGTTATAACAACATTACAACAATTTTAGACCAAAGAATCAATTAGCCAATTTACCAAAAATTTAACAGTGAACTGTTTTACAAGCTACAGTGATTTTACCAAATTTTCAAAAATGCAACTTTTTGGCAATTCATATATTTAGGCATGCTAATATGCCAGTTAACATCATATAAACATCTTTTATAACATGATCATGGCTTCGTAATACACATAATGCCATAGATTAATGAAATTCAATTTCAACCAAACATGCATATCATAAGGAGAAAGCTAGGAAATCATCTTCCACAAAGACTCTTATATAATCAAGTCAACAAGAACTCATTGTTTTAGGCTTGAATAAACACATAATTAAAAGTTAAGGGCACCTCACTCCCTATAACCATACTCTTCACCTCACTCCCCCACTTAGGAGAAACCCGTTCTAAGGTCAACATAACTTCTACCACAAGGAACATCCTCAAGGTACCTCAAACTTCACTAACACTTTCATACTTAAAGTCTAGGTCATGAGAACTAAAGACTCTCAAGGTTCAACCATCTTACCATTACACCCCCTTACTAGGAGAAACTCACCTTTACTCATTCTAATCTATTCAACTTCCTTCCTATGGCTAGGTTTTAAACAACTTCAGCACACCTTAACAACCACTCCTTCTCATTCTCACACTACACTTTACCATTCTTTCAAACATACCTACCCTTCAAAAGGTATCTAAACAAATCTAAGGTCATCAACACCATCTTTCACACCTCATCTTGCAAGTCACATCTCATCTTTTCTCTCCCTGAACCTAAATCTTCATAAAGTCTCCCCCAAGGGGCCAACACATAAGGGAAACAAGGGAAAAACACCATATACTAAACTCTTAGGCACGATTAGATGAATGAAGAAGTGAAACTTTTCTAGCACCAATAGCTCCCTATTTATAATGTGGCGCGCTTCACATTATAAACAAGACTCTACTAGATGTGGTTCATGACACAACTAAGACACTCCCAAACCTTATGCTCTGATACCAAGTTTGTAACATCCCACAAGTACACCCTAGAAGTTAGAGTATCCTTGTGATGTCACACGGCAAATGAGACTTCAAGAAGTCTCATCTAATCCTCTCGTATCATTCATTGCATAATAAACATTGTAAAAACAAGTAAGAATTAAAACTTTCTTCACACACAAAGAACTTCTTTCATAAATATTACACAAACGGAAGACTTTCATTAAAACTATAAACCTTTACAACATCCCATTGAACCATCTAACTTTAGAGTTTACGACACTTGGGACTAAGCCCATACAAGACATAAAGAAAAGACTTAAGACATAACGAACATGTGGATATTGTCCTCGAATCGATGAGGACTCACCAATACTTCATCTTCAACCTTAGAAATCTATCCATCTTTCATGGCACGTCAATACTTCCAATTCCCTACACTTTAGTCAAAAGTAAAGAAAGGGGTTAACACATTAGATTTACTAAGTATGGAAGCCATGCAAAAACCATGAAAAAGGGACATTTAGTAATAACATGTTTTTCATGAATTTTCGATTTAAATATCATACTATAAGCATAAGAACAACATTTAACACATTAGAAATACATAAGAAATCATTTAAGCAAAGTATTACATTTTTTTGGAACTTACAGTGAATTCTGAACAGTAAACTCATTTCACTGTTACTGTGAAGTTCCTTCACTTCACTTAAGACACCCTTTAGCATGTAATCTTCTCACTCAAAGCTATCCTAAGATTCACTTAAGTAACACAAAGAGAGACCGCCCATACACCCTCTCTAGATGTGCCTGAACAACCCTCAAGATTACTTATAATGAGTCACATACACACTTACGAAGCATCATAACATCAATTACATGAACATGATATTCTTCTACCAAAGGTGAGTTCCAAGGTTCACTTGAATGATTGTGGAGTGACTGCCCATACAATCTCTTTCACACACATGCAAGGGATCCTATAGACTACCTAAGATAGAGTCATTCTCACTAAGCACACAAACACATAGATGATAGGACACTCTCTTTCCAAAGGCTATCAAAAGACCTACTTAAGTAAATCAAGAAGATAACGTCCATGATTGACCTCTTCAAGATTACCTAAATAGTCCTTAAGACTACCTAAGGCTTAGATCATGTCAAAAACACCAAACGTCTTCCCTAACTAGAGTCATTCTCAAGACTTCCATAGATAAGACATAAAGAAATCATCCTTTATGCCCTCTTCACAAATTAACTAAGAAATCCCTAAGCCACTCTAGATTAGGTACTTATTCACTTACATACTTCATAACGTAAGGCATTTGTTAATTAATTCATCAAGACATATTCATGACATAAGGACATTCAAATAATGGTCTTGGAGAAGACCTAGGGACTTTCACTAACATCTTTAAACCCTATTGTGCAATGTGTAGATAGCATCCCATACCACCACCTAAACTTCATAGACTTATCTAATACTAGTAAATATCCCATACGATGAGAACAGGCAATAACCGACATAGACCATGGTAGCAAGACATGGAATCCGGAGTTCTATACTACTCCGATGAGGTTGTTCTACTTGCCAATGGTAGAACTTGGACACATCCCATGTAGGCACATGGTTAAGGAATATGAAGGGCTTTGTATTCTAGTCTCATACTTAACTAGAACTACTTCCCTTACCATATTCACTCGGTGCTAGCCTTTAGTTCTCATAGATTGATTCACATTAAGGTTCAACAAGAGTGTTCCATATCTAGTTCATAAACCACTTACATTTACCCTACCAAAGAGGTCCTCTAGGGATTACCTTCCAATGGCGACAAGAAGCACATTATGACTTTTGCTAGGGAGATATGATGCCGTTCCAGCCAATAAAACTAGGTCCATCATCCCACATGAAGGATACCCTTACGGCGTTCGACTTCAATTTACATTACTTTTACCCCTTGGTTTCAAGGTTTCAAATAAATACCTTCTTTTCATCATTAAAGGTCATATGTCATTCACACATTCAAGACTCTTAACATACTAAGTCAAATCATCACGTAATCATATTCATATAAGCATCAATCAAGGGACATAAGTCTACCTAAACAAGACACCACATATTTCACTTTAACATACAATATAAGTCATTCTAGAAGTACTTAGGAATAACATCCTATACTCTAACATAACTTCATATAAGAACACAAATACTTTCACATATAGATAGACATTATCATACATCACATAATCATCATATACTTCAAGTAATGCCGACAAGGCCATGATCATCATATTGCATAAAATAACGCCGACGAGGCCACATCAATTCACATAACACCGCCACCATAAGTGGACCATACCAATCACACATAATTAAATAGATAAATTACACTAACTATACACAATAATTAAAGAGCTAGGGCGGCATACCGCCCACTTGATCTCATCACTTTAATCCAAAGCCAAACCATTCAATTCAATACCATAAGGCCCTTACCCATGGCCATAAACATCAATTCAAAGCATAAACCATAATAATCGATGAATCTAAGTCAATTCAATATAGATTTACCAACCTAAGACCAAATATACATCAATGGAATACAATACTTACATCAATAGAAAACCCATAGAAAACTACACTAGAATTTATAAGCATTAAGTTCATATCGATTCAACAAGCTTAACATGCAATAGATCCAAGAGTATTCATTACTCAATTAATCAAATTTAAACAGCCTATACATCATTCATACATAATATATACATGAATCAATAGCCCATAGAAATATACATATGAATTCATCAATCTCAAGACATAATCACATAACCCATATTTTAGTGAAATTTAGAGATTTGAGAAGATCAAGGGTTCATGGAGAATTTCATTGGAAAACATCATTTAAACATCAATAATATCATATCTTAACATTTGAAAACGTTTCATGCAAGAACCCATGATTTAGAGTATAAATTGGACTTTTTCATCTTTTTGAAATCCTTTGAAATCATCTTTGAAATTGGCTCTAAGGTGATAGAAAACCTTAGATGAAGAACTCCCATACCTTATTTGAAGAACCCAATGCTAATTGAAGAAGAAACTCCATTGAAGACCCATCTTCAAACTTCATCTTCACTTTGAACTATCATGGAGGTTTTGGGAATTCTTAAGGGATTTGGGGTTTTGTTTTTGGAAGAATGAAATCTTCTAAGTGTTTAACACTTATATACTCATTTAAAATACCCAAAAGACCCTTAATAAACCGTCCATGACTTAATTTAGAAGTGGGGTTAATTTACGAATTCACCCCTAAGTGGACAGCAGCCTGCGTAGGAACACAGGTGCGTGCGACGCCTGGCTTTGACGGGGCGTCACAGCCTCGACGGGGCATCACAACCCTCCGTTGGTGGCTACAGTGGCTGGAAAAAGTTCCAAACTTCACCCTTGGTTAATTCACCCATGAAGGGACCCTCGACGGGGCGTCATCAGTCCAATGGGACGTTGACCGCTCCGTCGCCAAGGTCTGCCTGGGACAGTCTGCACACTGATTTTGGGTCCTTCCTCAAGGACCCTTGAATGGTCCTTGCGGATAATTTCCCGGACGTTTACAACCCAAATATGATAGTCTATGAGTTTAACACCTCTCACATAAATTTAATACAAAACAAACACATAAACTTTGACGAAACATGCATAGACACACAAGTTCAATTCAAGGCATATCTTTCGAACGCCTTGGACGTTCTTGGACGTTTGACCTCCAAACTTCTCGAAACTTTACACACTGACTATACATGCTATAATAAATCAATTAAGAACCTTAAAACATCATGAAACACACATAAACACATAGAACCACATACAAGGCTGTTACGCCTCGTATTTTTTATATGTAGTGCGCGTCATAAGCTAGTCGATGTAAGTCCGGGGAATGAGATTTTACTTTAAGTTCCAAGTGATTAAAGAAATATTAGGCAAGGATGTTAATTCCAAATGTGATATTAAGTATGATAGTGGCTGATGTAGTGTCATTAGCATTAGTGGGGAATTAATTAGTGGCCTTAGTGGGGAACATTAATGGGGGAGTAATTAGTGAATGATTAGGATTAAATTAATCAAGTGGACCCCACCACTCAAGGCAAATGCATTATAGTGGCTGATGTAGTGTCATTAGCATTAGTGGGGAATTAATTAGTGGCCTTAGTGGGGAACATTAGTGGGGGAGTAATAAGTGGATGATTAGGATTAAATTAATCAAGTAGACCCCACCACTCAAGGCAAATGCACTCTCGTCCAGCCCATGTTTTAAGCAAAAACAAATTTGCAAACACTTGGTAGATGAAATGCTCTAGGAGTCTAGCAATTCCCTTGTGGTATAGATTAATTGTAGAAGACAATGCACTCTTGAAACGAGACTTGAAGCTCTCGGCCAGCAACTACAAAAGAATTTTGTTAGTAATCTCTTTGCTTGGTGTGTTAATTTCTTAGAATGCTATTGTTAATTAACCATTAATGTTAAGAAGGGGGCGTGACCAGTAGCTTAGGAAATTTGTTTTAGTTATTAAATGTGCTAAGTATGAACGGAAACCATAATCGGATTATTAGTGGTGTCGTGTTAGGGATTGGGCTGTTTTGATTAAAGCAACATGCGGGAAATTCTGTTTTGGCATTATGCATATGTTAATGTGATTATGGGTATATACTCCAAGGGATGAATACGATAAGGTAGATGTGTTGCGAAATTATAAAACGAGTTATCTCTCGGTGTGTCGTTGTTTTGTTAATATGGTTGCCGAGACGGAACTATTTTGGGGAGGGGGCTGTTTAATATGATTCGTTGGATTATATGTGTTATTGGTATTGTTGTGGATAATTTGAGTTGTTGTTGGATTGGGACGAAGTAAGGAAAATAGGGGAAGTGCTGCCGGATTTTCGTTAGATTATTAGCTAGCTTACAATAAGTAGTAAAGCGCGACGTCTATCTAATTGCGGCACGATTGTTGCTTGTTATAGATTAATAGATTGGGCAGTAAATATTGGACGTGCGGCTCGACTATACGGTATGTAACGCTATCCTTTCTTTCTTTGTTTGGCATGACTCTTAAAAATGAGCGAATGACGGACAGGTTTGATACTTACTTCTAGAGCGTCTAGGTGACGTATATTCTTGCTTAAACAAACTATTCCTCTATATATCGTCTATGTATAAGGCTATGGTGATTTCTCATATCTATGGTAGTGCTTCTTAGAGTCATTGAGATTTTACGTTTTCATATCGTGTTAAAGGTTCATAATCTTGATAAAACGTTAATCTTTGGTAATACTCCTTGCTGGTTCACGTTGATTGTTCTATTGAGTTATATGAAATGATTTTAATTGCATATGGTTGCTCATAATGTTCTGCTCGTGCATAGAGTCATTTATCATTTCACCGAGTCCCGGGCCGGGTAATGTTCGTGCAGAGTTTCTTGCATATGTAACCGAGTCCCTCACTAGAGGGCCGGGTATGTATATTATATATATGATTGGTGATAAGGATGGTTATAATGATGATGATGACGGAGATGATGTGATGACTATTTCACCGAGTCCCTCACTAGAGGGCCGAGTACGTATGATGTATATATATGATGATTATTTTGCCGAGTCCCTTACTAGGGAAGCTGGGCACCTTATATGTTAAAGATATGTATGATTTTCACTTATAAGGTTCATGTGTAGCGATATCTTGTTTCTACTTATCATGTTGGTATCCTGTTATTCTTTACCTTATGTTTTACATACTCAGTACATTGTCCGTACTGACCCCCTTTCCTCGGGGGGGCTGCGTTTCATGCCCGCAGGTGTAGACGCACAGTTCGGTGATCCTCCCGCCTAGGATATCTACTCAGCCGATTGGGGGAGCTCCACTGTTCCGGAGCCCAGTCGTTTTGGTACATAACTTCCTATGTAATCTTTTGCTTATCTATGGGTACGGCGGGGCCCTGTCCCGTCGAGTTTCACTACTATACTCTTAGAGGTCTGCAGACATTATGGGGGTTGTATGTATGTTTTTGATAATGGTCTGGACATGGTTTGTTTGTGATGTCCGCGTGTACAGGGGCAGCCTTGTCATCTTGTGTATGCTATTATGCTTTGGATAGTGCAGCCTTGTCGGCTCGCGTATGTTGTTATAGTTAAATGGTTATGACTCCTTATGAGACAAATCCACTTTATATATATTGGCGTTGGGGTAGGTTTGATTTGATTAAATTCCATATTGTCTTAGTTTCAGTTGGTTATACTTAGCAGGTTTGTTTATGAGTGTCCAAAACGGGCACTAGTCACGGCCCATCATGTTAGGTCGTGACAAAAGTGGTATCAGAGCGGTTCTTCCTCGGAAGTGTCTACAGACCGTGTCTAGTAGAGTCTTGTTTATCGGTGTGTAGTGCACCACATCTATAAACAGGAAGCTACAGGACATTTAGGATGTCATCCTTTCTTCATATTCTAGATCGTGCGATAGAGCTATATTAACAGGATAATCCCTCTCTAACGAATCCCTTTGTTTTCAGCTATGCCTCCAAAGAAAGCGACAGTCGCACAGAAGGGCAAATCTGTAGCAGAAGGTACTAGTCAGACCCGGAGAGTTACTAGGGCCCGTGCCCAGTCTATGCCTGGTATTGTGCTCCAGTCAGAGAGCTCTGCTACACCGCCACCAGCCCCCGAGGCCCCAGCACCTGAACCTCCAGCTCCTCATCCAGGGGCGGAGGATAGGGCCATGAGAGATGCGGTTCAGTTGTTGACTAGATTAGTGGCAGGTCAGGCTCGCAGGCATGGACTAGGAGTTGATCATGCGGAAAGATCTGATAGCTTAAGGGCTCGTGACTTCTTAAGTTGTAATCCTCCAGAGTTCTTTGGGTCAAGGCCCCAGGATGATCCGCAAGAGTTTATTCGTCAGATGCAGCGTACATTGAGGATAATAAAGGCTTCGGAGACCGAGTCGGTTAATTTGGCTACGTATCGTTTGCGGGATGTAGCTATTAATTGGTATGAGTCTTGGGAGTTATCTAGGGGTGAGGGTGCTCCTACAGCGGTATGGGATGAATTTGTGGAGGCTTTCCAGGGCCATTTCCTGCCTCCAGAGATGAAGCGAGCTAGAGTCGATAGATTCTTGCGTTTGAGGCAGAATGGCAGGAGCGTTCGAGAGTATAGCCTCGAGTTTGATTCATTGGCTAGGCATGCGCCTACTATTGTGGCTGATATGGCAGACAGGGTACATCGTTATGTGATGGGATTGGATCGTTATCTGATTGACGGGTGTATGGCAGTGACTCTTCAGCCAGGTATGGACATTGCTCGGGTGCAGGCATATGCACAGGGGGTAGAGGATCGGCACCGGGGACGTCAGCCAGATAGAGATTATAATAGAGGCCAGCATAAGAGGGCTAGATCAGCAGGTTATCCTGACGAGTTTCGAGGCGGGCAGTCTCAACAGCATGTTAGATTTTCTTCCCAGCCAGCACAGAGTGCACCCCCACGTTCTATGGGTAGGGGGTTCGATCGTACGGGATATTCGGAAGCTGGTCAGAGCTCTAGGGCGGCAGGGTCACAGATGGGCAGGGGTTTGAGCCAGTCGAGTCCACCTTTGCCTCAGTGTTCTCGCTGTGGTAGGTCCCATCCTGGGGAATGTCGTTGGACTACAGGTGCGTGTTTTTCTTGCGGCCGTCAGGGTCATACTATGAGGGAGTGTTCCTTTAGAGGTAGTGCCGGTGGTATGGCACAGCCTACTGGGTCCGTTGCTGGTTCATCTTCTTCTGTGGCTATGCGCCCTACGGGGCAGGGTATTCAGGCGCCAGCAGGCTGTGGTAGAGGTCGTGGTGGAGCTCCCAATTCTAGCGGTCCCTCGAACCGCATATATGCTTTGACTAGTAGGCAGGATTAGGAGGCGTCACCTAATGTGATCACATGTATATTATCACTATTCTCCCGAAGTGTGTATGCATTGATAGACCCAGGTTCCACCTTATCATTTATATCCCCCTTCGTTGCTAGTAGGATCGGAATAGAGTTTGAGTTGATAGAACCATTTGAGGTATCTACACCTGTAGGAGATTCTGTCATAGCTACGCGAGTATATAAGAATTGTTCAGTGGTTATATATAGTCGTCGTACCGTAGCAGATCTAATAGAGTTAAATATGATTGAGTTTGATATTATCATGGGCATGGATTGGTTGGCTGCTTTTTATGCTAATGTTGATTGCAGAGGAAAGATAGTTCGATTTAAATTTCCAGGGGAACCGATTATAGAGTGGAAGGGGAGTACAGTATCGCCGAAAGGTAATTTTATTTCATACCTTAAGGCCAGGAAGATGGTTAGAAAAGGATATATTTATCATCTGGTTCGGGTGCATGTCATAAAGGCAGAGGCACCGACTCTTCAATCAGTCCCGGTAATTAAGGAATTTCCCGATGTATTCCCAGAGGAACTTCCAGGCCTTCCTCCAGAATGAGAGATAGAGTTTACTATAGATGTACTACCAGATACCCAGCCTATATCTATACCTCCTTATAGAATGGCACCTGCTGAGTTGAAAGAGTTGAAAGAGCAATTGAGAGATTTGCTAAAAAAGGGCTTCATCAGGCCTAGTACGTCACCTTAGGGAGCACCGGTATTGTTTGTGAGGAAGAAGGATGGGTCGCTGCGGATGTGTATTGATTATAGGCAGCTGAACAAAGTAACCGTAAAGAACAGGTATCCCCTCCCAAGGATTGACGATCTATTTGATCAGTTGCAGGGTGCTAAGTGTTTTTCAAAGATAGACTTGCGGTCAGGTTATCATCAGGTGCGGGTAAGGGAGGCAGATATTCCAAAGACGGCATTCCGGACCCGATACGGGCATTATGAGTTTAGAGTGCTGTCTTTTGGGCTGACTAATGCTCCAGCGGTGTTTATGGATTTAATGAACCGGGTGTTTAAACCATTCCTTGATATGTTTGTTATTGTATTTATAGACGATATTCTGGTCTATTCACGTTCAGAAGAGGAGCATGCAGACCATTTAAGGACGGTACTTAGGGTGCTTCAGCACCAGAAGTTGTATGCTAAGTTCTCCAAGTGCGAGTTCTGGTTGACTTCAGTGGCATTCTTGGGGCATATTATTGGAGCTGATGGTATTCGGGTAGACACGCAGAAGATTGAGGCGGTAAAGACTTGGCCCAGACCTACGACACCTACTGAGGTACGCAGCTTTCTGGGGTTAGCAGGATATTACAGGAGATTCGTAGAAAAGTTTGCCTCAATTTCAGCGCCTTTGACAAGGCTAACTCAAAAGGCAGCCAAGTTCCAGTGGACTGATGCTTGTGAGCGAAGCTTCTAGCTATTGAAAGACAAATTGACTACAGCTCCAGTCCTAACTCTTCCGGAAGGACCAGACGGCTATGTTATTTATTGTGATGCTTCGGGTGTTGGGCTAGGATATGTATTGATGCAGCATGGCAAAGTTATAGCCTATGCCTCCCGACAGCTTAGGAAGCATGAAAAGAATTATCCTACTCACGATCTGGAGTTAGCAGTCGTGGTTCATGCCTTGAAGATATGGAGGCATTATTTATATGGTGTCCATGTGGACATCTATACAGATCATAAGAGTCTCCAATATATCTTTAAACAGAAGGAGCTGAACTTACGACAGAGACGGTGGTTAGAGTTGCTAAAGGATTATGATGTTGATATTTTATATCATCCAGGGAAAGCAAATGTTGTAGCAGATGCTCTCAGCCGTAATTCCATGGGTAGCTTGACAGATGTACAACCAGAAAGGAGGGAGATGGTTCGGGAGATTCAGCGGCTATCCAGCCTTGGAGTTCGTCTGGCTAATTCAGAAGATAGTGGAGTTTCTATTCGAGAGGTTGCTGAGTCCTCAATCATAGATGAGGTAAAGAGACACCAGTACGAGGACCCTATTCTGGCACAGTATAGCGATGCAACTCTTCAAAATAAAAAGACCCCATTTAAGGTTACACTTGACGGAGTGTTACGATATGAAGGCAGATTGTGTGTACCTGATATTGCGGGGCTACGACGGCAGGTTATGGGAGAGGCACACTCTTCCCGTTATTCTATTCACCCAGGGTCAATGAAAATGTATCATGACCTCAGATGCTTATACTGGTGGATGGCATGAAAAAGGACATAGCGGAATTTGTTGCTCAGCGCCCGAATTGTCAACAAGTCAAGATCGAACATCAAAAGCCTGGTGGATTATTACAGGAGATAGAGATCCCGACTTAGAAATGGGAGATGATTAATATGGACTTCATTACATGCTTACGTCGCACTCAACGGAAGTATTACTCTATATGGGTTATTGTAGATAGGCTGACGAAATCGGCCAATTTTCTTCCAGTCATGACTACTTATTCGGCTGAAGATTATGCGAGGTTATATGTCAGGGAGATAGTGAGACTTCATGGGGTTCCCACGTCCATTATATCAGACAGAGGAGCTAAATTAACAGCCAACTTTTGGAGATCGTTTCAGAAGGGATTGGGGACACAGGTGAACCTTAGCACAGCATTTCACCCTCAGACTGATGGGCAGGCTGAGCGTACTATTCAGACATTAGAAGATATATTGCGGGCCTGTATTATTGACTTCAAAGGTAGCTGGGATGACCACTTGCCGCTTATTGAGTTTGCCTATAATAATAGCTACCATTCTAGTATCCAGATGGCACCGTACGAGGCCTTATATGGAGGAAG